>OX393554.1:4215000-4650000 GCA_947650365.1 Chamaelirium japonicum | reverse complement strand
CATTCTGATTGCGGCTCTCCATTCCACAGCCACAGTAAGTCCTCCATTTAGTTTGTGTACTGAAGTTTAAGGTGGGTGCTTTGGTTCTCATTCAATTGCTGCTGGATTGTGTAAGGGAGGTGGAGGATAGGATCTGGGATGACCATGTCTTGTGTTTGGGCTCTGAGGTGGCTGAAGGCTTCATCAAAGAGCAGGTCCTGTCATGGGAGAGGCAGAAGCGAGATTGCAGCATTAACCAATTGGTGGGATCAGACTTGTCAAGCTTCAGAAAGGATTGGAGCCAATTCCAGCCACAGATGATTGGAACTCTTCTCTGAATTTGTAAATATTTGAAGTATCTAGATTCAAGAGAATCAAGAGATAAAATTTGTACTATGTTTGTTGTTAGATGGTAGTCATAGTTTAGTTCCATATGGTCCCTGTAATTGTAATGGTGTGCCTGTAATTACGAAACAGCCTCTTCTCACTGCCTGGCTTGTGTTCAAACGAATCCCGATAAGCGACCATCAATGAGGCACGTTTGGATGTTCTAATTGGGCGCAAACTTCACAATGCCTACACTGTAATGCTGCTGTCATTTTCTGTGTAGTTTCATGTTGCTTATGTTTGTTTGACTGTTGGGTTTTGAATGGATGCAAGCTTTTGTTGCTATAGTAAAATCCCGGTAAATTGATACTCTTACCAAACAAAATTAACATTGTTGCTACAATGACGACACTGTAACTACAGTAAAATCATTATAACAACAATATCAATTCGACTGATTGATACTTTTACCAAACCGAAAAGATACTCTTGCAGAAGACTTGATGTACACATCTTCTGTTCGAGACTTGATGTACAAACATATATTTGGAAGGGACTTTACACTAACCTTTAGCTAATATACCATCTCCAGGCTCTCTTACAAATACCTAACACATTATCCCAATAAGAAACTTTGATGGGGAGGCCTTACGGCACAACGCCCTGGGGATGCCTATCATGGCAGGTCATACTGTGGGCGTCTGACCATTGCCTTGGGGCCACCGCAATGCTCAGTGTGGTGCGTCGTGACAGGCGTCCCCATGTTGCTATGCGGTAAGGCCACGCCATAGAAGTTGCTCACTATCTTCGACTGGAACGCAATGACAAAGCATCGTGAATTCAAAAGAAAAAAATGACAGCACCAATTCTCAAAGTTAACAGTCACAGACTTCAATTTTTTTTTTTTCCCCTTTTGTCGGGTAAGAGTACATCGATCTAATCTAAGAGTCCCAACTTACATAAACTCTCCTGTTTATGTAAGAGAGTACAATGCCTGAAAAAGGCTATAACTCTCTTGTTTTCAGTCCAAATAACAAATAATAATAATAATAAATACACTTGCCTCAGACTTGCTCTGGGTTGAGCTTTGCATCCCAGCTTCTTAATCTTACAATACAAGACAAACACTTATTACCCCAAATAACAAACACAAATAATTGGAGTTCAGATCGCCCTCCAGTCGGTCCGCCCCGGTTGGTGGGCCCACACGCATGACAGCCGCACAATGGAAGGTGACAAGGAGTGAATCGTACACGAGCCGCCTGCATGCAGCTGTGAACCTGTCTCGTACCAAAACGTCGTCCAAAATCTGATGATGAGCGCTTTTAAATTCTCAAAACATCTCTCTGGTGCCTTCCATCTTCTCCAAGTCTTCTTGTGATAGTAGTGTCTTCTTGGTGCCACTGCCTGCCTTATCATAGGGTTGGGCCATCCTTCGAAGGAACTGTATTAATATCAAAACAGAATCAGCCAACAGAAAAGTTGGAGTTAAAAGAATCTTCTTTAAATTCTCTTCACCACGGGCGAATGAATGTCTAGATCATGTTAATCCTATGGAACTCGTGAAGGGCTTGGCCGGGATGTTGCTCCACCAACCAATCTATTGCCTCAATAAACACACACCAGCATCTAAAACAATTGAACAGCTTGGAATCAAAAAGGCATGCTCAAGCAGTGTAGGCGACCACATTTACACACCTCTCGAGCTATATGCAAAGCCATGTCTGTGCTGAGATTGAGATGAGCATCGCGCAAATGCGATAATATCCATCCGGGTAATTTAGAGCGCTTGTCATGGCGACTGTATCTGCACATAAATAATGTCTGTCATTAGTTGATGGAACTACTGGATTGATTGACCAAAAAATACAAAAGACCCAATCTCATGGTGAATTGAAGTGCACATCAATCTCAAGAATTTCAGATAGGGAGAGATGGTATCAAATTTTAATGTGATTTGATTAATATTAAACGGAAAAAAAAAACACACAGACCCACACATACTGAACCAGCAAACCCCAAAAACCTAATTATGTGCCAAAGAAACCACGAACTTATGAAGCTCAAATTAACTTCGTAATCAGAGCTTAAAGCTAAGGCCTTTTGAGATAAATCAAGTTCTTCGTGGACTACATGACATCAACCTGGTTCATGTCGAGGAATCTAGTCCTTCGGCATTCCTTATGCGAGTTGTTATGAACCAAAATATCCTTGAACTGGGCACATAGACCTCTATGTCTATAAACAGACTCACCTCTAACTATAAAAGGTTGTATAAAGTAATAAACGCAATATTATGTATGTTTGATTTTCTTTCATAATGATGTAGATTAGTGGCATGCTCCTGGATAATCCATGCAACATTGTAAAGGTCTTTTACTCAGAAGTTCTAATATAAAAGGTAATTAATACGAAAGACTTGTCCGTGTCGGAAGTTTTAGAACCCACGAACAAAAATCCTACCCATTGGGTTAACTTGATGTGAATCCCTATCCTCTCTCATCAAACTGATGCTCCCCAAATATCTTTGAGGTTAAGGAGTGACCAGGGATCCCACAACTAGCTAATTATAAGAGCTAATTATTGTATGAATCACTCCAGGTTATTCTATAAGAGCTAATTATTGGAACAGACTGCAAAAATGTATGCCCCAACCACATGTACAACAGTTGTATATATGAATTCTCCTGGGTTCTTCTAAAAGAGCTAAATATTGTAAAAAACTGCAAAATATTAGTTGCATGGATATCTAAGATAATTATACAGGTGATATAAGATTTAGAAAAAGTAGCATACCTCTTGTCAGCAAATATCATCATTCTCAGCAAATATTAGTTGCATATTCTCTGTAAAAAAAATGCTTTCTACAAAATTATTAGAGAATGATCCAAACCTGTCAGGTCTATACTCCAGCAGAAGATTATAAAGTTGAACAAAAAATTACTGTAGATCCACATTCAGTGCATCTAGATTGTTCCTCATCACTCTAAAAGCCACTATGCAGCATTGGAGACGTTCTGAAACGGTAAAACAACTTTGAAAAGAAAGACCATCATAGTTGTCGCTGTAACCTGCAAGCTTTTTGAGGCACTCCATCACATCACCCATAAAATCCAAATCAATCAAATGCGAAAACTTCCCCAAACCATTCAGGCATGGAGTCAGTAGTGGATGTGCCCCAGATGCAGATATGGAAGCTTCACACCTGAAAACACTTACATAAGATAATCAACTACTAGAAACAAATTCAAACTTGAGATGTATCCTCTTGGTCCTGCAATAGCCATTGCTTATCTTACAGTTCTTAAAGAGAGAGAAGGGCAAACAACGAAGCCGTAGGCAGTAACTAATCATTTGAGAAGACATATACTGTCAAATACTTGAAAATACAGATTGATCATCACATGCAGCAGCAGCAACAGCAGTAGCCGCCTCCTGAAAAGTGTACCTCATGAATAACTAAAAGTGTTCAAAGAGTAGGAAGTTATACATTAAAATTCAGTAGGATCATACCTTGGCTTTGATACACCTGGTTTTGTAATGGCCCTTTTCCCCACAAAACCCACATGTTCGTGGCTTCTTACGACTTTCCTCTTGTGACTCCTCCAATCCACTTCTTATTCTGGTAGCGATTCTCGGTCGCCCTTTAGTTTTGACGGGTCCCGTCGGATCACGAATTGTAATATCAGGAAATATATCTTTGTTTTGGGAGATAGGTGTTACCGAAGAACCATCTTGGCTAGCAAGTACTTGGGATAATGGATCAAACTCAACTGTCTGAGTTGTTTTTTTCCGGTTATCAACTTCTGCCAACGTCTTTGACAAGATCGTGTCAAATTCCTCAGCGAATGTAGATGACTTGTATGCTTCTTCTAAAGCCTTATTGCATTTATATCGAATGCTCCAATAAAGATCGCGATCCACTTCGGTAGGTGCACTGTCACCTAGGCCAACAGAAAGACATCGATGTCGTGCATCTATAGTCCATCGCTTCAGAATATATCTATCCGGAATCTCTGAAACATGTTTCTTCCATAAAATATTTAGTGCGTGCCTACATAGTAATCCGACGAACTCAAATTGTTTGCATTCACAAGAAACCACTACCCCATCAAAATTATCGTACGTGACAGTTTTCCATTTGCTTTGGTCCGATTGCGGGCGTCCAACAATGAACTTAGTTAAGGTCCCCTCCTTATGCACCTTGTCAGCCTAATAACCGAATGCATCTTTCAACTCTTGCTTGAATATGACAAATAAGGCTTTGGTGTAGCATCTTGCAGCTTGCTCCTCAGCTTTCCATCCCAAAGTTAGAACGGGTTTTGAATTCATGGTATTGAAATCTTCATCTTCCTCAGCAGAACGACGACTTGCTAATGCCTTATCGTACTGAACAACAAACTCGTGCAATGCTGTGTTTGCATTAACAAATGTATCGAAGAATGAATTTATACTTTCAGCCCTTTGACTCGTTCTCGTGCCAGCAAGAAATATATCCTTTAGGTAACAAGGGATCCAACTTTCTCGTTTCCCCCATAACTTTGGCAGCCAACTTTTCTCTGCCAATTTATACCTTGTCATCAACTCTTTCCAACATTCCTCTGCTTCAAGTATAGTGTTACTACCCCGCAATCTGTTAAAGTATATTTCAAACTCTATACCGTGCATAGTTTTTAAATGCACTATATGCTCACCAATATTCCTGTCAAGATGCCAATCACAATATCGATGTCGAGTATTTGGAAAAACTCTAGCGATTGCATTTCCAATAGCTGCATCCTGATCGGTGATGATAGCTCCCGGTGCTTTACCATGCATACATGTAAGCCATTGATGAAACAACCAAACAAAGGTTTCCTCTGTCTCATCGGCTAGTAATGCGCAACCGAACAAACTTGACTGCCGATGGTGATTGATACCAGTGAAAGGAGCAAATGGTAAACAGAAGCTATTAGTACGATATGTGACATCGAATATAATAACGTCACTAAACTTAGCATATGATTCTCGTGATCTCCCATCTGCCCAGAATACACTTCTTAAAGTTAAATCTTCGGCCACTTCAAAAGAAAAGTAAAAATCTGAATCATTGGCTTTTTTTTCTTGAAAGTGTTTAATAACTTTAGCACAATTTTGACCGATATTGTTCTTTCTTTCAATTCTCAAGTAATCATGAACTTGTTGTGGAGTTACAATGTCATTCTGGCTTGATTCCAATACATTGACAACCTTTGCAATTTCTGAATTCGTTATTCCTTCACTATGAAGCTGCGTAATTAAATTCTTGACTCGTGGCTGTCGATGAACATTCTTGTGTGAACGATGCTTTGATGTCTTTGTTGGACTAGTCAGCTCATAATTGTCATGTTGCTCAACAAACATGGTAACTCTCCAAGTGTCAGAATTAGTAAGAATAATCTTCATCCTTGCATTACATCCTACCCGTAGTTGACGATTATGAACTATTTCTTTGTCTGCCTCTCCTTTGTTATTCTTCAGTGTAATCTGACCCTCTTTGTTACAAACAAATTTTCTAGATATGACTTTGTTTTTATCTGTCCTGGACTTATTAGTCGACGACCATCTTACACCAAATCCTGTCTTCAAAGCATACCGATTATAGAAGTCATATGCAGCTTTCTGACTAACAAACTCCATTCCTATCTGTGGTGTAATAGAATTATCTCTTTCATCATCTTCCAAATTATATATATCATGATATTCGGGGTTGTCCTAAAAATAAAAAGATCAAGAATATAGTGAGACATTACATCATGTAGTACGAACTAAGTTTTCAATACATTTCAACCAAGAATCAAGAATCGTTTATGTTTGAATAATTAAAATATATATCATGATATAAAGCCAATCATAATTACCTGGTTTATGATTTCAGGGCAGTGAGAAAAGCCTGTTTCGTAATTCAAATCTCCATCAGAATATCCAGTTTCGTGAAGTAAAGGATCATGTTGATTGTTAATAACTATTGTCCTCCCTGAAACCAATTGTATACTGTGTTTTGTAAAAATAACTTACAGACATCAACATTAAAAAAAAAAAAACGTACTAATCTGCAATGATCAGAGAGAAAAAGAGAGAGGGAGAGAGAGAAAATTAAAATGTGCATGGCTAGATTTAGACTTCTGTCTTCTTTTTAGCATATACCCATCTCTGGATAGAGGGTTAGGGGTCTCTGGATAGAGGGTTAGGTAGACCCCAACTTGTGTATTAATTTGTGGGAGATAAAGGCCAAGCCCATTTGGCATGCCCAAAAACTTTGGGCCAACCTGGCGGATCAAAATGCCACCTTCATATCCTCTCGCATGTGAAGAGAACAATCACAGGGTTGCCCCATGCATTAAAACGGTTTCTTGGAAGGGTTTCATAAAGAAACCCATCTTTATCCAGAAGGTGTTTGCTATTGGTTTGTGCAACTATAAGAGCTTATGAGGTTGTAATCATCTCAAGAGAGTTGCAGGTTTCAGGCTATATCTCTGTGAGGAATGTACCTTCTCTTTTTATATCGTGGACAATGATCTCTTTGGTTGACCCCATCAGAGGGTGTGAGATAACCATCTCTACCCATAGGTGTCTCGTGGTAACGCACCACTTAATCACTTGTTTTCTTCATTATTAATTTTTTATCAATTTGTGTGGCTTGTTTTCGTCACACCTAAAAGCCGTTCCATTTACTTCCTCATTGTCCTGAAGCTCTGATCAAGGAGCTGAGACCCATTCCTCATAGAACAATCGAATCAACGCTTTGACAATGGAATCAACGCTTTGGGATTTCAAGACGGAAGCCTCTTGATTTTTTTCCGATGCGAAGGCTCATTTGCTGAATGGATATACGACTTCTAGTGTATTTGGGATTTTAAAACAAAATACTGGCATTCATCTTTTCTATGGGGATTATACTGTGGTAACTTGTGGATTTATACTTCCTTATTTTTTGAACCAGTTATAAAGAAGATCAAGCCACGGTCGATTCCCTCATTTGAATCGCTAGGGACTGCCTCTAGATATGCAGTTCTGGATGAGGCCAGGGTCGATTCCCAACTTGCTGATCCTTCTCATGTGTGTGTCAGTGTGTCAGATTTGAGCAAACTCATACGAAAACATATCCCCGCATGCATACACTACAATACAAAACATGTGCCATGAAAATTTAATCCTTGTAAAATATTTTACCTGATTAATTATATTGTGGATTCCTGCTCCACTAGCGCGGAGGACCGCCTGAGCTGAACGGTGATCGGGAGGATTGAGCTTAGGGTACTGATCAAGGGGTCTTGCTGGTATTCATCAAGAGCTGCACATGTATCACCAGCAAACCTATAGGAAGCATGTAGTTCTCTTTCAGTAAGGGGCACTACAAACAAGCAACTCTCAAGCCATAGAGGAAGAACATGTCTTACTTGTGTGAGGGTGAGGGGGGCGCCACCCGCCGGAGCCGTCGGGGATGAGGACGTGGGCTCGGGAGTTGAGGATGCGGGCGGAGAGAGCGGGCAGAGAGATCGTTCGGAGCCCGGGTCAGGGGTTGAGGACGCAGGCGGAGCCGAGCCGTCGGGGATGAGGACGCAGCCCCGTCTATGGGAGATCGCGGCGCTGTCTATGGGAGATCGCAGTGCTGGAGATCAATGGGTGGGGACGCGGGGCGGAGGCGAGGACGCGGGGCGGAGGCGATCTTTGTCGGGGATGAGGACGCGGGGCTCGCGGTTTGCAGACGCGGGGCGGAGGCGGTCTCTTGCCGGTGGAGGTTGAGCGCGAGGGTGAGGACGCGGGGCGGAGGCGATCTCTGTCGGGGATGAGGACGCGGGGCTCGCGGGTTGCAGACGCGGGGTGGGAGGCGATCTCTTTTCGGTGGAGGGTGAGGACGCAGGGCGGAGGCGATCGCCCTATTTTTTTGCACGCGGGCGGAGCGCGCCGGAGCCGTCGGGGAGGGTTGAGCACGCGGGCGAAGCTTCTCTCTCTCTCTCTCTGCTATCTGCTGTCGATCTCTCTCTCTCTGCGATTTAATACAGGCCCGCGTCTCTCTCTCTCTGCAATCTAATACAGGCCGCTGATCCGACGGTTCAAACGATGCCACATCGCTGACAGCCTAAACTGAAATAGGGCTGTCAGCCTATATCCCGTTTTCTCTCTCTCTCTATATATATATATATATATATATATATATATATATATATATATATATATATATAGAGAGAGAGAGAGAGAGGGAGAGAGGGAGAGAGAGAGAGAGTAAGAGAGAGAAATGCTTAAATGTGGTCCGCGTCCGCAGCCGTCCGATTCACCATGCCGTGCATCCGATGCACGCGGCGGGTGCATCGGACGGCTGCGGACGCGGACACGGACCGCACTGAAGCATGCCCCTATATATATATATATATATATATATATATATATATATAGAGGGCTGTTAGGTTGCGCTGTGCGCTGCGGGGCGGAGCAAATGCGCTGCGCGCAGCCCGGCCGTCCGATCGCGCGGATCGACTGCGATTACATCTCTGCGATCCCCCATTTCGATCGCGCGAAACATTGGCCGTCCGATCACCCATTCCGATTATCAGCCGACCGATTACACCGCTGTGATCTCCCGTTTTGATTATCAGCCGACCCGATCAACCCCGCTGCTGTGCACTGAAATCCCGCTCGATTTCCAGCCGTTCGATCGATGGGAATCGAACGGGCCAAAAAAATTTCGCTGTTACTGTAGCGGCTACAGTAACAGCGAAAATTTTTTGGGCCGTTCGATTCCCATTGATCGAACGGATGGAAATCACCAAGGCCAATTGTGTGCTCGTTCGATTTCCATCCGTTCGATTGATGGGAATCGAACGGCCAAAAATTGATTCGCTGTTACTGTAGCCGCTACAGTAACAGCGAAAATTTTTTGGCCCGTTCGATTCCCATCGATCGAACGGTTGGAAATCGAGTGGGATTTCAGTGCATATCAGCAGGGTTAATCCGGGTTTTTTGAGCGGCGATCGAACGGATGGAAGTCGAGCGGGATTTCAATGCACAGCAGCGGGGATGATCCGAGTTTTTTGAGCGGGATGGCGCGGTCTGCCGTTTGATTCAATTCAATCGGACGGTCCACACCCGCAGCGCATTTTTTTGGCGGCAGCGCACAGCGCAACCTAACATCTCTCTCTCTATATATATATATATATATATATATATATATATATATATATATATATATATATATATATATATATATATATATATATATATATATATATATATATATATACAGAGAGAGAGAGAGAGGAACGTTACCGTGAGTTGTGAGCTGCCGGTTTAGAAAGTGAGCTGCGGGTATTTTGACCCCCTTAGGTGTTAGGATTGATGTGTTCTAAGCTTGTAAAACTTTATGTTTTTGGTCTAATAAAGATTGATAGTTATTATTATATGAGATGCATATAGGTGTGTAACATAGTTACGTGTTCTTTAGGGAACAGAGAGCCATGGTTATATGGTAGTCCACTGAGTTGAAGACTAAGTGGATTGGTCCCGTATAACCTAAATAATTTCGCAGCTATGATCAGGTTGGTCGCCTCATCATGGTAAGTTGTTGGCGATGACAGTTCATGGGATGTTTTCACCATGGTCATCACCAGGCACAATGTCTGTGGCTGAACAAAACTAACACGGTGTACAGATCAGTGAGCAGACACTGGTACACTAAGCCGTGTTTCTGCTTAAGGTAAAACGGTCCTAAACCCTGAGGAACCACGTCTGATGGACTAACCAGTTGCGTGGTGCTTTGGCGCACCAATGTGTGAGGATCCATATGCAGTGATCCAAAACCACGGTGTACTGGGTTACCCGGCTGGCGTTGCATTAGCGTGTCATTCCTGCAGGCCATCCACACCCCTGATGGGAGGTGCGTTCCTTGGTGTGACTTACACTGTACCAAACCCAGGCCTGGTGGTTATCAGTTTAACTGTTGACCGGGTTCGATTACTCGACGGGGTAATCAGAGGTATGATATATAGGTCAACCTGGAAGGAACCAAGTCATATGATCATTCGAGTCTGACGGTAGTCTTCACCGCTCGAAGTGAATCATGGCATCAAGTGGAGGGACAGCAGGTTTACCACTACTAAGCGGAGAGCAGGGGTATGATGGAGAACATAGTAAGTCTGGGTGAATTGGAGTGCAGCCTGCGTCGCACTCTGGGTGGCTACACAGGTTAACTCGAGCTCAGAGGATCGATGGTACACTCGGGTAGTGTGTCGATCGAGCTTGAGTTGGAAGCCATGAACCCCGGTCCCTGATGGTTCCACCTTATCAACATTATGTACGGTTCTTGAACCGTCTCCTCGGAACACCATAAGCATGAGGAAGAAAGAAGTATACGCTCCGTGTGTGCTTGGCACTAGAGCATGGTAGATGCGTAACTACATACGAGTACTAAGGGTTGAGCCCGAGACTAGTACAGAGTCGCATGTAGTAATCCCTAGCCATAAATGAAATTTGCTGTATAGGTGCGATGCACCGGGGTATGTTGCGAGTTGACTAGTTGACTTTGCTAGAGGCACCCTCCGGTGGCCTCAGTTAATAGTAGGTAACTAGTAAAGATCACTTAAGAAGTGGCCGCTAGGTATCGCACGCTAGAAATGGTCAAAATGAGGCGTTGGGGCGTTTTGGTAAAAACCTCACTCTGCCGGACCTCACTGTTGGCCGACCCTAGTGATGGGACACCTTGCTAGGGCCGGCCCTATGATGTAGGGATAAGAATCCCTCATCTATAGGGCCGGCCATATGGATAGGGATAGGGCGATAAAACGGTTAAGATCGAGCCCTAAAAAGTGGGAAAATGGATAAATACAACGAGAGATAAAAAGGAGATAATGGAGAGATAATGAGGGGGGGTCATTATCCCCTTGGATCCTTATCCAAGGGGGTTGGCCGGCCCTATAAAAGGACCTATGGGTGCCGGCCCCATGTGCCAGAAAAACCGAACCCCCTCCTCTCTCATCTTTCTAGTTCTCTCCCTAATCTCTCTCCGTTTTCCGCTTGCTACTTCGTCTTCCTCGCGTGGAGTTCTGAAGAAGGAGAAGGGTCGTTCTTCGGAGGCACTCAGAGATCCGAGGGCGACGTTCCGTGCATCGTGTGAGATCGGGTGAACAAGAAAGGTAATATCTCCATTCGTACCATCGGTATCTTCGCGAACAATCTTCCGTCTCCATCGACAAAGAAGACAATTCTCCGCGGTTAAAAGATCCGCACGAAAGGTATGTGTAATCTAACATGTAGATCTAGCGAGCATTATGATTTGCATCCATGCTAGTTAATCATTACGCTAGATTGCCGTTAGGGGTTTTCGATTCTCGTGCATACACATGCACACATATGTAGATTAGTTTCTATGAAAAAGTAAAATAGTGTAACGTGCACCATGAACGGTCTTTCGACCGCCAAATCGCTTCCGCTGCGAGCCTCTGACCCGGATTAACTTCCAACAATTGGTATCAGAGCCGCATTAGTGGTGTGCATTTTACGTTTTTTCATGAAACCAACATGTGTGCGCATGATGAATGCGTGAGATCATCGGGGTTCTTACGCTTAGATCATGCATATGTATAGATTGTGCTTGTTCTATTAATCATTCTTGCAGGGCGCCGCTATGAAAAATCTAGATCTATGCTTTGTTCTTGCTACCGGGGGTCGGACCCCGAGTTAGCAATTGTCTGGATTTGCTTTCTGTGAGTGGATATGTAATTGAGCCGTAGATTGGGCGAGTGATGGGGGTTGACCATCCTCGGTTTCCCATGGCCTTTTCCTAGGTGTGTTTTCTTTTCTTTCTAGGAAATTGTGTACGAGCGAGCACTTGCTCGAAGCGTACTAGACTTTTTCGGTTACAGATCAAGAAGAAAATTGTGCCAAAGAAATCCACCATCGGGAGCGGAAGTGGAACCCTGGAGGATGAAGACGATCCGGCAAAGTATTTGCGAGCGCGACGAAGGAGCCGAACCGAGGAACCTTGCGAAGAAAGCTAGAGGCCTGCGCTGTGCTAATTAGGTTCAGGGGTCGGACCCTGAACTTAATTCAGTTTTAATGGTTGCTTTCTTTAATTAGTTCTTTATGCTTCATATCGAACCCCGATGAGATAATGTAATTATCAGTTTTCAGAGGGATGCCTTTCCCCTCCGGTCCAAGCGACTGTTTGAGGATAGGATCCCGCTAGATGACGCCTATTATTTAGTTGATTTAGTGGGATCCCATCACATATGGTTATGCCACCATTAGGTTAGCACCCGACTAGTCGGGTGTGCCTATTTGGCCAGCATCGAAATCAAAGATGAGATGGAGCTCCATTGAACATCAATTGTCAAATCTATAAGCGAGGCGCCATGACTAGTGGGAGTCCTTTCCAGTGAGTCTGACTCTAAGATTAGCTCCAGAGCATTAGTGTGATAACCAATTTTGCAAAGCATCGATATTCTTGGAATATGTAATATGACCCTTGAATGGAGAAATCCACTTGAGGCAGGGACTATGATATTCCGAGAATGATTAATGCTATGCGAAGGGCTTGAACGCTAGTGGGAGCACGGTGTGACCAGGGTCTAGAATTTAGGAGGTCGCTACCTTTGCATTTGCATAAATTCATACTCGCAAAATAACCCTCATATATTTATAAGGGATGTAATAGAGGACTTTTAGAGATCCTCTGGCCTCCACGGCTAATCACTTCGTACTCGGGTGGAAGGGCATAACTCAACAACCCCCTCGGGTGAGAGCTGTGTTTTTCTATGCCAAGCTACTTAGTGATCTCCTTCGGGATATGGCGGTTACGGTGCCAAGTGTTCAGGCTTTACTCACCCTCGTGGGGGCCGTTAGAATTCCCGTGCCGTAATTGCCTAAGCTCGTGGGTAAGCATCCTAAGTACGCGTGAGGTATTCGTTGCGAAGACAACGGTGATCACGTGGTACTGGCCAAAGATAACCATGGTCCATCAAAGCCCGTAGTTGGCAGATTTGGATAGGGTCAAGGGAAAGACCCGTGTAAGCGGAAGACCTGCACACTGCCCCCTCGGACAGGTGTAGCCTACTCCGAGATCTTACATACATGGTTAATTAATCCATAGAGATGACTTCGCTTGAGGGTAGCATTGTCATATGGATATAATTAGCTTGTTTTAAAAATCCATAAAAATAAGTTTTCATGCATCTCATATATTCAGTCTTTTATTTTCAGATGACCAAGTTAGACCCCATGTCCGCTATCCTAAATGACCACAAACTTACCGGTCCCAACTATGAGGACTGGAAGCGCAACCTGTACCTAGTCTTAAGGATAGGTAAACACATGTCAGCCCTGAATGACCCTGAGCCAGATTTGCCAAGACCCAATGCCACAGAGGCACAGTTAAAGACTTTCACTGACTGGAAGGAATCTAATGAAATATGTAAATGCTATATAATAGCATCCTTGCAAACAACTCTGCAGAAGCAAGTCGAGGAGATGCCCGATGCTTCTGACATGATGTTGTATCTGAAGGAGATGTTTGAAGGTCACAATCGCGTTACGCGATACCTTACCATCAAGAAACTCGTCGGCACTAAGATGTCCAATGGGACGCTGGTTCGGGAACACATGATGAAAATATTTGGGTTCCAGAATGAACTAGCTACCATGGACATTGTGCTAGAAGGCGAGGTGATGATAGACATCTTCCTCTCGTCACTGTCTGGAGCCTTTGAAGGCTTTGTCACCAACTTTAATTTAAACAAGTTGGCTATGATAAATACAGAGCTTCTGGGAGCTCTCCAGACAGCCGAGGATGGCTTCAAGCAGAAGGGCGAAGCAGTTCACGTGCAACGCAGATCCTTCAAGAAGCCTGGTAAATCTCAAGGCAAGAGACATAAGAAGAAACCTAAGTCAGCGCCTGTGCAGGACTCTGCTGGGGCCTCTGGGTCTGGGAAATCAAAGAAACCGGGCACGAAGTGCTTCCAGTGTGGCCAGAAGGGTCATTGGAAGAAGGACTGCAAGAAGCCTCAGAATGCTGGTGAAGGTAATCTACAACTCTTAGTTGTTGAATCATTTCTTTCAAGTAATAGTTCTTTTGCTAGTTAGATTGTGGATTCAGGATCCACTAACCATGCCTGTAACTCTCTTCAGGGGTTTCGGGAAAGCAGAAGGTTGCTTGATGGAGAGGTGACCTTGAGCATGGGAACTGAGGCCGTGGCTGCTGCTGAAGCTATAGGAGATGTTACTCTTATTTTTTCGAATAATAAGACTTTGACTCTTAGAGATGTCTTTTATGTACCGTCCTTGAGACGTAACTTAATTTCTGTTTCTTCTTTAGTTAATGAAGGTTATTCAGTTTATTTTGATACTTCTGGTGTGTCTTTTAAACTGAATGGAACTTTTATAATAAGAGGAATGGTTCAGAATCATCTTTATATTGTCAGTCCTAAATTTGAAAATGATAACATAATAACTTCAGCATTTAATGTTAATTCATCTAAGTGTAAGAAACCTTCGAAGAATTTAACCCAATTGTGGCACTTACGGCTTGGGCATATTGCCTTAGATAGGATCCATAGGTTGGTAAAGGCCGGGCTTCTGCAAACAGATCCTACGGAGATCCTTCCCACCTGTGAATCCTGGCTGGAAGGCAAGATAACCAAGAGGGCCTTCAAAGGCCAAGGAGTGAGAGCTACTGAGGTATTGGAGTTAATACATTCAGATGTATGTGAACCCATGAGCGTCAAGGCGATAGGAGGCCATGAGTACTTCATCACTTTTACTGATGATTACTCAAGATATGGTTACATTTACCTTATGCATCGGAAGTCGGAATCCTTTGACATGTTCAAAGAGTTCAGGGCTGAAGTAGAAAAGCAGACAGGTAAATGTATAAAAACCCTTCGATCTGATCGAGGAGGTGAATACCTATCTGACGAGTTCCTTGGGTATTTGGTGGAGCATGGGATAACATCCCAGTTAACTGCTCCAGGTACCCCACAACAGAATAGAGTCTCTGAGAGAAGGAATCGAACCTTGTTGGACATGGTTCGAAGCATGATGAGTTATGCCTGTTTACCAATGACCTTTTGGGGATATGCCCTTCAGACAGCAGCATATGTTCTGAACCACGTTCCATCTAAATCAGTGCCTCAGACCCCTAGAGAACTGTGGTCAAGGCAAAAGCCAACACTACAGCATTTCAGAATATGAGGATGTCCTGCACATGTGCGGATAGATAAGAGGGAAAAGATGGAGCCAAAGTCCAAAGCATATCTGTTTGTAGGGTATCCCAAAGAGACTAAAGGTGGACTATTTTATGATCCTGAGAAAAAGAAGGTAATCGTTTCAACGAATGCCATTTTCCTAGAACATGATTATGTTATGGACCACAAGCCTGCTAGTAAGGTAGTTCTGGATGAGCTACTGGGTACTAGATCAGAGAGCGCATCCGAAAGCATAGTGGGAGCTGACGTTACAGATAATAATATACTAGATACTGTAGAACCTATTAATCCTGTAACACCACCACCACCTCGTCGCAGTGGGAGAAACATCAGAGTTCCTGACAGATACTATGGAGAAACCTTATTGGTTGATCCAGAGGGTCAGGAGGATGACCCACTGAGCTACGATGAGGCAGTGGGAGCTTCTGACAGCTCTGACTGGCAAAAGGCTATGGAGGCAGAAATTGAATCAATGTCCCATAACGCAGTCTGGACTCTTGTTACACCATCATCCAATATTAAACATATTGGGTGTAAGTGGGTGTATAAGAAGAAGAGAGGATCCGATGGTACAATAGAGACTTATAAAGCTAGATTAGTTGCCAAGGGTTATACCCAGAGAGAAGGGATCGACTTTGACGAAACCTTCTCGCCGGTAGCTATGATAAAGTCTATTCGGATCCTCCTATCCATTGCAGCCCATTATAACTGGGAGATCTGGCAAATGGATGTCAAGACAGCATTCCTCAATGGAAATTTGGAAGAAGACATTTATATGATTCAGCCACCAGGCTTTGAGTCAGAGGGTCAGGAACATCTAGTTTGCAAGTTGCAGAAGTCCATTTATGGACTAAAGCAATCATCTAGAAGTTGGAACATCCGTTTTGATCAGGCAATCCAGTCGTATGAATTTACTCAAAACGAGGATGAACCATGTGTATACAAGAGGACTGATAAGACCACAGTAGTATATTTAATACTTTACGTAGACGATATTCTACTCATTGGAAATGATGTAGGAACATTGTCAACGGTAAAGGTCTGGTTGTCAACACAGTTCGATATGAAAGACCTAGGTGAAGCGAGTTATGTTTTGGGGATCAAGGTAACACGTGATCGCCAGAATAGGATTCTCTCGCTATCACAGGCTGCGTATATAGATAAGGTTATGGCTAGATTTGACATGCAAAACTCCAAGAAGGGTTTTGTGCCATTTAGACATGGCGTAAAACTGTCTAAGGATCAATGTCCTAAGACACCTGAGGAGAGAGCAGAAATGCAGAAGATACCTTATGCTTCAGCATTAGGTAGTCTAATGTATGCTATGCATTGTACAAGGCCTGATATCTATTTCGCAGTAGGAATGATGGGTCGGTTTCAGTCGAATCCGGGTCCAGATCACTGGACAGCAGTGAAGTGTATACTCAAGTACCTTCGTAGAACAAGGGACTATGAGTTGGTTTACACTTCACAAGAACTGACGCCATTAGATACACAGATTCTGACTTTATGTCAGATTTGGAATCCAGGAAGTCGACATCAGGTTTTGTGTTTATGTTAGAAGGAACAGCGGTTAGTTGGCAGACTGTGAAGCAGAAATGCATCGCAGACTCTACCACAGAGGCTGAGTACGTTGCAGCGTGCGAGGCAGCCAAAGAGGCGGTATGGCTCAAGAAATTCCTTACGGATTTGGGGTGCGTACTAGAGGCCCAGTTACCTATTGTGCTTAACTGCGACAATAGTGGGGCGGTAGCACAAGCAAAGGAGCCAAGACATCACCAAAAGGGGAAGCACATCGAGCGTAAGTTCCACTTGATTCGGCAGTTTCAAAAGCAAGGGGAGTAGAGGTGACACAGATTGCATCTACAGATAATATTGCTGATCCTTTCACAAAGGCAATACCTACCAAGGCATTCGAGCGACATTTGGACGCGATGGGAGTCAAAACCGTTTTGCTTCGCTAGACCAAGTGGGAGATTGTTAGGATTGATGTGTTCTAAGCTTGTAAAACTTTATGTTTTTGGTCTAATAAAGATTGATAGTTATTATTATATGAGATGCATATAGGTGCGTAACATAGTTACGTGTTCTTTAGGGAACAGAGAGCCATGGTTATATGGTAGTCCACTGAGTTGAAGACTAAGTGGATTGGTCCCGTATAACCTAAATAAGTTCGCAGCTATGATCAGGTTGGTCGCCTCATCATGGTAAGCTGTTGGCGATGACAGTTCATGGGATGTCTTCACCATAGTCATCACCAGGCACAGTGTCTGTGGCTGAACAGAACTAACACGGTGTACAGATCAGTGAGCAGACACTGGTACACTAAGCCGTGTTTCTGCTTAGGGTAAAACGGTCCTAAACCCTGAGGAACCACGTCTGATGGACTAACCAGTTGCGTGGTGCTTTGGCGCACCAATGTGTGAGGATCCATATGCAGTGATCCAAAACCACGGTGTACTGGGTTACCCGGCTAGCGTTACATTAGCGTGTCACTCCAGCAGGCCATCCATACCCCTGATGGGAGGTGCGTTCCTTGGTGTGACTTACACTGTACCAAACCCAGGCCTGGTCGTCATCAGTTTGACTGTTGACCGGGTTCGATTACTCGACGGGGTAATCAGAGGTACGATGTATAGGTCAACCTGGAAGGAACCAAGTCATATGATCATTCGAGTCTGACGGTAGTCTTCACCGCTCGAAGTGAATCATGGCATCAAGTGGAGGGACAGCGGGTTTACCACTACTAAGCGGAGAGCAGGGGTATGATGGAGAACATAGTAAGTCTGGGTGAATTGGAGTGTAGCCTGCGTCGCACTTTGGGTGGCTACGCAGGTTAACTCGAGCTCAAAGGATCGATGGTACACTCGGGTAGTGTGTCGATCGAGCTTGAGTTGGAAGCCATGAACCCCGGTCCCTGATGGTTCCACCTTATCAACATTATGTACGGTTCTTGAACCGTCTCCTCGGAACACCATAAGCATGAGGAAGAAAGAAGTATACACTCCGTGTGTGCTTGACACTAGAGCACGGTAGATGCGTAACTACATACGAGTACTAAGGGTTGAGCCCGAGACTAGTGCAGAGTCGCATGTAGTAATCCCTAGCCATAAGTGAACTTCGCTGCATAGGTGCGATGCACCGGGGTATGTTGCGAGTTGACTAGTTGACTTTGCTAGAGGCACCCTCCGGTGGCCTCAGTTAATAGTAGGTAACTAGTAAAGATCACTTAAGAAGTGGCCGCTAGGTATCTCACGCTAGAAATGGTCAAAATGAGGCGTCGGGGCGTTTTGGTAAAAACCTCACTCTGCCGGACCTCACTGTTGGTCGACCCTAGTGATGGGACACCTTGCTAGGGCCGACCCTATGATCTAGGGATAAGAATCCCTCATCTATAGGGTCGGCCATATGGATAGGGATAGGGCGATAAAACGGTTAAGATCGAGCCCTAAAAAGTGGGAAAACGGATAAATACAACGAGAGATAAAAAAGAGATAATGGAGAGATAATGAGGGGGCGTCATTATCCCCTTGGATCCTTATCCAAGGGGGTTGGCCGGCCCTATAAAAGGACCTATGGGCGCCGGCCCCATGTGCCAGAAAAACCGAACCCCCTCCTCTCTCATCTCTCTAGTTCTCTCCCTAATCTCTCTCCGTTTTCCTCTTGCTACTTCGTCTTCCTCGCGTGGAGTTCTGAAGAAGGAGAAGGGTCGTTCTTCGGAGGCACTCAGAGATCCGAGAGCGACGTTCCGTGCATCGTGTGAGATCGGGTGAACAAGAAAGGTAACATCTCCATTCGTACCATCGGCATCTTCGCGAACGATCTTCCGTCTCCATCGACAAAGAAGACAATTCTCCGCGGTTAAAAGATCCGTACGAAAGGTATGTGTAATCTAACATGTAGATCTAGCGAGCATTATGATTTGCATCTATGCTAGTTAATCATTACGCTAGATTGCCGTTAGGGGTTTTCGATTCTCGTGCATACACATGCACACATATGTAGATTAGTTTCTATGAAAAAGTAAAATTGTGTAACGTGCACCATGAATGGTCTTTCGACCGCCAAATCGCTTCCGCTGCGAGCCTCTGACCCGGATTAACTTCCAACATTAGGAGTTTTGGAATTTGATGAAATTTGGTGAGGGTGTTGTCTAATGTAAGATGATTATCCTCACCCATTTTCATCAAATTCCAAAACTCTTAAGGGGGTCATATGGTCGAAGCAAAATCTGCCGTCCATAGTTACCGTTAAAATCTACAGATTTTGCTTTGACCACTTGATCCCCCTAGAAGTTTTGGAATTTGATGAAAATTAGTGAGGATGGTCATCTTACCCTAGAAAACACCCTCTCCAAATTTTATCAAATTCCAAAACTTGTTAGGGGGTCAAAATACCGGCAGCTCATTTTCTCCTACCACGGAGCTCAACGTAACATCCCTCTCTCTCTCTCTCTATATATATATATATATATATATATATATATATATATATATATATATATATATATATATATATATATATATATATATATATATATATATATATATATAGTTCCGATCGGGTAAGAAACCTCTTATATGCGAAATCTTATGCGAAACCTACATAGAGGTTTTGAAATTTGATAAAACTTTGTGGGCATGCTTTCTAGGACAATTTGATCATTCTCATGAAAAATCATCAAATTCTAAAACTTCTAGGGTCATCAAATTTTAGATGATTTATCAACCGTCCATTAAAACCGTCTATTTGAATCAAATATTTGATGCCCCTAGTGGTTTTCGAATTTGATGATTTTTTGTGAGGATGATCAATATGTCATAGAGAGCATTCACACCATGTTTTATCAAATTCTGAAACCTCTCGGTAGGTTTCGCATATAAGAGGTTTCTCACCCGATCGGATATATATATATATATATATATATATATATATATATATATATATATATATATATATATATATATATATATATATATATCCGATCGGGTGAGAAACCTCTTATATGCGAAACCTACCGAGAGGTTTCAGAATTTGATAAAACATGGTGTGAATGCTCTCTATGACATATTGATCATCCTCACAAAAAATCATCAAATTCGAAAACCACTAAGGGCATCAAATATGTGATTCAAATAGACGGTTTTAATGGACGGTTGATAAATCATATATATAGGGTAGCGATCAAGTGAGATATAAGATATATGAGATACCTTGTGAAAAACCTATCTAGAAGTTTTAGGATTTGATGAAAATTGATGGGCATGCTCTCTATGGCATAATGTTTCTCATATATATATATATATATATATATATATATATATATATATATATATATATATATATATATATATATATATATATATATATATATATATATATATATATATATATATATATATATATAGGGAGGGATACTCTAACTCATAGCTTCTTACTTATATAGTTACCTATGATCCGGGCCGTCTATTAGATCTCGACGTACGGTTCGGATTAGATGGTGAGTTAAAACAATGGTGTCCGCATTAAATATGGGCTTTTAATACGGACTTTTAATACGCGTATTTAATGCGGACACCATTGCCTTAACTCCCCATCTAATCCAAACCGTAGGTCGAGATCTAATAGACAGTCCGGATCATAGGTAACTATATGTGCCGCACTTACCGCATACCGCATTATAGCATGCCCATATATATATATATATATATATATATATATATATATATATATATATATATATATATATATATATATATATATATATATATATATATATATATATATATATATATATATATATATATATATATATATATATAGGGGAGGGATACTCTTACAAGTCAAGTCTTACAAGCAGCAATTACTAATGATCCGGGCCGTCCGATCAAATTTGATCGAGGGTTGAGATCAACCCACATTTCTCTATCTCTTTCTCTCTCTCTCACCTAAACCCAGCCCCCATCCCCACCGACCCCGACCCCGTCCCAATCCCCTCCCCCTCCGGCTCCGGCTCCGGCGATCCCCCCCGCAGCCCCGACCCCGACCACCTTCCCCTTCGGCGATACCGGCACGGGGCGCGGAGCCGACGGGGGGCGCTAGCAGGCGGGCCGTAGGCGAGCGCGGAGCCGGCGGGGGGCGCAGGCAGGTGGGCCGGTGGAAGGGGCTGCCGGAGTCGAGGGGGTTGCCGGAAGGGGCTGCCGGAGTCGGGGGGGTTGCCGGAAGGGGCTGCCGGAGTCGGTGGGAATGGGGGGTCGGGGGAGGTGGGGGGATGGGGGGTCGGGGGGGTGGGGTTGTTTGATCGAGAGAGAACGAGATGGAGAGAGAGAGTGGGAATTGATCCCAGCCATCATGATCGCAATGGATGGCTGGGATCATTAGTAAGAGCTCATGAGTAAAAGTATCCCTCCCCATATATATATATATATATATATATATATATATATATATATATATATATATAGAGAGAGAGAGAGAGAGAGAGAAAGAGAGAGAAATGCTTGAATGCGGCATGCGGTGCGTGCGGCATCGCACCGTAGCCGTGTGATGCACGCGCTGCGTGCATGCGATGCACGCAGCAGTGCATCACACGGCTGTGGTGCGATGCCGCACGCATCGCATGCCGCAGCATAGCATGCCCCTATATATATATATATATATATATATATATATATATATATATATATATATATATATATATATATATATATATATATATATATATATATATATATATATATATATATATATATATATATATATATATATATATATATATATATATATATATATATATATATATATATATATATATATATATATATATATATATATATATATATATATATATATATATATATATGGGTCAGGTTCAATGGACACTGTTTTTGCACTCAATTTTTTACACCGATTTCCAAACCATTAGATAGAGGCTTAAGAATTTCTTGATTTTTTGTGAGCATAATCATCTTGTCTTAGATAACACATGTACAAAAATTCAGCACATTCTAAAGCCTCTAGACTTAGTAAATGTGCTCTTCAAATTAACGATTAAAATGGACAGTTGATAAAGCCTTTTAGTTTTTATGTACTTGGAGGATTTAGAATGTGCTGATTTTTTGTGGATATGCTATCTAAGTCAAGGTGATTATGCTTACAAAAAACCAAGAAATTCTGAAACCTCTATCTAGTTGATTTGAAAATCGGTGTAAAAATTTAAGTGCAAAAATAGTGTCCATTGAACCTGACCGTATATGGGTCAGGTTCAATGGACACTGTTTTTGCACTCAATTTTTTACACCGATTTTCAAAACATTAGATAGAGGTTTCAGAATTACTTGATTTTTTGTGAGCATAATCACCTTATCCTAGATAGCACGTCCACAAAAAATCAGAGCATTCTAAAGCCTCCAAGTACATCAAAACTAAAAGGCTTTATCGACCGTCCATTTTAATCGTTAATTTGAAGAGCACATTTAATAAGCCTAGAGGCTTTAGAATGTGCTGATTTTTTGCGGATGTGTTATCTAAGACAAAATGAATATGCTCACAAAAAATCAAGAAATTCTAAAACCTCTATCTAATGTTTTGAAAATCGGTGTAAAAAATTGAGTGCAAAAACAGTGTCCATTGAACCTGACCCTATATATATATATATATATATATATATATATATATATATATATATATATATATATATATATATATATATATATATATAGAGAGAGAGAGAGAGAGAGAGAGAGAGAGAGAGAGGGCTGTTACGTTGCGCTGTGCGCTGCGGGCCGGAGAAAACGCGCTGTCGATCGGTGGCCGTTCGATCGTGAAACCGGCCGTCCGATCGCGTGAATAACCCCAGAGCCCCCTGCGAACAGCCGCGAACCCCGGCCACCGTCCGATCGCGCTCCCACTCCCGCACCGCACCAGATCCCGCTCCCGCACCGCACCAGAAACCGCTCACGCACCGCACCAGAAACCGCACCGCACTGTAAAACCCTATCCCGCACCACTGGTAACCGTCTGATCATCCCATGGATTTCAGATCGAACGGCTTATACAGTTTTCGCTGTTACTGTAGCGGCTACAGTAACAACGAAAACTGTTTCGGGCCGTTCGATCGAAAGGTATTGATGGGAATCGAATCGAGTGGCCCAAAACAGTTTTCGCTGTTACTGTAGCCGCTACAGTAACATCGAAAACTATATAAGCCGCTCGATTTGAAATCTATGGGATGATCGGACGGTTACCAGTGGTGCGGGATCGGGTTTTACAGTGCAGTACGGTTTCTGGTGCGGTGCGGGAGCGGGATCTGGTGCGGTGCAGGAGCGGGAGCGCGATCGGACGGTGGCCGGGGTTCGCGGCTGTTCGCAGGGGGCTCCGGGGTTATTCACGCGATCGGACGGTTCGTTTCACGATCGGACGGCCACCGATCGGCAGCGCGTTTTCTCCGGCCCGCAGCGCACAGCGCAACGTAACATCCCTCTCTCTCTCTCTCTCTCTCTCTCTCTCTCTCTCTCTATATATATATATATATATATATATATATATATATATATATATATATATATATATATATATATATATATATATATAGGGGAGGGATACTCTTACTCATGGCCTCTTACTCATATAGTTACCTATGATTCGGGCCGTCCATTTGATCCCGACATACGGTTCGGATTAGATGCGGAGTTAAAGCAATGCGGGCTTTTAATACGGGCATTTAATGCGGACACCATTGCTTTAACTCCCCATCTAATCTGAACAGTACGTCGAGATCTAATAGACGGCCCGGATCTGTGGTCCGCATTCGCAGCCGTCCGATGCATGCGGCGCGGTGCGGTGCACCGTATCGGGCTGCTGCTGGTACGGACCGCACGGACCATAGGACCGCATTAAGCATTTCTCTCACTCTCTATATAAATAAATAAATATAAATATATATATATATATAAAATATATATAGAGGAATGATAAAATGCGGCGTGTGGTGCATGCGGTGCCACAACGCACCAGTCTGATGCACCCGCTGCGTCGGTGCACTAGATGGCTGCGGTGCGACAACGCATGCACTGCATGCCGCATCCTAACACGCCCATATATATTATATATATATATATATATATATATATATATATATATATATATATATATATATATATATATATATATATATATATATATATATATATATATATATATAAGGCTGTTACAGTGAGCTGTGAGCTGCCACCCGGGAAAGTGAGCTGCAGGTATTTTGACCCCCCAAGAAGTTATGGAATATGATGAAATTTGGTGAGGTTTGTTGCCTAGGATAAGATGATCATCCTCACCAATTTTCATCAAATTCCAAAACTTTTTGGGGGGTTAAAAGGTCGAAGCAATTTCTGCCGTCTACAGTCACCGTTAAAATCTGCAGAAATTGTTTCGACCATTTGATCCCCCTAAAAGTTTTGGAATTTGATGAAAATTGGTGAGGATGATCATCTTATCCAAGGCAACAACCTTACCAAATTTCATCAAATTCAATAACTTTTTGGGGGGTCAAAATACCCGCAGCTCACGTTCCCCCCCCGGCAACTCACAGCTCTTTGTAACAGCCCTATAAATATATATATATATATATATATATATATATATATATATATATATATATATATATATATATATATATATATATATATATATATATATATATATATATATATATATATATATATATATATATAGGGTAGTGATCCAGTGAGATATGAGATAACTTTGAGAAACCTATCTAGAGGTTTTAGAATTTGATGGAAATTGGAGGGCGTACTCTCTATGGAAAGTTGATCATCCTCACAAAAAATCATCAAATTCTAAAACCTCCAAGGGCATCAAATGTTAGAAGATTGATCGACCGTCCATTAAAACCAATAATTTGAGTTGTGTATTTGATACCTCTAGAGTTTTTAGAATTTGATGATTTTTTGTGAGGATGATCAACTTGCCATAGAGTGCATGCTCACCAATTTTCATCAAATTTTAAAACCTTTAGATACGTTTCTCAAAGTTATCTCGTAGAAGAGTTATCTCACTGGATCGTTATCATATATATATATATATATATATATATATATATATATATATATATATATATATATATATATATATATATGTATATATATATATATATATATATATATATACAGAGAGAGATAGAGAGAGAAATACTAAAATGCGGCGTGCGGTGTGTGCGGCGTCGCACCGCAGCCGTCCGATGCATCGCTGCGTGCATCGCACGCATCGCAGCGGTGCATCAGACGGCTGCGGTGCGACTCCACACGCACCGCACGCCGCACCCTAGCACGCCTCTATTTATATATATATATATATATATATATATATATATATATATATATATATATATATATATATATATATATATATATATATATATATATATATATATATATATATATATACACCCTTGTAGTTTGGCGCTCAGAACACCAAACCTATAGTGGTGCGATGGTTTTTTATAGCTTGACGTCATAGGTGAAAAATATCGGCACCTTGGACGCTAGTACAGTTGGAGGCACGAGTTTGACGCACGTGTTTTTTTATGGTTTCCTTTGGGGCTATTTAATTAAGGACCACTTGAGCTGTCATTGGGATAACGAAGTGTGTATGTTTTCTTGAAGAAAAGTTTGAGTGCCTTCGTTTTTGTGCCTTGAAGGAGATTGGTTTGGGATTAAAGACTGCTTGATCGAAGTTGAATCGGAGAAGATTAAAGAAGAACAATAGATCCAAAGGAGGTGCTCTGTCTCGGTTCTGGTGGTAGGTACGAGTTTTTGATGAATGTCCTTATCATCCTTGGTTCTTCGTGGAAGTTTTCTAATCCATATAAGCATGTTCCAATTTGGTGTTAATTGAAGAAATCTTCTGCACCTCCGTTTATTCTTTTAACCCTATTTTAGGTGAACCACGTTAAATCTTTATGTTTTCTGTGATTGTCTATCTCTGGCTTATTTATTTCTATCGACTCGATCGATATTTGTTCTGTGGCGTAATTAATTCTCTGCAACTACCCCTCAGTTGGAGATCCGCTTTTGCTTGGGGGGAATTGCTAGAATTCCCAATAAATGGTATCAGAGCTCTGGGTTCCGGCCCAGGAATAAGTGGTAGCTGTGCAAGGTAAAGGGAGAGCAGTCGGGGCCATGGAGTAAGAGGTCTCCCTCATGGGCTGATGTGATCCGACTTAGGCCAAGCTTGTTGGCCCACCCGAAGGCCCATCCTAGCCTGCCATGGATGGATAAGGCAGGATATATCTTATGATATCTTTTAGAATATTTTTAGATTTAAGATATTTAATTTAGACAAATTGTTAGGATATTTATGGGTTTTTAAATTTGTTGCCATCTTTATATTTTCTTTTAGCCTATTTAAAGGCCCCCATTGTAACCATTGAGAAGGAGATTATGATTAATGAAAATTGATGGCGGATGCTTTCGTTGGCTTATGGATTTGAGTCCCCTACCTTATTTCCTGATGGATTTTAGGCACCCTCTCATCTAAGCTTCTATTCTTGTCTTCTCTGTCACAGTTCTTACCTCATTCGCCACTTCCCTGGTGATTTTGCATCACTAGTTATCCTTTTAAAAAGAAAATATAAAAAACGATTACACCACCTCCATCTATCGCTCTTCGACGACGCACGCCTATATCAAGTGGGTATCAGAGCTCCGGGCTTTGTGGTGCTCCCGCATTGTGAACGATGCCCGCATTGATCATCATCATACATCGTTATCTCCATCCGGTTCGTCGATATCATCCGTCAGCCTCGCCATCCTCCCTTGCAACGATCGTTTGCAGTCATCGCCACTCGCTATCCCACCTCGATCGGCCACCAAATCCGGTACGTCTATAAAAAAAAAGAGTGATAAGTTCTTTGAAAAAAAAAAGAGACAAGATTTGTTGAAAAAAAAAAGACAGCAAACCTGTCCCAACCGCTAACCACCTCCTTTGCCCGCCCACGCAAGCCACCCGCGAACCCTACTCCTTTGCCAGCCAACAGCCATCCCTTTTGCCACCTTGCCCACACACACACAAAAAAAAAAAAAAACAGATCTGTCGCAGATCCATAAAGGAAATCAGAGAATAAAAGGAAGAAATAAAAAAAGAAAAGGAAAGAAGAAGGAAAGGAAGAAAAAGGAAAAGAAGAATAGAAGGTAAGAAGAGAGAAAGCAAAGAGGAAAACGTACCTTGATTGTTGATGCTTGTTGCCAGTAGTTGCCACCTCCTTTTCTCCTTCCCTACCTGCCAACAAAGCCCAAACAAAACAAAAACAGAGCCCTAATCTCTTTTCCTTTTAATCCCCTCCATTCTTTCCCACTTTAACCCTCAAACACAAGCCCTTAGATCTCCAATCCAAAGGCCCACAACAATCACCCTTCCCGTTGTTTTGAAAACCATTCTCCACTTAAAAGGCCAGACCCGACTTCATATCGGATCCAAACGCGACTTGAAAATAAACTCGTTTACACTATTTGAATCATATCATTTGATTTGTCGATCGGATTTGGTCGGACCAAATACCAAAGTTCCATGATTTTTCGAGCTGGATCCATCATTCACTCTGTGCCTCCATCCAGTCAGCCCAACAGTACAGAATTATGACTTTGCCCTTGCTGCCTATATTGTCATGTACTACCACGGAGGTGATTCTAACTTCGGATCCATTCCACTCTTCTCTGGTTGGCGTTATTCTCCATCCTACTTGGAGATCCATCCACTTTATGGGCATCCTTATGGCCATCATGTTCCCTACCAGACATCCGGATACACATTTATCTATAAGCAGGTGTTAACCGATTGATTTGTGTTTCCTGTTACTTCTGATTGGGACATGCAATGTTGCTTGCACATCGATGATCGAGCCTACAAGCTGAACTTGTCAGTATCACCATTTGTTTAGTGGTTTATACAGAGGTCTGATACATGTACACGACAGGAGCGATTTGACTATATCCAGTATGTGCTCGATGATATTGGTGACGAGCTATTATACAGGGAACAAGCCCAGAGGTGCATTAGATGTTCTTTGCCCACTTATCCTACATTGTCTTCACCAGAGCTTCCACCTTTGCCTACTGTGGAGACTCCTCTTCCTGTGGAGTTTTTTACTCCAGTAGTCCATCCAGAGGGGCATCTTCTGTCAGAGGAGCTGCCACATCAGATAGATTTTCTTGGGCTAGACTCCGTGCCACTAGCCCCGGATTATCTCCAGCTTCGTCTGCACTTGGGTCTACCTTCCGACGAGTTACCATTCCAGTCGACCCATGGGTGTGCGCTTGTTTGTAGACACCATTCTTTCTTTGTTTTTCGGTCCACGCTCGACATCAATATATTCTTCGCATGGGACCCGGGATGTGACTATCGTGCAGTTCGACACTACTTGTTGGGTCTCCATCACCAGATCTTGGTACCGTGACGATATCACGGTGGGGGAGCATTTGCTACATTTGCTGCCACCAATGTATTCCTGTCGGAACTCGAGGATGAGTTCTTCGCAACGGAAGCGAATAATGTGATCTGACTTAGGCCAAACCTATTGGCCCACCCGAAGACCCATCCTAGCCTGCCAAGGATGGATAAGGCAGGATATATCTTATGATATCTTTTAGAATATTTTTAGATCTGAGATGTTTAATTTAGGCAAATTGTTAGGATATTTATGGGTTTTTAAATTTGTTGCTATCTTTATATTTTCTTTTATCCTATTTAAAGGCCCACATTGTAACCATTGAGGAGATTATGATGAATAAATATTGATGACGGATGCCTTCGTTCGCTCATGAATTTGAGTCCCCTACCTTGTTTCCTGATAGATTTCAGGCCCCCCTCTTATCTAAGCTTCTAATATTTTCTTCTTTGTCACGGTTCTTACCTCCTTCACCACTTCCCTCTCGGTGATTCTATATCACTAGTTATTATTTTACAAAGAAAATACAAAAAAAAAGATTACACCACCTCCATTTATCACTTTTTGACCACGCGCGCCTACATTCCCTCATGGACCGAGGGGGAATGGTTGGGTTTAGGCAGCCCATGAGTCTCAGCCCAACCAGATCCAGCCCGCTCTGGGTTTCTTAGCACATAAGCTTTGGATGAAGGGGGTGGATAGATAAGATTGGTTGAGGGTTTGGATGGATAGAGGTTGGATGAAGATATATAAGTGTTGTTTGGATTTGAAGTCAATCTCGTAAGAGATTAGGACTCCCATGCTTACACGCAGGTCCCTCTCCCACTTCTATAAAGAAGTACATCACCTTTTGTGAGAGGATCATCTCAAGGTGGAGCGGCTCTTCTTTTAAGGGCTTCGGTAGGACCTCGAGCAAAGCAAGGAGAGGAGGAACCGAGCTACGAGGTGGTGGTGGTGGTGGTTGGGGGAGGGGGGGGGGGGGGGGGGGGGGGGGGGGGGCGCATCGTAGGTTTGGACGTCTCCCCCCGGGCGGTTCATTGCTACGATGGTCGGCGCCCAGGACACCACTGTGGGCACCTACGGCAAAGTGCTCGTAGGGACGGGTAGTGGTTGGAGCCCAAGGCGAAATACTGCTGGAGGCCCGGGGAGAGGCTCGGTCCAGTGCTCTCCATCCCCGAGTGTTCGGAGGAAACTTCGAGGGGGAGGTCGTGGTTGAGCACCTCCTCGCTCGGAGAGGATTGAGGCGCTAGGTGAGGCCGAGAGGAGGGTGCAGTCTAGGCACCTCTTACCCGGCTCGACGGATCGCGGTGGTGGGTCACAATGGCACGACACGTGCGGGTGTCGGATCGAGGGGAAATACCTCGACAGCATGGGAGTTGTCACCGACATCCTGTTCAGCTGCCGACGAGCAGACTGATATGGTATGCCGATGAGTGACCGGCCAACAGGCACCGGTGTGGATCATCGACAGGCGATGGACCAGAGCGCAAGGGCGTGGTGATGATCTACTAATTGGAGAGCTGGACTTAGTGTACGGTCACCCAAGCGAAAAGTGGTAATCTGTGGTGTATCCCGCTTGCCAATGGGTGAATGTTGTTAAAGAAATTCTATTGGGCTATGAGACTGTGGTCTCTCCCCTATCACATTCTTATTTCCGCAACATATAGTTCCACTACGAACCATTCAACCATGCATTTTGTATTTTTGTTCAAACCCCACCCCGGCTGGACACAATTGAATTCGATTTCTCTACGGCTCGGCTCACTCAATCGGGCCCCAACATGCATCAAGGTCCGGTCGCACAATGACTGACTGATATCCCAAAAACTGTATCACACTTGTAGTACCCCGCCGTCCATCATAACAAGGAAATATTTTTGAGTTAATTGGTGATTAATCCCTGACTAACAAATCTTGAAGGCATAGGACAGTGGGGCATTTCTTGTCTCTGAGGCAACGAGCAGCGAAGACAAGAAGGAATGGGGGATGGAAGAGTTCGGTTAGGTTTAGGATTCCTAAGTCTAGGGTTCATCCCATGGCCCATAGATCTTAGGTTTAGGGTTAGGTTTAGGTTCGGTTCGGCAACAGCGAGTAGCGAAGGCGAAAGAATCGGTGTCGAAGGTTCAGTCAAGTTCAGTTAGTTTTAGAGTATCCAGTGGTATTCTAAATGAAAATTTAAATTGATGTCGAGGAAATCTCTCTCTCTCTCTCTCTCTCTCTCTCTCTCTCTCTCTTGGTGACAAATTTTCATCTCTTTTGGAAAGTATGGAACCAGTTCATATCATGCGCAAGTTGTTTATATTTATGGACTTGATACATGGATATGGCACATGCTTGAATTAGAATACTGCAGCTTGAGACGTTAGACTCTTTAGTATACAAGTTCAGGATTGTGTTGAAGTAGTGACAACTGAAGTTGAACGCTGAATGATCTTACCAAGAGAATTCCTCCAAATGTTGATTGTATTAGAATTTGTTGATTGCCCATTTTGACTCTTAGTATGACATGTGATCCATTGCATCTAAATATAGGTTTTAGAATTTATTGATTTATAGTGTGGAAGATATTCTAATATGTTTAGGGGTATCAAATTTGAATGGTTTTGTTAACTGTCCATTTTAATCAATGAGTCAAAACTGGCATGTTATAGATCCCGACCATATAAATTATATATAAAGGAATAAATGTGGTGTACAAAAATTGCTTCAATTACCGTGGAGGTAAAACTTGTGATTCGATCACACCATAAAGTTGTGGGAGAGTTTGGTGAAACAAAGAGAAAGAAAAATGATAATAATATTACAGAGAATGAATGAACTCAGATTTATGCTTAGAAGTTCAGCAATAGAGGTATTATTTCATGAGAAAATTAATAGAAAGGTCCAGAGAGGAGAATAAATCTTTATATGGAATTTATTAACTTAGAGAAATCCTATGATAGAGTACCACAAGATATGATATAAGCAGGCTTTACAAACATTATAACTGATGACGGAAATAAGGGAGAATTACTAGTTTGAGAAGCAGATGTGGTAAGAAAAATTGTTTTGTTACAAAAAAAAGAAGTAAGAAATGGTTTCCGATTACAATGGACTTCAAGAAGCTAGGTCATCAATTAGCTCATATCTTTTTACTCTTGTCATAAGGAACTCGCCAATAGTATTTATGTATCATGGTGCATTATATTTGCAGATAATATATTGTTAATTGATGAGGTGCAAGGTATTTTATGCATGTCTGCACTGACCATTATCTTGTCTATGAAGACTGACTGTGATTGCAAGAGAATCTTGTTTTTTTGATACGACTTATCATGATCTTCATAACATAACTTGCTATTACCTAGATTTTATCTAATCAAACTACGATGATTAACCATATTATTACTAGAGGAAACATCATAATATCATACCAAATGAGTAGGATTATTATCAATGTAGCATATCAAATGAGTAGGAAACATCATAATATCATCGTTCCTCTTTTACTTGCTTGGGTCGTCCAATTTTCGATCAAATCCATACAAATGGATTCCTTGATCAAACTAAACATTACAGCCTTTGGATTATTGATAAGTCCACTAAGGGACCTTTGTAACTTCCATGCTAGCTCCTTTTATATCCTCAAACTAGACGTTACTCTTGTAGGTCCAAAGATCATCTTGATCTGCACGATCAACCTTGAAGGTTTCTCCTATATATCTATCAGAAGCCCTGGTGATCCTCCTACTACAATGAGACTGTGGTGCTATTGAGCAAATCGACTCTAAAATATTCGTTATCCTTAAGGTTTCATCTCCTCCCACTACGTTTTTTGCTGGAGCGCCTCTCAGAGTACCTTGTGGTTCCCCCAGAACCATCTTACTTAAGGGCTTATGCAATCCTATTCAAGGTAAACGATATTCGTAGATACCTACTTTTTCTTAGAATTACAAACCAAACTACCTTATGTCTCTTTGTGTATATCGTGTGAACAAAGACACTTTTAACTTAGTGTCCATCAAGTCTCGCCTGTCATTTTGCACATGTGCAGGACAACCACAAACCCTAAAGTATTTTAGGTCTTGCTTTCGCTTAGCCCACAACTTTCTAGGAGTTTGTGATACTGATTTAGATGGAACAAAGTTTCATAATCATGTGCCACCGTTCTTAAGGCATATCCTCAAAGTGACAAGGAATAGTTTATTACGATCCTAACGATGTCCATATTATGTTAATTTGAGATTAAGGATTTAGCGATCAGCATAAATAAAACTGTGCATATGAAGTCCAATTTTAATAGAAATAATTATTACAATGAGTCCCTATTCACAACAGATGTCAATAACTATAATAATGTCATTCTTTTCAATATATTCGGTCGGTCTTTTATACATAAGAAAGAAAAGATAAATGAGAATAATAAAGATCTAATTGGATGAATTCCTCTAAGGTGCTATCAAAGTTTTAAAAACCGGATTGGGTCGGACATAATCGGTTGGGACGCAAAGTATGATAAATCTCAATTCTGTCTTGAATTGTTCAGTGCAAGATCAAATTTGGGTTTCACAGAATTTAATAGACCAGTTGGTTGAATTGGTTCGGACAAGAATTTGGACAAATATTTGTCCCGTCTTACACTGTAGTGGCCTGTACGAGATCAAATTGGGTATTCCAAGTTTTACAGTAGTAATGGTTTGGTTGTTTTCATGCCACTTTGGTGTAGAAGAACCCAATAGCAGCACTAGCTGTTGGCCAACAAGAACCAACTTGCTTGATACAAACAACTACTTATATTTAGCATTAAGTACTTTTGTCACGTATCCCCGGTTCAATCGCCAGTGGAACCAGTTTGGAGCAAACCAGAAAGTTTTTTGTGTCGATGTCAGCTCCGGGTTTGGAAACAATGGGTGTTTTCCACACTTAGCATTAAGGGGAATTTTTACAAGATAGCAATAAGGTCCACAATGACATACCTACGATTACAATTATTGGACTATATACCACACAATATGAGCAAACATATATAGATCATGATGTCTGGTTGGATGTGTGACAGACAATACTAGGAAGACAATCGTGAGCAGCTGTTCACAAGCTGACTAGGACAAAAAGGCATGGGAGAGATCTAGCCGTCGATCAAGATCTAGAGAGAGAATTCAAACAGAGCCCTCTCTCCCGTGTGTGGATATGACTATCATAAATCTAATAAAAACCTACTATAAAGATATTAAAAATCTACTATAAAGATGATAAATACATATTCAATGACATTTAATGGCCATTTGATATTAATTAGTACTTTTTTTGGAAGGTTAATTAGTACTCTCTCTCTAACAAGTGAATCACACAGAAGGCGGCTGTCTGAGTGCCGACAGGCACGTCGCGGCCGAAGGCTGCCGTTCAAGTGTCGACGACACAGGCCTTTACTAGTGTTAGGCAAAGTATGTTAGATAGAGTACAATAGAGAGCAAAGGCTTATATGGAGGGAGGGGTGTCTCAAACTTAGTATGGTGAGTTCAAGAAAGAAAGAGGAAATGCCTAAAATTATATTGATGAAAGTTGTTATTAGAGAAAATACAGAAAATTATTGTAAAAACATCGTAACAAGAATGATCGAATAAAAATGATCTATTAGGCCGATATATCCAATATAATACATATTAAGATTTACTGCTATGAGTCATGATTCCCAATACATAAAGAATACAGATCTTCATGGGTACAAGTACTTACTCAGTGTGCATTATACTCAGATGCACTCATATACTCACCATGCTCTTCAAAATATTCGACCAAACGTTTTAGAAAGCTGTCATTACTGACCGTTTCAGTATCGCACACGAGACAGCACTGCCTTCTGGCACGCGTGACGGCCACATTCATTCGCCTTCGCTCACTCAGAAATCCCACCTGATCAAAATAAAACAGAGCTAGGAAACTTTACCTCTGATATAAGATGCGAATCAATATCTGATAAACCTTTACCTCTTTCTTCGAATTGGATCTAACCATCGTAATGATAATTGCTTCTTTCTCCCTGCCTTGGAACCCGTCAACTGTTGAAATCTCTACATCTTTTAGTTTGTCGTCGTTGCTTCTCATCATCTTCAGGCAGACAACCTGCATGCATGCATCATCAAACTACAAGCGCCGCCGTCATGATGGATAATCTAGGAGCAAAATTGATGCAACCTATAAGATTCACATAATTTGGAAGTGCAGGATGGACACAAAAGGCACCGGTGAAGCGCATAACTTCTCTGCTATGCTTGCTTGTATGAATGTTAAAACCTAGAAAAGTCCCCATTAAAAAAAAAAAACAGAGGTCGAGTAAAACCTGCGCAGCATAAGGAGCGATAATGCCAATATCAGATGCACGAACACAACTTTCAATAAGTCTCTTGGCATGACTTATTGCAACTGCAGCCTCGCCCTCATTCAAAGAGCTTTCCTCATCTTTTTTCTCTTCCATGTCACACCTGAAACCAGATAGGACATGCAAGTGTTACATAGAGCATCCAATATGGATTTGCTGCAGTAAACTGTGGGAGAACCAAAAAAAAAAAATTTGAGCGACTCTCGGATCTTGAAACATCAAAGATATAGCATGAATTGGAAACAATCACCAAATAAATACAAACAATAAACAAAAAATCTTTACATAAAGAGGTAAAAAAAAAAAACACTGGAAGAGAGGAAAAAAATTCAAAAATAGCTAACAAATGCAATACATAACTCGCTCACTACATTGCACTACTAGCACTACAATATTTCCAATGCCTCAACAAACTGCTTGGGATCATTATGCCTAAGGATCCTTCTTAGTCATTAGAGTTCATTGAATGCTAGGCTCAGAATAAGATCTAGCATCTGCAGATCCTTCCGAATCACCCCCATTCAAGTATTCTTAGCCTGCCCCTTCTCGCTTCTCAACCGTATCTGCATCCCCCTCCTGTGATACACGTAATTGGCTAAACCATTTGTACTCCAAGATCTTACCATCTATTGGAGTAACTTTTGAGTTACATCTGAATTCCCCGTTCCTAATTAACCACACATCCACTGAAGCATCCTCATCTTTGACGTAGGATGATAACATGGAGGACTTTCTTATGCCTAGATGACTGAAATATGAAATAAACAATGTTTTCGAACTAGAGGTAATGATATATGTTGATATGATATGCGGAAGCAAATGACACACAATGAACTATAATCTAGGCATATGACAATTCCTAGATGATGACTCAAGTACGCATATATTTGACAATAATGAACAATTAATTTAGAACAAATAAATTATAGATCTATCATAAGTTCTACGCAGAGAAAAAGAAATTCTGATGGATTCTAGAATGATATTCTACTTCCTTCAGATGGTTAGTCCATGGAAGCTTAGTACTTCATGAATATTGGACAATTCTGGGCAATCCTTGATAGCTTTGAGCTTTTCGGGGTCAGCTGCTACTCCTTCAGCAGAGACCACAAACCCTAGGAAGACAACTTGAGAGCTCATGAAGGTGCATTTCTTCAAATTAATGTATAGCTTCTCTTGTCGTAAGACCTCAAGAACTTGACAAATATGTGAGGTGTTCGTTCTTGGTCTGACTGTAGACCAAGATGTCATCAAAATAAACAACCAGAAAATGACCAATAAAAGGACGAAGAACTTCAGTCATAACTCTCATGAATGTACTTGGCGCATTAGTCAAACCAAAGGGCATGACTAGCCATTCATAAAGACCGTCCTTAGTCTTAAACGTCGTCTTCCATTCATCACCTGGAGGAATCCTAATTTGATGATATCCTCTCCTTAAATCTAATTTGGAAAAGATATATGAGTCAGACAGCATATCTAACATGTCGTCCAGTCGTGGAATTGGAAATCGATATTTGATTGTGATTTTGTTAATAACACGGCTATCAACACACATCCTCCAACTTCCGTCTTTCTTAAGAATAAGTAACGCAAGTGTGGGGGGAAATTACGGTCGTCGTACAGTTTTCCTCCAACAGTCGATTGAAGGTAGACTTCGAGGGCAATGCAATGTAGAGTGTTGAGCTGTCGCTTGCTGAGCTATCACATAGACACGGTTGAGTTAGAGAGAGAGATAGAGAGTTGACACAGGATGTGGTGACGAAATTCGGCCGAAGCCTACGTCTCTGTGCGGTAAGATACAACCTTTGAATCACTAACTCTGAAAAGTAGAGCTACTCTCGACAAGCCGAGGAGTGCTTATACAAGTAGACAAAGAGTAGAGTGGGCTTGACTAGAGTCTAATCACCAAAAGGCTCAGGGAGCTCTGGAAAGCAGAAAGTGGAGTTGGGAATAATGAATTCCGGTCTTGATTATTTACCTGGTCTGCTATTTATAGAGTTTTGGGAATATCTGGGGTTTTGGTAAATATCCCGGGGGGATTTACCAGGTCCCATACAGTCTCCGTAGCCCAAGGCAGGGTTGGCGGGTCTCACTATCGTCTTCATGGACCCCAGACAGGGCTGGCGGGCCCCACTATCATCTTCGTGGACCCCAGACAGGGCTAGCGGGTCCCACTATTAGGCAGATTTTGCATCCACAGTTACTCCCTCCCAGCTAGGTAGGTGTCAACCCGGCTGGCTGGGATTTAACGGTGCAAAACCCGATTGTCGATGTTGAGGCTATGCAGTCAAAGTCAGTAGTCGGCCCTAGTCGGCCAAGGACCGACTAGGACTAGTCGGGACTAATTCGGGACTAGTCGGCCAAAACTTATTCTAACCCCTCCCCCCCTCCCTAAACATATATGATATATGAACTAGCATAAATGTCAATAAGTAATAGATATTAGTCGGTTAATAACAATACATACCTTCACACTTCACAGCATGGGTATAAATACATAAGTAACAGTCTAACAGAACACAGTTGTATTAGCTTCATGCCCATGTCAAAAGACTCAGAATTAAGAATTCATCACAACATTTGTTTGATGATGTTTAATCAGTGAACAACCTCAATTTTGATTATAGGGTTATATGGATATCAACAAATAAACTAATTATTTGTCTATGTTTTTATCTGAGATTCTCAGGTGTTCAATAGATGATTACAGGGAAGAGCCATAGTTGTGAGTCCTGCGACTCAAGACTTTAAGCCAATGTAAAAAAATCTAAACAAAATTGCTTGCAAAGACTCCTTTCATAAAAAAATTTGCTTGCAGAATGCTGCGTGGGGACTAGTCGGCAGTCGTTAGTCAGGGACTAGTCGGGTCTAGTCGGGGACTAGTCGGAATTCCGCCCAGCAATGACGGAATCTAAATTAATCGGTCGGCAAAATGCCGCCCAGGGTCTAGTCGGGGACTAGTCGCCGACTAGTCCCGACTTTGATAGCATAGTGTTGAGGCGATTTGACGAATGTTCGAAAGGAATCTGTCGACCCCCTGCTAAGGACCGACCAGTTGATGTTGCTAAAGATGACCACCCTTAAGCTGTTATTGAATCTACGGGAATGGACCGACTACGGGAGATGTTGGTTTTGCAGGAATCTGATTCTCAACCCTAAGTTGGAGAAGATAGGAGAGTTTTTCTGCTGGCTAACCCGCCGTCCGGGGCTGGTTGTCGTATTTGTCGACCCCCTACCAAGGGTTGACCAGTGGCCTGTCTGTCGACCCGCTGTCCGAGGTCGACCTCACGTCTGCCGACCCGCAGTCCGGGGCCGTCTGCCGACCCGCTGCCAAGGGCCGACCCCTAGGGTGTTCGAGTAACGCCGTAGGAAGGGCCAACCGACAGGGCAAAGGGCCACTAAGGAGCCGAACCCATCGACTACGGCCTGTCGGTCGCTGGGTACCGACCGATCGGTCGGTTGACTGACCCTTTGGAAACGGTGCCCGACTGATCGACAGTTCGGTTGGGCAGGGGCGACCGATCGATCGGTCGGGCAGTCAAGCACGGGTGACCGACTGCGGTCGAGGGGGTCGGGCGATAAGAGGGGTTCTGGCACCCGACCCTTTAGAAACGGTGCCCGATTGATGTTCTGCTGCGTTTTGAATGCTGACGTGTCCCAGTGGTGACACGCGTGAGATGTTGATGTGTCCCGGTGCTGGCGAGATGCTGACGTGTCCCGGTGCTGATATGGTGCTTTGGAAGGTGAACGGTCATGCCGGGTTCATTGCATTTGGCCTAGTCTTTTCGCCTCTCGCCTTTTTTAACACGCAGGGTCCACTGAATTTGGCCTGGTCTTTTCGCTACCCGCCTTTCTGTTTTTGGCGAGAAAAAAAAATTCCAGGTCTATAAATAGATCTGAGGGGGCTCAAAAAAATTTCACCTGTTTGAGAATTTTCAAACTTTCCTCTGAGGTTGCTGAAAGTTTGTATGAGCTCCTTTGACCTCTCCCTTTTCCTTCGAGTCTTCTTTCCTCTAATTTGCTCGATGGACTCTGCTGGAGCTGTTGGGTCGCAAAGTCAGGGGAAGAAGATCCACATCACCTTGAAGGGGTCGAAAGGAGAAGACTACGCTCGTGTCTCCGGGGAGTCGTCCGCTCGGGCGGTCGGTTCGCCTATCCCCTTCGACAGTACCCCCGGGGCAAGAGGAAGGGGGAAGGTGTTGAAAAAGCGCCCTGAGGAGGAGTCATCGATGAAGCCCACTCAGGTCCCGCGCTTGTCTGCGAAGGTGGCGTCGATGCTGCCAGTGGAGGAAACCCTTTTTGGGTACGACCTCGGCTACTACAAAGTTGCAAGCTGTCGGGATGACTGGGCCGCGCTAGTCGGCATGTTCAAGGAGGACTGAAGCCTTAGTTGCAAGGAACGAGGCTAAGGAGGCGCGAGCACTCCTGGACTCGGCTCGGGAGCACCAAGACATGCGCAGCCAGGAGTTGGGGGCGGCCCGAGATTCCCTCAAAGATCTAAAGGTGCTACTAAAGGAACGCGACGAGGAGATCGAGGGGCTCAAGAGTGCTGAGGCCATCTCCTGGGCTGCGATGGAGAAGAAGATAAGGCAGCTGACAACACTAGCTTGACGAAGACTGCAAGTGACGCCGTAGCCTTTGCTATGAGGTGTTCAGGTGCTCAGTCGTTGAAAGAGTCAGGCGTCGATAAGTCTTAGAGTTGCTTGTATTTTCTTCTCCTGTTTTGAATTTGTAGTTTAGTCTTGTATCTGTCTTTTGATTGATAAAAAAGAGCATCTCTTTTAGTTCAGATGATTCGTTTCTTGATGTGCTTGATTGCCTTTGAATGTTGACGAACCCCTGAACAATGAAACTGCAAGTCCAGTTGTTTATTTGAAAATCGAGACGGTAGCGATGCTTTAGGCATATCTTTGAGTGCCAAGGATAGATCCTTGGACTTGTTGAGCGCCGAAGCGGCAACGGCGCCTCGGACTTTGCCTTCGAGTGCCAAGGATAGATCATTGGGCTTGTTGAGTACCGAGGCGACGACGGTGCCTCGGACTTTGCCTTCAAGTGCTAGGGATAGATCCTTGGGCTTATTGAGTGCCGAGGCGGCGACGGCGCCTCGGACTTTGCCTTCGAGTGCCAAGGATAGATCCTTGGGTTTGTTGAGTGCCGAGACAGCGACGGCGCCTCGGACTTTGTCTTCGAGTGCCAAGGATAGATCCTTGGGTTTGTTGAGTGTCGAAGCGGCGACAGTGCCTCGGACTTTGCCTTCGAGTGCCAACGATAGATCCTTGGGCTTGTTGAGTACCGAAGCGGCAACGATGCCTCGGACTTTGTCTTTGAGTGCCAAAGATAGATCCTTGGGCTTGTTGAGTGCCGAGGCGGCGACGACGCCTCGGACTTTGTCTTCAAGTGACAACAATAGATCCTTAGGCTTGTTGAGTGCCGAGGCGGCGACTGCGCCTCGGACTTTGTCTTCAAGTGCCAAGGATATGTCCTTGGGCTTATTGATTGTCGAGGTAGCGACGGCGTCTTGGAGTTTGTCTTCAAGTGCCAAGGATATGTCATTGGGCTTGTTGAGCGCCGAGGCAGAGACGACGCCTCAGACTTTGTCTTCGAGTGCCGAAGATATGTCCTTGGGCTTGTTGAGCGCCGAGGCAACGACGGTGCCTCGGAATTTGTCTTTGAGTGACAAGGATATGTCCTTGGGCTTGTTGATTGCCGAGGCAGCAGCGATGCCTTGGACTTTGTCTTCGAGTGCAAAGGGTATGTCCTTGGGTTTGTTGAGTGCTGAGGCGCGACGATGCCTCGGACTTTGTCTTAAGAGTGCCAAGGGTGTGTCCGTGGGCTTGCTGATTACCGAGGCAGCAGTGGTGCCTCGGACTTTGTCTTTGAGTGCCAAGGGTATGCCCTTGGGCTTGTTGAGTGCCGAGGCAGCAATGGTGCCTCGAACTTTGTCTTTGAGTGCCAAGGGTGTGTCCTTGGGCTTGTTGATTGCCGAGGCAACGGTGGTGCCTTGGACTTTGTCTTCGAGTGCCAAGGGTATGTCCTTGGGCTTGCAAAGCTACGTGTCGGGGCACGTAACTTTGCATTATGGCAGGTTAGTCGGTCGTGTCGCAATCCGAACCGAACTAACTGTGGCGAGACACGGAGCATGTGTTCTTACATGTCACGGGAGCATGCGAGACGCCAGTGATTCGTAGTACTTAGCGTAGTGCCTTTGTATGTTGGTCAACCTAGGCGAAGCACCGTTTCAGTCGGTCCAACATCGAGGCACGTAGCTTTGTACCGTTGCAGGTTAGTTGGTCGTGTCGCAACCCGAACCAAACTAATTGTGGCGAGGCTCGGGGCATGTGTTTTTACGTAACACGAAAGTATTCACGACGCCAGTGATTCGAAGTACTTAGCGTAGTGCCTTTTTATGCTAGTTGACATAGGCGAAGCGCTGTTTCAGTCAAACCAATGTCGGGGCATGTAGCTTTGTACCGTTGCAGGTTAGTTGATTGTGTCGCAACCCGAACCGAACTAACTGTGGTGAGGCACGAAGCATGTGTTCTTACATATAACATGGGAGCATGCACGATGCTAGTGATTCGGAGTACTTAGCGTAGTGCCTTTGTAAACTAGTTGACTTAGGCAAAGCGCCATTTAAATTAGACCAACTCAGGGCATGTAGTTTTGTACCATTGCAGGTGATCAGCCACGAAGTGCTGATTGAATTGAATTTGAAGTAGTAGTTTTATTAACTACGCAAGGGTGATTACATCTATTGATAGAATCTTTTGAGATTCGATGCATTCCACGCTCTTGGAAGTCTCCATCCTTTTGTGGAGACGAGCCGGTATGAACCTTCCCGCCTGTTGACTCGACGATGTACAATCCTTCCCAGTTCGGTGCAAACATGCTGCTTCCGTGCTCCCTTGTGTTTGGGAAGACCCTCCTGAGGACCAGGTCACCGATATTGAACTGTTTGCTGCTGACCTTGCGATCGTAAGACAACTTGATCTTCTGTTGGTAGTTGGCAATGCGCGAGGCTGCTCGATCGCGGAGCTCGTTTGCATGATTGAGGTCGTGGATGTGAAGTTCCTCGTTGATCCCTCGCTCTAATGCTTAAGTCTTGAGAGAGCTTCGACCTTCTCTGGATCGACCCGTATCCCTTCTGAGCACACAATATAGCATAGAAAAGTCAAGTTGTCTATCAGAAAGGTGTACTTTTTCATATTGATGCACAACTTATCTTTCCTTAGCGTTTTTAGGACTTCTTACAAGTGATCGACATGCTCTTCGGGTGTCGTACTATAGATAAGGATGTCATCAAAGTATACGATAACAAACTTCCCAATGAATGGTCTAAGCACCTGATTCAAAAACCTCATAAAAGTACTCGGTGCATTTGACAGACCAAATGGCATGACTAGCCATTCATAGAGTCCTTCCTGGGTTTTAAATGCAGTCTTCCATTCATCTCTGGGTCGTACGCAGATCTAATGATACCTGCTACGAAGATCAATTTTTGAAAAGATTTTCACGCCATGAAGCATGTCAAGCATATCGTCCAATCGGGAAATCGAAAATCTATACTTGACCGTTATTCGATTGATGGCATAACAATCTATGCACATTCTCCATGTACCATCCTTCTTGGGAGTCAAAAATGCAGGTACTACACAGGACTCATGCTTCCTTGGATGAGTTCCTTTTGCAGTAACTCAGTAACCTGTCGACGCAACTCCTCATATTCAGATGGTCTCATTCGGTAGTGAGGGAGGTGAGGTAGCGTCACTCTCGGAACCAAATCAATGCAATGTTAGATGTCCCTAAGAGGTGGAAGTCCTTCAAGTAGTTCCTCTGGAATGAGATCATTGAAGTCTTCAAGTAGGACTCTAATCTCATGAGGAATGTTAGGACCCTTTGTTGCCTCCTTTGCCATGAAGAATACGATAGAGCGAGATTCTTTGAGCTCATCCTCGAAGCAAGCTTGTGTCAGCAACACTGGTAGGGCCTTTGGTTTCTCTTTTGGCACTTTAAAGGTAACATATGGGGATATTGGCCCTCACCAGTAAGTGGCTCCCTCTGGGGTACTAGGGTGATGTTTTAATCATCCTTGCAGAAGGAGTAGATGTTCTTTTCCCCATCATGCTTTGTCTTTCTGTCGGGCAGCCCAACAGAATGTCACAAATGCCCAAGGGTGTTACGTCACACAAAACGGCTTCCTTATACATTTTGTTAATGGTGTACTCAACTGGGCATCGCTTTTTAATGGAGACATCATATCCCTTTTTAAACAAAGATAAATTGTATAGTTTGACCAGTTTCTCCATCTTGAGCCCTAATTTATCAACTATGATTTGAGTGACTAAGTTCTCGGTGCTACGACTGTCAATGATAAGGACACAATATCTCCCTATAGAAGTACAGGTGATGTGGAAGATGTTCTTTCTAAGCCACCGATCCAGTTCAAGGGCTTAAGCGTTGACAATACACAGTGCATGACTAGTGCATGAGTTGCTTCGTCAGCTTCAGTGATGACCTCACGTGTTTCGTAATACTCTTGACAATCAGCATCGTCCCTGGTCTCATCATCATGCTCTTCTTTAGCCACATTGTTTAAGGTTTCCTCAGTCGGCTTCACTTTCTGTCAGATGAGTCTGAGGTTTCCTTTATGGGCACTGAATAATGAGATGCCCTACCTCTCCACACTCGAAACAATTGTAAGTTACTCCGGGTGGTCGACTCCCTGTCGCACCTCGCTCACGACTCGGTTTTTCAACTCATCCTGGGGGCTAATTGGTTCTTGCCGGAGTTGGAACATGAGGTGTGACTTTGATAGGGGGTGCACCTCTCCCAGCTTAAGGGGCACCTAGGGGTACTCTAGGGGCAACTTCTCTCCTCAAGGCCCGTTGTTGAATTTTCTCGGCCTTGAGAGCTTGCCTAGATGCTTCTATCACAGTAAGGATGGTCTGCATTGCCAGCGCATCCTGAATTTGATAGCGCAATCCCGAGATGTAGCGTGCAACCTTTTGTTCATCATCTTCACAAATGGCATTCTGAATAGTCAGGATGTCAAACTCTTCTGTATACTCCTATACGGTTCGATTGCCTTGTTTCAGATTGTGCAACCTCTGGTACAGTGAATTGCGGTAGTCATGAGGAAGGTACTTCAGTCGCATCTTGTCACGCATCTTGGCCCACGTCGCGACCTTCTGCTTTCCTTTCCTGAGGCGACTCGCTTGCAACTCTCGCCACCATACCAAAGCAGCTCCTTTCAGTTTAGTTGCCATAGGTTTGACTTTTCGATCATCAGGGAGAACTTTTCATCCAAAGAAGTGCTCGACGCTTTCTATCCAGTCGAGGAATGCGTCAGCACCATGGCTTCCCCTAAAGTCATCGATGTCAACTTGAACTCCATATCCTTGGGATCTCTCAAGGACTCGCATGAGATGCTCTTCCATGCCATGTTGCTCACGCGCATGTCGCTTTCTAGGGTTTCTAGGACGACCGAACTGAGCGTATTCTCGTTCGAATCCTATGTCCAATTTGTCCAACTCAACTTCAGATTCAGGGGGTGAATCGAAATAGTCAGTTCGATTTTGGTATTGGGGTTGTTATCGGTTATGATTCTAGGGTAGAGCTTGGTTCTGATTCTGAGGTGGGGATTGATCCAGATTTCGATTTTGGTCCTGATTTTGATTTGGTTCTTCAACCCTAGGAACCTCGGTATTTGGATTGGCTTCTGTCCTTCCTAGGTTCCCTTCAGCCTGTTGGGTTTAAGGGTTGATGCTCTGTCTTGTAGAAGCATTCATAGCCGATCCGTGATCTCTTGCAACAAGGTTGCATGTCAATCCAAGGTGTTTTGGGTCGCTACTTGCCAAGCACCACAAGGTTATGGGTCTAGGGTGTGTCCTAGGATGCCTATATGATGTATGATCAAAGTATGAAACTACGTGTACACTTATGATGATGCAAGGACAGCAAAATGTTAACTCAAAAAAAATTTTGTGCTATCCTAATGATGCCAAGTGATGTCGACAGCACTCAAAATGATTCACACGTGCACACTAATGACTTAGGCACGACAATCAAACATGCAATGCGTTGACACGTAAATTCAGCAGATAAGAAAATAATGGCTTGCTGAATTTCAGCACTCAAAAGAGACCCAAACAGGTTCTATCGAACTCTGATACCAACTTGATGTAGGCTCCAATAAGTCGTACTACAATCTTAAGCCTTTAGGGCTTCCCTTTGGTCAACAAACTAAGATTTAATTATCAATATAGCACCGTATAACTCAAAAGATAGCAAACATGTGTTACTTCACGTAGTTCTAAAGATCTATGTATTCAACATAAAGCATGGATTAAAATCTAGCAAGTTACGATACAATAATATCACGAAAAACGAAATTTAGCATATAATAATTTTATTCGCAGCAATAGATAACAGATTTAGGATGGTTGCATGCATCAGATTTAATTGAAAAAGATGGCTAAGGATGCTTGCTAGGGTTACCGATAGACTAAATATGGCAAATATGATAACTAGGCATATATTGGGCATCAACTAGAGATGAAACAGAGATGGACAGGGCTGCGACGCGGAGCGTAGGCGATGAAATTAGGTGGAAAAGTTGCGGAAGCGGAGAAAAGATAAAACAAAAAGATAGATTATTGCCTGAGGTTTCCGTCGTTGGTCGATGCGAGGATGCGCCGATGATCCCGCTCATGTAGCAAGGTCGGACGTCGAGCAAAGCTGGATCCTTCGGAAAAAAAAACCCGAGGCTTATGCGAGGCGAAGTCGCAGATCATCTCAAGGCGAAGTCGAGAAAGCGGCGAAGGTCGAGGACACACGTCTCTACGGGAAGCTCCCACACGGAGGCACAAATTCCAGCAAAGCAAAAGATCTCAAATTTATTCTATCTTTTTCCCTTTTGTAGAACTAGGGTTTCCCAATGGATGGCTTGGATCGAGGAAAAACAAAAGGGGGTGGTGGGGATGTACTTGGCCAAGAAAGGAAAGAAAAAGGGAGAGAAATAAGGGAGTTAGAGAGAGAAAAGAGGGGAAGACAACAAGGGGGCGGGCTGCCTCGGTTCCCGAGCGAAAAGGAGCCGGGCAGCTGGGGTTCGCATGTGGGTAAGAGCGGAGAGAGAGATAGAGGTGCAGTGGGGAGGGATAAAGCCCCTCTTGGGATTATTTTAAAAGCCCATGAAGCCCCTATTTGAATCCCATTACATGCCATGTCATCAATTTTTAAGTTATTTGCCATCAAACTGTTGGTTTCGAGACTTAATCTCATTTGTCGGTACTCTGCAAACACACACACATATAGTTTTTATTAATATAGTGCAGAAAACTCACTAAAAAATGTCCGGATTCAATTTGAAAAGCCCTCAGATAAGATCATGGACATCTCCCATGAATTAGGCAACAACACGACTAATATTAAGTGCAGAAAATAGGCCAAAAAAAACTGAAATAATAATGTCCATGCATAAATAAAAAAACGATGGAAATAAAGTCTCTGGCTCAAACTGAAGATGCAGCGATGATCTGATAGTGCTGATCATGTTGCATCAAATCCCCAGCATTCATCCTTTCTGCATGATATGTGCACAAGTCCGGAAGCCCCTAGAACATGATCACGTAGCAGAACATTGAAGCAAGGTATTGATCATGATTGTTGGACTACGAGGCAGATGTCATGCAAAGGAGAACCACAGACATGCGTGTCACCCCTTGAACCCCCTTGCTCATTTTTGAGAAGCCACACCCAGTCAGAAGCAATGAGAGAGAAAAGAGAACTATGAGAAGCATGGATACTCTAGATGAAGAAGGGAAGGCATGTATAAAGAAGTACGCTTCGATCTGACTTGGGTTCCAAGTAACTAAAGTTATACCCGTAAAACCCCTGTGGGGATAATATGTATAAATTGGCCTTATGGGGCATTTATGAGCTAAAATCTTATACTCATCAAGGAACTAGAATATCTATTTATTCATGTTGTGTCAATCTATCTTATGCGTGAAATACAATGTAGCGAGTCATGGATCTTAAGAGATGCATTTCACAAAAGAGAGATCATGTCAAATCTCCATTAGATCAATCATGAGATATCTTACTCGGACAGTCTTCTCTAGAACCATTGATCATACTTGAACATACACGTTCAATCTGGATCATTGTTATTTTTTGTTTCAGACAATCTTTTGCCACGAAATCCGATTCCGACAACAAAAAAAGAATTTGTTTTAGAAAATCTTTTGTTTTGAAATTACATCTGATAAAAAAATATCAGACCCATAAAAATTGAACAAGTACCAAACATGCATCTAATACAAACAAAAAGAATATATCATCCTCATCCGACTAATGTCATATGATCAATGAACTAGCCACTTTCCTAAAATATGTCCAACACTGGGAGATCATAATCATGGCAATATGATCATAAATTAAGTAGCACACCAATCTAACAAGAAGTCCACAATCCATGAGGGTCACCTACAGGACCATCCATGCAAGCAGGATGACAAATCTAGGGTAATTACATTGCAGTAGTTAAATAAGTTCAGGGGAGCAAGCACACAACAAGATGTGCTTTTGCGATGCCACGGGAGTTTACGAGCTAATATGTAGTACACATGGCTCATCCTCCACACCTCAAAGGTGATGAGGGTAGTTATACCTTGCATGGTAAGTACTAGTGCCATCCTCTATAATCCCTGAAGGGTGCTGACCTGCCATGAAATGGGCATACTTAGGCTTTTTAACAAGTTTTGGCATCGTCAACTCAGTCAACATGTCGAATGCATCCCAGACGCTCACCGACATCCGAAATTCTTGGGGATGATGGCATAGTAATGCATGTGAACAAAACATCTAGTAATCATGCCACAAAATATAGGTAATAGACTTTGTATGCCCATGACATTATGGAATTGCAAAAAAAACATCAATAATATGCAACCACAATGGTATAAAAGATTTAATGTGGACCTACACTAGGTTTTGGAGAGATTTGGGGAAATTTGGAAATTAGAATAGCCAGGGGTATTTTTGTCTTTTCAGGGTGCTCAGTTTTTCTGATATTGACGAAAATTAGAGCGAATGAGGGTCTTGATATGAGGAGGGACTGATCAAATTTGAGCTTAATCGGGTCACTGGATCTAAAGTTATGGCTATAATGGTTTGCATTTTTTTAACAAAACAGTAATCAGTTTTCACTTAAAATTCAACCGAAACTTCAGATTTTCAATATAAAAATAAAGCAAACCAAGACCAAATGGGCACCGATCGATAAGGGACCGAGTAACGGTTATTTGGGCACTTTTTGAGTGATGGAAGGGCTTGTGGAAAAGGGAGGACGACAGAGTAGATGGATTAAAACAAGATAATGATGGAGAAATAAAGAAAGAGAAAAGAAAACATACAAAAGGAAAAATGTATAGCCTGTATAAAGGATTCGCCACGAATGTAAGGAATCATCACTGAATCCTCTCGCGAAACCAAGCCGATCGATGGAATCGTTAGATCCTTCAAAATCTTGAACCAAAAGCTCTTCTCGAGACGTAGTCGAGGCATCTCGGGCGAATTGAGGGACTTCCCAAGGTAAGGTCAGGGAATGAGAAGGGGGAGGGCGCGGAGCCGTCATCTTCTAGAGTTTTTCTCATGTGGAGAAGACTCAAGCATGAACACTTTTGCATTTCGGCGTTGAAAATGAGGCCTAATACGAGCTCATGCAGGGTTTGGGCCTATTACATCAAACCCAAGTTTGGTATGGGAAGACTAATGCATGAATTATGGTTTGAGATTTCAATTTCGTGTCCAGTTTCGATTCAAACCGAAACCAAAATTTCGAAATTGCAAAAAAAAAATGATTTTTTGATTTTTTTTTTGAAATTTTAAATTTAAGTCTTGTATATACATATTTACATGAATTATTTGTAGGAAAAACACATCAAAGACATATCGGAGAAAATTCAACCAAATAATCATCACATATGTATATATATTTTCATCATGAAGTCAATCAATTTTCTTCGTCCGTCCAGCTAATGTCATCTTCGTTCGTCTACCTAATGTGATCATCATCCCTTGACCCTCTAGCTCTGGTTGACGGAACAACTCCACTGCCACTGACCGACATCCGACGTCTCTCAACTCGCTCCCGCTCGGTTTGTATCGAATTTAAGATCACTTGTCAATAGTCAACCCTTTGTTGTTCTGTCTTAATATCTGACGAGCTCTGCAACTGCGCACCCGCCACCGTATGGTCCGTATCCATATATGTCGCTGCCGGGATACGGACCTGGATATCCATATGAATGGGACGATCCGTACTCCGTCATACTGCTCAATCGTCCATCGATGCTCATACCATCGAATACTGAGGATAAACAATCCCCTGTACAACTATGTCTTGATCGTGTATCGCTCGCCCACTGAGCCTACCCTCCTCCACCAAAATGCACTGAAATTTTGCTAAAATACATCGAAATCGATCAAAATTCTGGCTTTCGGGATTTTGCTCCTACCTTTCGTTTTGGTCTCGGCCGAAACCAAAATATTTGACCGAAATTACGATATTTCGATCAAAATTTCAATTCATGGCATGAACATAGCCCATACGTTACAATCCCTAATGCTTGCCAACATCTTTCAATCAAAAGAATTGTGCATTATCGAACAAGATAGAGCTAACTAATTTGAAATGCATTAAGGTTACAACACTTGATCTGCAACATAAGTAGGATCTCTTAGTATTTCCACTTGCACATTTATTAAGGACTCCAACATGCCAAAAATATGAAAAATTTATACATACCCTCAATTATCTGTAAATAGACCCCATTTCCCACTTGTTTCTTAATCACTTACCCAAATATGTTAATATAGCAACTATAACCTTTTTAATAGCCTACAACTCTCATCAAACCTTAGTACATATATTTGAAGGGAAAACTGGTGGACAAAGAAGAGGCAGTGACTGTGATCAGGAAGAAAGAGCGGCGGTGGGACCCAGTTTGAAACCTTAATCCCAACCATCTTCGATCGGCTTCCTCCATCAACGTCCAACACCCTCATACGATGGGAAAGAAAAGGAGTTGGCAGCCTCGTGGGTACATGGAACGTATGTTTGGCACAGTCCACCTCCGACCGACGGCCTCGTCAGTAAGAAACCTGATAGGAGTGTGGTATTCAAGAGTGATGGGGAGTTTAGGGGTTGTTTGGCTATTCGAAAGTGGGAGAAGTGTAGGAAGTGTTGACTGGGACTTCCAGCCGGTCGTTCTGCTGTTTGTTTTGATGGAAGTGGTAAGGCTAGAAACTATAGTTTTGCCACTTCCACTGTTTGTTTAGCGAAAGTGTTATGCAGGGAAGTGGCAAAAGTGTATAAAGTGTACCGCAGGGATGATGCGGCATAAAATTTTGGCGAAAGTGTTATGCAAAGAAGTGGCAGAAGTGTAAAAAATGTTCTGCAGGGATAACTTGGCATATAGAGTACCACTTCCGGATAGAAGAAGGTCCACTTCAGACCAAAATGCTCCGAAGTCGAGCGGTTGAAAAAGGGGTCTCTGAGAGTTGACCGGAAGTCCAACTTCCGACTTTCGTAGTAACTTACGGCGAAACAAACAACTGAAGTGCTAATGTTCCGCCACTTCGACCACTTCCGCGACCACTTACGTTGAAACAAACGGCAACTTAACGGGGGTGTATTCAAGAGGGGTGGGGTTTGAGGTGCAGTCAAAGAGGTGGGTGTGGAAGGCAAGGATACATTGGGATGGGAGAGGGGTATGATCAGAGAAAATGGGTTGTATTCAAGTTTGATTGGAAACATGGCCTAATTATAGATATGTGGTGTCTGTACATAATTTCCCAAAAAATAACTTTGGAAGTCCACCAATATCTTATGGTAGAGATTTATAATAAAACTCATTAACTGCAACATGCTATGTTAAAGAATTATCTGACATCAGAATGCAAAGAAACATTGATAGATAGTAAAGGAAAAAAGAACACTTGCCCTGCTGTGTCTACAAGAAGAAGGGTGGGTTCCGTTGAAGATGACCATTTCACATCTTCAAGATCATAAAGCATATGTCCAGCAACGCTTGGATAAGCTTTTATCTGAAGAAAACAAGAAAGGAAGTATACTGCTACATGGAAAAATTGTCACCTTAAGAAGTCCAAATGCAAAAGTTTCCTATCACATATTAGACAATTTATCTTAAAAAAGCATAAAAGGGTTAACTACCTTACTATCATAGAGCTCTTTAGATGACCAGTTCATAATAAGCTCATGCATTCGGTATTGTACAGTGAGCATTGACATGAACTCCTCTCCATACAAGCCTGCCAGACGTTCAAACAGGGTTTTTCCTAAGCCCTTTTTCTCAGCTTCAACACTTTGTATCGTGGGCGGAAGCTGAAGATGGTCCCCTGCAAGTATACACCTTGATCCCTTCGACAGTACAAACAAAAAAAAATTCTCAAGCACAATGGCTATCATCCAAGAAAGTCATGTACCTGATCACGAGAAACACTGAAGGGAAAGAAGAAGTACCGGTTCTTGTAAAATACCAGATAAGAACTGAAATTTTTTGAATACCTGGACTTTGTAAACTAATTTCATTCGATATTTGGGACAATTTTCTCAAGCTTTTAAGAACTTCTATATGTGTTATCCAACTTGTTCTAAAATTATCCATTCTCTAAGAATGTTAACTTTTCCATCTGAGACAGGTTAGAATACCAGAAATACAAATATATCAATGTCAATATGATGGGCAGAAATTGCAGTCCTTGTAGTCTGCTATTAATTACATGGTTAGAACTCGAAAACTATTATGGGTGCAGTGCACAGAAAAAACTAAAATCCTTTAATTATAAATACCTCCAGTTAAAACCTAATTCTCCTCCCTTCTTATTGTCGATTTTATGCACATGTATGAGTCCATGCATATTAACAATTTATAAGATGGGTACAAAGTACAATCAAGAAATGTTGAAGGAATTTCAACGCAAAGAAGTTAATATGAACAAGTAAACCGTATCCATCCCATCATCGGCAAGGAAATCATCCATACTCCACAATATTTACACCCAAACAACAAGTTGAATGAGGCATAAAATTCATTATCTAAAACAAATTGGTCAAAATTATAAACATGGTCATGTGATTTAGGATTGACCCATTATAAAACCTAAAACAATCCAGTAGAAACTCTTAACCATGATTTGAAGGCAATAGTAGTTTTGTTAGATCCAAAAGGGAAAGAAAGAGAATTTGAGAGTAAAGGGAATTCTTTACTCATTGGGGCAATGAACCTATATATGACTATACAAAGGATGCAGTCACGAAGGGTGAGCATACCCCAAAGAGGGTAATAAACCTATACAAAGGTTAAGAATATATGTTTCACACTCTAACACCCCCTCCTCAAACTCAAGGTGGATCATACAATAAGAGTTTGCTAAGAAGATATCAAAACCGTTGAATAGTGTGTTCGTAAAGAAGTTTGCAAGCTGCTCTGTAGAAGACACATGTGGAAGCGAGAGCGTGCTCTCCTTATAGCGATGTCGGACAACGTGACAATCCAGCTCAATGTGTTTCGTGCGCTCGTGATATACCGGATTGCTAGTAATCTGAATAGCACTCTGCATGTCACAGTAGAATGAAGTCGACAAGGTCATTTGGACACCCATATCATCAAGTAGACGACGCAGCTAAACGACCTCACACGAATTGCGTTCCATAGCATGATACTCGGCCTCACTACTGGAGAGCGAAATGATCTCCTACTTCTTACTTTTCCATGAGATGAGTGAGTCACTTAGAAAAATACAGAAGACAGTGGTGGATCGTCGATCAGTGGGATCTCCTACCCAGTCTGCATCGGAAAAGGCATGAAGCTCCAAAGAGAAAGAGGACAAAAACAAGGAGCAAGTCATCGTGCCTTGAAGATAGTGAAGAATCCTCAATAGTGCGACGTAGTGAGCTGAGTGAGGAGCAGTGACAAACTGACTAAGAACTCAGACGGCATGCGTAATGTCAGGGTGAGTGACCGTTAGAAAAACAATAGCACTAACAAGCTGGCGGTAACGCGTGGGATCTGAAAATGGCTTGCTATAAGTGGGACGGAGTTTCACACTAAGCTCCATTGGTGTGTCCATGCTCCGAAAGTCAGTAAGTGCGGCACGACTCAGTATATCAGAAGTAAACTTCTGTTGAGAGCCCAAGTATCCTTGGGGAGACGAAGCAACCTCAAGGCCAAGGAAGTAACGAAGCGGGTCAAGGTCTTTCATCTCGAACTGCTGCCGGAGGTGCCTCTTCAGAGAATTGATGATAGCAGTATCATCACCAGTGTTGATCATGTCATCAACATATAGAAGTAAAATCGCACGACCATGAGCAGATATATGAGTGAACATAGCATAATCATTCATACTCTTTGTAAAGTCGGCTGGAAGCACCAAGGACCTGAAGCGCTCAAACCAAGTCCGTGGAGCTTGCCTGAGTCCATAAATGGCCCAAGAAAAATGACAAAGGAGTCAAAAGACCAGAAGGGGGCTGCATGTAAACCTCCTCAAAGAGATCTCCATGAAGAAAAACATTCTTCACATCTATCTGGAAGAGTGTCCAACGACGAACAAAAGCAACTGCTAACAAAGTCCGGACAGTAGTCATCTTCGTAACAGGGGCGAAGGTCTCCTCGTGATCAATGCCATGCTCCTGAGTGAAACCACAAGCAACTAAGCGGGCCTTGCACCTCTCAACCAACCCATCTGACCGAGTCTTGATCCGAATAGCCTGCAACTCCTCAAACATAGCCTACCGCCAATAGGGTACTTGGACTACCTTGTGGTAAGTCTGGGGCTCCTGAAGCGAGTGGATAGCTACAAAAAAGTCCTGAAAGCATGAAGAGTAAGAGGTAGTGTGAGAGAAGTTGTAGAGATCTGCAGGATGCCGGTCACGCTCAGAGTAGCACCGTGGAAAAGCTGGAGCAAGAGATCTATCTTTAGGGCTAGACGAGACTGACGGCAAGGGTAGTAAGGCAGGGAGTCTGGTGGAGCTAAAGGAGTTGCTGGGGTATGATGATGACGTGTATAAGTGGAAGCAAGTGGACGCGAGATCTCAAGTACGGAAGGAGGAACAATAGGAGCGTCTAAAGCAACAGGTGAGTCAGTAGAACCTGTGGGATGTGGTGTGCTTCGAAGCGCTGAGTTGTGACATGCTAGGCTGTCACACAAGCACTATAGAGTAGAGAGAGAGTTGACACTGGATGTGGTAACGAAGTTCGGCCGAAGCCTACGTCTCCGTGCGGTAAAACGCAATCCACTATATCTGAAGGAAGTAGAGCTATTCTTGACTGGCCGAGGAGTGCTTCTTACAAGATGACAGAGGGTGGAAAGGGAATCTGAAAAACCAGCAGACACCAAGAGCTCTGGAAAACAAGTTATAGGATTTTGGTATGGAATTCTGGATCTGGAATCATTTACAGAGTCTGCTATTTATAAGGGTTTGGTTTATCTTGGGAATATTCCAGGAATATTTTCAGGAATATTCGGGGTTTGGTAAATACCCGGGGAGATTTACCAGACCCTAGATAGTGTAAGTGGGCCCCAGGCAGGGCTGCAGGTCCCATTGTCGTACTCGTGGCCCCAGGCGGGGCTGTGGGTCCCACCGTCGTGCTTATGGGTCCCAGGCGGAGCTGTGGGTCCCACCGTCTTGCTTGTGGGCCCCAGGCAGGGCTGCGGATCCCACTACAGGGCGTAAGCCAGATTTTGTACCCACGGTTACCCCCTTCCAACTAGGTAGGTGCAAGGTTCTAAAAAGCGCTAGGCGCTAGTCGGGCGGTGGGGGGCCGCCTAGCGCCTAGGCGGCCTGGGCGGGGCCTAGGCGGCGCCTAGGCGTTTTGCCTTTTTGTTAATTATTTTAATTATTATTTTGATATTATAATATATATATATGTTTAAAAATTAATATAAGTTCAAGATTATCCTAAACCATTATTTTAAAGAACAAGTATATAACCATAATTCAAGATTGAGTGATTAACAAGAACAAAAGCAAACATGGTCCGCCTGGCCCGCCTCAGCCCGCCTGGTCCGCCTCAGCCCGCCTGGTTCGCCTCAGCCCGCCTGGCTCGCCTGGTCCGCCTGGCCAGCCTCAGCCCGCCTAGGCGGCCGCCTTGCCCCGCCTAGACCGCCTAGGCGGCCGCCTAGCTCCGCCTGGGAGCTTGGCCGCTTTTCTGGAACGCCTAGGGCCTAGGCGAGGCGGTGGGGGGCCGCCTAGCGCCTAGGCGCCGCCTAGGCGGCCGTTTAGACCGCTTTTTAGAACACTGGGTAGGTGCTAACCTAGCTGGTTGGGACTTTCTAATGCAAAAAATTGTTCCCTCGTCTGTCAATTTCCTGCCCGGGGTCGACCGTCGCGCCTGGCGACCCTCTATTAGGGATTTACCAAGTGCGCGTCTGCCGATCGTTGCGTGGGGCCGATCGTCGTCTGTCTGCCGACCCCTTGTAGGGGGCCGACCGTTGTGCCCGCCGACCCCATGCCAGGGGTCGACCGGGTGTGCGTCTACCGACCCGTTGCGTGGGGTCGACCCAGGAGCAAACCTGACACGAACTCGGGCCCACTGGACCTGACCCGAGCCGAAGAAAAGGTCGGGTAGTCCCGTCCTCAAGTAGGGCCCACTCGGCCCCCCTTGGAAAACCGTGCCCCCCTTCTCGCGGGAGGGGAGCGACCGGCCAAGGGAATGAAAGAAAAAAAAGAAAAGACAAGAATGAAAGAAAAGGAAAGAAAAGAAAGAAAGAAAAGGAAGAAAAAGAAGAAAAAGGAAAGAAAACCGCCATGAGCGGGGGGAGGTTGATGCAGGCCTGATCAGCACCATCAGATCATCGCTGCATCTTCAGTTCATCGCCAGAGAGTTTTATTTCAGTCGTTTTATTTTATGCATAGAATACATTATCCATATGAGGACTTGTAGCCGTTTATTTCAGTTTTTGGCCTAATTTCTGCACTTAGTATTAGTTATGTTCTTGCCTAATTCATGGGGGATGTCCATGATCTCATCCGAGGGCTTTTCGGATTGAATCCGGGTCTTCTCGGGTGAGTTTTCTGCATGTTATTAATAAAATTGGGGTGTGTGTGTTTGCGGGGTACCGACGGACGAGATTATGTCTCGAAACCGACGGTTAGATAGCAAAATAACTCAAAATTGATGACGTGGCAGCATATGGGCTTCAATTAGGGTTAAATGGGCTTATCTTAAGCCCAACAGGGCTTCACATTGAGATGCCGCCCCCTCTTCTCTCTTTTCCCGTGAACAAGCCGTTCCCCCCCTTGTCCGCGCAGAACCCAAGACCGCCCGACCCTTCCGTCCCCTCTCTTCTCTCTCTCTTCTCCTTATTTCACTCTCTTTTTCATGCCTTTCTTAGCCCATTGCATCCACACCATCCACCCTTACTTCCCTTTGATCTTGGACACGCAAAAGAAAAACCCTAATGCTACAAAAAGATGAAGGAGGAGAGTTCAGATTTTGATAGTTGCTGAAATTCGGGCCTCTTCGTGAAAGCCTCCGGGAGAGACTCGTGTCCCCGACCCTCGCCGCACCCGCGACTTCGCCTCGTGAAGGTCTTGGTTTTGTTTTCCGAAGGATCCGGCTTCTCCCGACGTCCAGCCTTGCTCTGTGTGTGGGATCATCGGCGCCTCTTTGCATCGACCCACGGCGGGAAACCCCAGGCAGTATCTATCCTTTACCTTATTTTCCCATCACATCCGCATCGTTTTTCCTTTGTTTCCATTGCCTCCGCTCCGCATCGCAGCCGTAACCGGCCCGTTTCATCGCTAGTTGAAGCCCTAACATATGCCTACTCATTAGATTTGCTATCTTTAGTCTGTCGGTCACCCTTACAAGCATGTTTAGCCTTTTTTTATATAAAATCTGAAGCAAACGTATCTCTGAAATTCAATATCTACTGCTGTGATTATTATTATTGTATGCTGAAATTCGTCTGAGTGATAATACTGCATCTTTTATTGTTAAATCTTAAATCTGCTTTATGTTGACTGCATAGACTTTTAGTACTGCGTGAGATAATTTATGTTTGCTGTCCTTTTGAGTCGTACGATGCTATATTGATCACAAAATCTTAGTTATTGACCAAAGGGAACCCTAAAAGGGTTTAAGGTTGCAGTGCACCTTATCGGCGCCTGCATCAGAGGTTGCGTAGACGTCTACACAAACATGGATCTACGTCGAACCCTTGATCCGACGAACAAGAAACGAAGTCGGGTCGCCATCGATTTAATGTGCAAAATTCAAATAAAAATTCAAAATGATTGGGCCATAAGTACTTCGCCAAAAAAGGAAAATAAATAAAGGTTTATTCCCCCATGAATGAAGGAATGAATCTTGGGTAGTTATGGGAGATATTCAAGGGATTTAAATGAACCTTCCCATATCTCTCCCCACCCCCCTTCACCTATAAATAAAGGAGGAGGGGGAAGTCTCAAGAGGTCGAAGCTAGAGGCAAGGAAGCTCTGCAAATGAGAAGACTCACCTTCAACGACCCAAGGCTTCACGAGCCTCGGGCAAGCCTATCCCTTTGGGATCGGCTCAGTCCATTGAAAGTCCTCATCAACGTGAAGACCCTTGCACAAGAAGATCAACCCTTCGACTCCGTGCATGAAGGACAAAGCTCGGAGAAGAAAAAGCCTTCAACTCCGAAGACGCCAGAAGCAAAGGCCGGAGAAGAAGATTGAAGCGGCATCACCCCGTCGTCTTCATCAAGCCTTTGACTCCGATCAAACCCAAAATCCCGGAGAAGAAGATCGAAGCGGCATCACCCCGTTGTCTTTATCAAGCCTTCGACTCTGATCAAGCCCAAAAGCCTGGAGAAGATCGAAGCGGCATCACCCTGTCGTCTTCATCAACCCTTTGACCCTGTGTACGAAGAAGAAAGCTCAGAAAAGAAGAAGCCTTCAACTCCGAAGACGCCAGAAGCAAAGGCCGGAGAAGAAGATCGAAGCGGCATCACCCCGTCGTCTTCATCAAGCCTTCGACTCCGATCAAGTCCAAAAGCCCGGAGAAGAAGATCAAAGCGGCATCACCCCGTCGTCTTCATCAAGCCTTCGACTCCGATCAAGCCCAAAGACCGGAGAAGAAAATTGAAGTGGCATCACCATGTTGTCTTCATCAAGTCTTCGACTCCGATCAAGCCCAAAAGCCCGGAGAAGAAGATCGAAGCGGCATCATCCCGTCGTCTTCAACAATGTCCGCTCCATTCGCAAATAAGAAAGCTTGGAGAAGGATATCCGAAGCGACGCTACACCCGTCGTCTTCAAAGCAAAGCCTTCGACTCAGATCATGCCGCAACCATTGAGGAAGCCCGGAGAAGAGAAGTCAAGCCAACACCGCCACCGTTGAGGAAGCCGGAAGAATAAATCGGAGAACGTAGCCATCATCGTTCGAGAAGAAGATCAAGCCAACGCCAGAGCAAAAGCCAACGCAAGAAGCCGAAGCAAAGCATCGGTAAAGCCCGCGCCAAAGCGACGCAAGTGCCAAAGCCAAGCAACTACGACGGCCACGAGCAAAGCACCGTACGTTCTAACCGATACGACGCAAAGTCTAGAAGAACTAAAGCACCGTAAGTCTCTACTCCATCAATGTTCAAGCGCAAGCGCCAAAGCAAAGCAAAAGCCAAAGCCACGCCAAAGCAAAGCCAAAGCCGTAAGCAAAAGCCAAAGCCGACGCCAGAAGCACGATTGACGCCGCAAACTGACGATCAAGGACGACGAGATCTAGCAAGAGCTGAGGGAGACGCGAAGACAGAGGACCGAAGTCATAAACCCCCTAGCCGAGAAAGCGCGAAGCACGGAAGGGACAAAAGCAACGGCGAAGACTCCTTAGCCTCTCAATGAAACCCTCACCCTCTAAAGATCTATGTCATGGGCAACCCCTCCAGAGCTCTCGCACGAAGTAACATAGAGACGCGGATCAAAAGGACCCTCCAGAGGATCTGTCCCACAATCTCCTGATCAAATCTTCGCCGCACCCGGCTCACCACCCCCGAGTCCCCGGGTCAGCGGTCTTGTAATTTTCGTTTGTTCGAAATAAATACGACCCGAATCTTTTTTCCGTGCATATAGTGCGACGCCAATGATTCGGAGTACTCAACGTAGTGCCTTTGTATTGGTCGGACTTAGACGAAGCACCGTTTTAGTCGGACCAACGTTTCAGGCACGTAGTTTTGTATCGTTGCGGGTTAGTCGGTCGTGTCGCAACACGAACCGAACTGTCTGTGGGGTTGAATAGAATTTTAAGTTGAGTTCATAGACTTCCTTTGAATTTGAAACGTTAGCCACTTTATTGATAGCTGATGGAGGTTACATTTACTGATAGAACTTCTTGAGATGCGATACATTCCATACACTTGGTAGCCGTTGCCCTTCCAGTGACATTAGCCGGTACAAACCTTTCCCTCCAGCCAACTCGACGATGTACGGTCCTTCCCAGTTCGGAGCGAACTTACTGCTGCCATGCTCTTTTGTGTTTGGAAAGACTATTTTGAGAACAAGATCGCCGATGTTAAACTGTCTTTTGCTAACTTTGCGGTCATAAGCTGACTTGATCTTTTGTTGATAGTTGGCGATGCGCATGGCTGCTTAATCACGAAGTTCGTCCGCACGGTCTAGGTCGTTGAAAAAGTTCCTCGTTGACCCCTTGTTCGATTGCGAGGGTTCTGATAGTTGGGCACATGGTTTCGGTTGGCAGAACTGCTTCCGACCCGTAAGTTAGACGGAAAGGCGAGAATCCGGTCAATCATCGAGGCGTGGTTCGATATCCCCACAGAACCTCGGGAAGGATTTTCTCCCAAAGCCTTTTCTTGTCGTCCAACGTCTTCTTGAGTATGCCCAGGATGGATCGATTGGAGGCTTTTGCTTAACCGTTGCACTGAGGGTATCTCGGGGTTGAATAGACGAGTTTAATCCCGTAGCTTTGACAAAAATCCCAGAACTTGTCTAAGTCGAACTGCGCTTCGTTGTCGGCGACGAGCACTTGTGGCGTGCCGAACCCTGAGAGGATGTTGCGCCTGACGAACTTGATGAATTCGTTGTCTGTTTCATGGAAGAGAGGCACGGTTTCAACCCATTTAGTGAAGTAGTCAGTTGCCAATAGTAGATACTTCTTCTTGCTAGGAGAAGGGAGGAACGGACCAAGGAAGTCCAACCCCCATTGATGGAACGGCCAAGGACTCGTCAGAGGGTGCAGCTCGTCTGCAGGGAGATGGATTGCTCGAGCGTGCCATTGATAGAGCTCGTATTTCTAGACGAACTGGCGGGCGTCCTTTGCCATTGTGGGCCAATAGTAGCCTTGGAGTTTGACCTTCCCTTCGAGGGATCTGCCGCCAGAGTGGTTGCCGCAAACTCCAGCATGAACATCAGTCAAGATCCTTTTTAATTGATCTAGGCCGACATATTTGAGGAGCACCCCACCGTGAGTCTGAAAGTAGAGATCGTCTCATTGAAGGCGATAAAGAGGAGGTTTCCTTTGCAGTCGTCTAGCTTGGATCGGGTCTTCGTGCATTGTGCTATGCCTGAAGAAGTCAAAGAAAGATTGTCTCCAATCTGATTGATTATTGTCCAGGATGAAAGTGAATATCGCCTGCTTCTCACTCCCGCTTCCTCTTGTCGTGGCAACGGTATCATGTCGCTTAAGGTTTGCCTTGGGCAACTCTTAGTATTCGATACTGATTTGTCGTTGATTTGTTGGTGAGGGCATCGGCTTCACGGTTCTCTGCTCTTGGTATCTGAAGGAAATTGATGTCCGTGAACTGCTTTTTGAGGTATTGTACGAGGTCGAGGTAATGTTGCACCATTTCGCCTCGTGCTACGTAATCTCCGTTGACCTGTTTGTTGACCAACTGAGAACCACTGTAGACATTGAGGTGATCTACCCCGGTTCTCGAGCAGTCTCCAATCCTGAGACGAGAGCTTCGTACTCTGCTTCGTTGTTGGTGGTATTGAACCCAAGGATGATAGCTTTCTCCAAGTGGTCGAATTTGGGGGATACCAGAACTACCCCAATTCCTGAACCGACGACACTTGAAGCTCCGTCGGTGTAGAGCTTCCATCGTGCAGTCGTTGATGGAGCCCCTGGGCTGGGGTAGGAGGCCTCAGGACCTGGACTGAGACGTTGCTTGTCTTTGTCGTTAAGGTACATCTCGAGATTATCTTCAAGGGCGATAGAATCCTCCACGGGGAAGTCTACCAGAAAGTAGGCAATGGCTTGCCCTTTGACAGAAATGCAAGGCTCGAATTGTATACCGAGCGAACTCATTTCGATTACCCACTTGGTCATCCGCCCGGCTCAACCAGCCTTGTCGAGGATGTCTTTGAGAGGATGCTCAGAAGAGACGGTGACCAGGTGGGATACGAAGTAGGGGTGGAGTCGTCGAGAGGCTATCAGCAAAGCCAAGGCAATCTGCTCTCTTAGAGTAGCAAGTTTCAGCAGGTAGGAGGGTGTGGCTGGTGTAGTAGACAGGATGTTCGACGGTATCTCTCCTGCAGACCAAGACTGCACTCATGGCTTGATCGGTGATGGCGAGATAGAGCCAAAGGGGCTCTGCTAGCAATGGTGTTGTCAGGACGGGGGCTTTGGTGAGGTAGAATTTGATGATCTGGAAAGTTTGCTCATAGGCCAAGTCCCATCCTGACATGTCAGCCTTGCGAAGCTTGTTGAAGAAGGGCTTGCACTTGTCGGAGGATTTGGATACAAATCGATTGAGTATTGCTAGTCTTCCCGTGAGGCGCTGAACATCCTTCTAATTAGAAGGTGATGGCATATCGAGGATCGCTCGGATCTAGTCTGGATTTGCTTCGATGCCCCTTCTGGTTAGTAGGTGACCCAGGAACTTCCCCGATTGCACTCCGAAGGCGCATTTGGCTGGATTCAGCTTCATGCGGTATCTTCTCAGGATTTGGAATGTTTCGGCAAGGTCGGAGAGATGTTCCTCTTGAGTTTGACGTTTGGTAAGCAGGTCGTCGACGTATACTTCGACATTGCGACCGATCTGTTCTTGAGGCCAAAGGGCATGACGTTGTAGGAGAAGAGGCCCCTGTCTGTCACGAAGCATGTTTTCTCTTGATCATCTCGATGTATGGGAATTTGATTGTAGCCCGAGTATCCGTCCATAAAAGATAGTAGCTCGTGCCCGGCGGTGGCATCGACGAGTCTATCTATTGGGGAACGGATCTATGGGACAGATTTTGTTGAGGTTATTAAAGTCGATGCAGACTCTAATCTTTCCATTCTTTTTAGGGACGGCGATGATGTTTGAGATCCAAGTTGGATACTCAACTTCACGGATGAAGCTAATAGCAAGTAACTTGTCGATCTCTTCTCGAACCGCCATCGGTCGCTCCGGTCTGATGGTTCGAGGCTTTTGTTTGACTGGATTCGCCCCTTCCTTGATCGTGAGCCGATGGCATGCGTCGTCCGGATTGATCCCGGGCATGTCTTCGAAGCTTCAGCCAAAGACGTCAATGTTGGACTTGAGGAATGAAACCATATCTTGCGCTTATGCACTGCTAAGGTCAGTGCCGAAGGTCTCTCGAGGGGGGTCGCCGTTAATAAGGTCAACTCGAACCATCTCTTCGATTGAAGGTGGAGCCTCCCACTCCATCGGTGCAGGCTCTGGCATTGGAGGCTCCCTTGATTGCTATCTGGTCGAAGGACCAGCTTCATTGGCAGAACGTTTTGCTGGCGTGGTGTTAGGCGTTGTTTGATTCCGTGCTGCTGCTGCCTTGCATGGTCTTCCCGTCTACTGACTCCTTCATATACACCTGATGCCCTCCTCAGTAGGGAATATGAGGAGTTTGTGATTAGAGGAGGAGACAGTATTGATCTGATGGAGAAAAGGCCTGGCTAGAATGGCATTGTAGTTTGACGTCCCTTCGACGACAGCAAAACAAACCGACACACGCATGTCGCTGCTGAAGTCGAGCGTGAACCTTGCCTCTCCCATTGTCATGCTCTATTCTCCGTTGAAGCCGATTATGATGGTAGGGACTACATCAAGGCTCTCGTATTTATGGCCGAGGCGTTTGAAGCAATAAGAGATCATGATGTCAATAGAGCTGCCGGTATCGATGAGTACCCGGTTGACTGAGCTCCCATTGATCATGAGCCGAAGGACCAAGGCGTCACGGTGGGGAGTGCATACTCCGTTGAGATCCAAGTCGGTGAATATGATTGTCGGCCATGGGAGGCCTTTGATGGGCTTCTCGATCCAGGAGTCTTCAACTTGAGCGAGAGTGTGAATGTAGTGGACACGTCGTACTTGCCGCTCTACCTCCTTCCGAGTCGGAGTTTCATGATGGAGGTCATCGTGGATGCCGTAAACATTTGCTCGCACAAGAATGGGAGTTGCTCAACGCACTACCGAGTGGATCCAGCATGCTTCCTCCCTCTGAGGAGGGGGAGGTGTGAACTGCTTGCCCTGTTTGTGTTGGACTTGAAATCCTAGAGATGGCCTTGCTCCTGAAGGTCCTCCAGATGGTATTTCAGGCTGAAGCACCGAATGGTAGAATGGCCATGGCACCGGTGGACGTCGCAGTAGACTGACTTATCCTACGTTTGCTTGGTGCCAGGGTGAAGTGGGTTGGGCCTCCTGAGGTAGCTCTCATGTAGGATCTGTTTAAGGATGGTGTCGATGGGCAAGTTCCGGCTAGTGAAGGTGGTTCTCCGAGGCTTGGTGGGTTTATCATCTGCCCATCATGGTTTCTTAGAGGACTCGCCTTCTTTGGTCTGTGCATTGTTAGCATGAGCTGCTGGTCGCACTGTTTCCTTGTCAGAAGGATGCTTCTTGAGGTCTTGTCCCCTACGTGCAACCTGATCCTCCTCAACTTTGATCTCCCACTGGATCCGATCGAAAAGTGCTCTTGGGAGGCAGGGGGATTGCGGATGAGGTCGTTGTAGATGTAGAGATCGTAACGCAGGGCGTTTTGGAATGCCAGCATGATTGCCTCGTCGTCGAGATGACGTCCGGAGAGTGTTGCGTGCTCGTTCCGGAACCTCCGAGTAAACTCTCGAAGGGTTTCATCTGAGCTCATCCGTAGCCGGTAGAGCGAGTCCAACTTCTCTAGTTTGAGGTTCAACCGGTAGTAGTGGACAAAGAGGTCTGCCAGGTTTCCGAATAGGCTGACGGAGCCGGTCGGGAGATTGTGGTACCAATCCAACATCATGTCGTCCAGGCTGCCGGTGAAGGTGCGGCACAGAACCTGGTTGTCGTGGTCGTATGGTATTAACGCCTGTTTGAAGGTGAGGACGTGCAGCGTTGGGTCTCCCGTGAGGCAGTTGAACCTAGAGAGAGTTGGAGTTCTCCAGCTTCGAGGGAATTGAGCTCGGAGGATTTGTCGATGAAGTGGTCCCTCGGAAGCGTGGTCATTCCTCCGATCGCCTCGTTGATCAGAGGGGTATCTTGGAGGAGGGGGAGGAAGGTGGGATTCATAAGTTTTCCTTTCCGAGCGATGCTCGACCAGAGCTTTATCGTAGTTGGGATGTGGCCGAGCTCCGGAGCGATGTCCTCTGTTGCGAAAGTCCTTTCGACTGAGGGGACCAGATGATGACTCAGATCCGAGAGATTCACAATGACGAGTTGACTCGTAGAGACGCTCCTAGACTGTCTATCTAGGAGGAAGAGGCGAGGATCCAATGGAAGGGGGCTCGAGAAACCGTCAGAAGGTATTGACAATGGACCATCTGGAAGGAGCGGGGGACGAGTTAGACGGCCGGCGGGCGTTTGCTCCATCGCTAATACCAGTGACTGATCGGGGGGGGGTCAACCTGGCTCCGACGGCGATTTGTCAGAGGGAATCTCTTTCCACCATGAGAACAACATTATGCTTCATTAGAGAGAGGAGTTGGAAGTCCTTTGCTGTGATCTGGTATGCTGCTTGAGGATCAGCGATGGGTAAGACGTGTGCCTTCCCCAAGCATTGAGGAGTTGAGTCGACAGGTTGAGGCGACTACCGAGGTTGATGTTCTGGGTACTGGCTCATCGCGAACCGGCGGCTCATCGAGCGAGTCATTGGATATAGCGTATCTGGATGCATGCTACCTCCCTCCAGCTGGTCCACGGGTCTTGTCTTCGCCATTTAGGTCTAGCGATGGAGACAGACGGATTGCTCGATGATCGGTAGCTAGTCGCTCGACCAAAGAAATTGGGAAGCTTGGAAATTGCGAGTTGATAGGATAAAATCCCACAGACGGCGTTAAACTATGGGGGAGGATTTCGGCCATCGTACATGTCCCTCCTCCAATAGTCGATTGAAGGTTTTATCCTTCGGGATGTGGCACACTTCGAGGTGCTGAGCTGTGTCTTGCTGGGCTGTCGCACAAGCACTGTAGAGTAGAGAGAGTTGACACTGGATGTGGTAACGAAGTTCGGCCGAAGTCTACTCCGTGCGGTAAGACGCAACCTTTGAATCCACTATCTCTGAAGGAAGTAGAGCTACTCTCGACAGGCCGAGGAGTGCTTCTAACAAGATGACAGAGGGTGGAGAGGGAATCTAAAAAACCAGTAGACTCCAAGAGCTCTGGAAAACAAGTTATAAGATTTTGGTCTGGAATTCTGGATCTGGAATCATTTACAGGGTCTGCTATTTATAAGGATTTGGTTTATCTTGGGAATATTCCCAGGAATATTCGGGCTTTGGTAAATGTCCGGGGGGATTTACTAGACCCCAAATCGTGTAAGTGGGCCCCAGGCAAGGCTGTGGGTTCCACTGTCTTACTCGTGGGCCCCAGGCGGGGATGGGGGTCCCACCGTCATGCTTATGGGCCCAGGTGGAGCTGTGGATCCCACCGTCATACTTGTGGGTCCTAGGCGGGGCTGTGGGTCCCACCGTCGTGCTTGTGGGTCCTAGGCAGGGCTGTGGGTTCCACCGTCGTGCTTGTGGGTCCCAGGCAAAGCACCCACAAAACCCGTGCATAGAACCTGGGGACATACGGTGCACACCTTGCTATGTACCGCCTTCCTAAAGCAAAACGAGACTTCCGCAAACCACGAGTGGTGCGCACCGCCTTCACAGTGTTGCGGTTCTTTGGCTAGGGTCATTGTTCTACTACCGTTCCAAGTTCGGTCCTCCACCAGGCCTGCTCATCTCCACATGCAACAATTTCCTACTTAGAGACAGACCCGCTTTGATTCTTCGATCAACACTCAAAGGAAATAGTGGTAACTCCTCAAGAACAGGACTCAAACGTCCGATTTATCGCCTTAAACCAATGTAAGCCGAACATATGTTCAGCTTCCCCACTGTGACCACCTTGGTCAGCATATCCGCCAAATTCTTGCTTGTATGTATCTTCTCCAGCTTCAGTACATCATCTTCCAACAGGGATCGAATAAAGTGGAACTTTATGTCGATGTGTTTTGTTCACTTGTGAACGACGGCATACTTCACGAGGTAGATGGTGCTCTGACTGTTGTTGTACAGCTTGCTATCTTCCTTCTACATCCCGAGCTTTCCCAGAAGATTCTGCAACCATATTATCTTCTTGCAAGCCTCAGATGTAGCAACATACTTGGCTTCTGTAGTAAAAAGAGTCATGATTTTTTATAGTTATGACCAACATAAACATGTAGCTCGTCGTGCTCTTCCTTTTATCCAGATCTCCCAGATCCAAATCAACATAACCCTACAGTCTAACCTCTGAATCTCCGTAATGCAACACCATCTTGGAAGTTCCTCGTAGGTATCTGAATAACCATTTTACAGCTTGCCAGCGCAATGGTCCAGGATTGCTCATGTACCGACAGAGTACTCCCACTGCTTATGGTATATCTGGCCTCGTGCAGACCATGGCGTACATCAGACTTCCGATTGCAGAGCAGTATGGAACCTTTGCCATGTAGTCCTTCTCTTGCTGTGTCTTCGCACAATCCCGATTCGATAGCCTGAACTGACAAGCAATGGGCATGTTAACTGGTTTCGCCTTCTCCATAGCAAATCACTTCAGGACCTTTTCTATGTAGTCCTCTTGTGACAGTGTCAACACCCGCTTGCTTCGGTCTCTGTTGATGCGCATGCTAATGATCTACCTCGAAGGGCCCAGATCCTTCATCGAGAACTCCTCTGACAGTCCCTGCTTCAGCTTTTCGATCTCCTCCATGTCCGCTCCAGTAACCAGCATATCGTCAACATACAACAAGAGAATGATGAAGCTATCACCAAATCTCTTGAAGTAGTAGCAGTGATCTAAGTGGCACCTCTTGTACTTGCTCCTGGACATGAAGCCATCGAACTTCTGATATAGCTGTTGTGACGCTTGCTTCAGTCCGTATAGACTCTTCTTCAACCTGCAACCTTGCCTTCCTTGCCTTTTGCTAGGAATCCCTATGGCTGCTACATATAAATGTCTTCGTCGAGGTCTCCGTAAAGAAACATTGTCTTCATGTCCAACTGTTCCACATGTAGTCTTGTAGATCCTGAGCCGCTACCATTATCAACATTGTCCTGATGGTCGTCAGTTTGACCACCTGTGAGAAAATCTTCGTGTAGTCAACTCCTTGCTTGTGTTGAAAGCCCTTGACTACAAGCCTTTCCTTGTAGTGTTTCGAACCATCCTATTCTTCTTTCAACCTGTAAACCCACTTGTTGTAGGGCCTTCTTCCCACATGGCAGATTCACCAGATCCCATGTTTGGTTGACAAGAAGAGATTCCATCACCACCTCCAAGGCGTGCTCCCACTCAACCTTTGCATACACCTAAGCAGCTTCATCAAAGCTCTCAGGTTCCCCATTATCTGTCAATAACAGATAATACAGAGATGGAGAGTATCGATGTGGTGCATGATGCGTACAAAACCAATCTCTTCATGGCGAGAGGTGTAAAAGGTGTGGGTCAACGTGCTGAACTTACTGATTCATATCCCATTCCTTCAACACATACCTGTCTCCAACCTCATCCAGTTCCACAAACTCTTTCTGCTCCTGTCTTCATCTCTGTCAATGTACATTACCTTCTCATTGAAGATGGCATCCTGACTCCTTAGAATCGTGTTCTCCTCGTCGTCCCACAGTATGTAGCGAAACTTGTTCAACCCGTAACTGATGAAGTAGCACTTTGTAGATTTTGCAACGAGCTTGTTATGCTTCTGGGCATTGATGTGGACGTAGGTGGTGTTGACGAAGACACATAGGTACGCCAAACTCATTGTCTTGTCGGTACACTCCGGAATCGTGCCTCCTAGTGGAACCGATGGCCCTCAGTTGACCAGATGGCGGTCGTATTCACTAGATAGGCCCAAAACTTCTTCGGTAGACTAGAGTGGATCTGCATACTCCTTCCACGCTCTATCAAAGTCCTATTCATCAGCTTAGCCACGCCATTTTGCAGAGGTGTGTGAGGCAAGTCTTCTGCTTTCGGATGCAATTCAAGGCGCAATAATTCTCGAACTCTCTACTGCAGTACTGTCCTCCGTTATCCGACTGTAGGCACTTAAGCCTCTTTCCTGGATCATTCTCTACAAGAGCCTTCCATTTCTTAAAAGTGTCAAATACAACGGATTTCACCTTGAGGATATATCCCTTAATTTTCTAGTACTATCATCTATGAAAGTAACAAAGAAGGTGGAATCACCCATAAATGATACCTGAACTGGCCTATAGACATCCGTGTGTACTAGCTCCAGCTTCTTCGGCTTCCTCAGTCTTCCTTCGAAAAACTGACCTTTTTCAGCTTCCAAAAAAGTGCAACCCTCACATAGCAATAGGACTACTGACTTGAGATCTGATAGCCTTCCTTCTGAGAGAAGTGTCTTTATTCCGGTCTCGCCAATGTGGCCTAACCGGTGGTGCCACAACGCCGAGTCTTCGTTTGCAAAAGCTACCGAGATGACGTTCGTCGTGCTCAAAGTGTAGTAGAAAGCATGGAATCAAATGTCGACAAATTTCCTACAAAATCACCGAAATATGTCTTTTTTTCAAGGGTCCAACATAGAAATTGACCGAATTTCTAATACTACCAAATTTCCTTCCGACATAACGAAATGTCGATCGAAATGACCGACATTTGACCGAAATCAGATATTATGTCCTTTTTATAGACAATTTCACTGAAAATTTTTATCTTTTTTAACAAAACAAAGCTCATCTTTATCAGTAAGAAATTACATTTTTCTCAATTTTGACTTTTTTTTTCATAATAGACGATATTTTACTGTCATCTTTATCCTGAAGTATTGCTAAAATATTCCATCTTTTTCATAGCAAATGAACAAAATCAAAATCTGACCAAAAAACGATAAATTTCCATCGAAAAACACCAAAATTTGACTGAAAAAATAAAATATTTCTACCGAAATTTGTCTTTCCATTTTACAATTTTTCCATCAACAAATTACTGAAAAACAAAAACATTCCGTTTTTATGACCGAATGACATGGACACCGAAAACGACATTTAAAACCTTGGTAGAAAGTCCCCTCCTTGCCAAGCGTCGTGACCAAGGATCCCTTCGTGATCTTCCATGAGTCGCGGTGAATAGGTCATGTACCCCTCCCCGGCTAACTGGCCGATGGAGATCAAGTTTCTCTTCAAGTTCGGCACATTTCGCACATTCTTTAATCGCAAAACAAGACTGTTGCTCAGAAAAACCTGGACATCTCATTTGCTGACTATGTTGCACGCCTCATCATCTCCTAGGTACACCTGTCCGAGATTTCCCTGTACATAGTTACAGAGGATGTCCCGGTTCAATGTTGCTAGAAAGACGCTTACGAATCAACCACCCAAACCTCCTATCTAGTGTCCATCAAAAGTATCAACGCCTCGTCGTGCACTACTTATGAGATGCTTGCAAATGGCTCTGCACTGTTCTAACTCAGTTGTTGGTTCTTCAAAAGTTTGCAGCTTCTACTGTAGTGACCCATGTTGCCACAATTTCAACACTTATCTAGTTTCCAATTGTCACTAGGACACCTTGACTTGGATCTCCCCTAGGATCTTCCACGGCTCTTCTCTCGGTAAGGACCTCTGTTTTTGTGTCTCCTTCTGTTCTCGGTGTTCAGGGCGCTCCTTGACACTTCCCCGAGAAGATTTACTTCGAGCCTCTTCACTCAGTAGCGAACCTACGACATCCTCATAGTTAAGAGTGCTCAACCCTTAAGAGTTGTTAACGGTCATCACAAGTCCGCTCTAACTGTACAAGAGGGACAAAAGAATTAGAAGGGCAATCTCATCATAACTGATATTCACCGACTTCAACAGGGTCGTCAGCGTATTGAAGTCGTTTAGGCGTTCCGCCACAGTCCCTTATTCCTTCATCGTCAGATTAAATAACTTCTTCATAAGAAAAACCTTGTTCGACATGGAAGGCTTTTTGCATATCTTCTTAAGCTTTGTCATCAAACCTTCTGTAGTCATCTCACTAGAAATATTGAAAGCTACATATGCAAACAGGGACAACCGGATTGTACCTAGGGCTTTTCAGTCGAGAACGGCCCAATCCGATTCGCTAATATCCTTCGTCTTGCCCGCTTCTTCTCTAAGCGGCTTGATACAAATACTCTTCGATCTACATCAACCAGAACCCGAAATTAATCCTGTTGAATTTCTTGATCCTGACCTTTCCTTCTTCCATCATCGATTCTTCTGAAACCTTGCTCTGATACCAGTTGTTGTAGATCGCGCAACGCGGGAATAACGCTCACCCAAAGAAAACAACAAAACAAAAAAACAACCACAAGAAATAGATGTAAGCAAGAGACAAGAGACACACACACACACACGGATTTACCCATGTTCGACAAATATTGCCTACGTCATGCCTCGAGATCTTGCGCTTCACTATCTTAGAGAATCGGATTGAAAGGAACAAGTCTCCTTCTCAATCTACAAGGGATTCACAATCACCACGCTTCTTGATCAATCGTCACCTCGTACTCCTCTTCTTGCCGATCTAAAATTCTCTCCAATGGCCTCTCAATGTTTTTCCCTCGTTAGCGACATATTGACCGTATCCCTATGTGCGGCAACTGTGACGAAAACAGCACGAGGTTCTTCTTTAGTATCTGACTCCGTATCATCCAGTGTCACATTCATGGCTTTGTCAACAAAGACCTTGACCATATTCGGACACTTAGCGGCATAGTGACCAAACCATTGGTATTTGTAGCATTGAGGAATGATAGAATCTCTTCTCACAATTCAGCTTTATCTTGGTCAGTGTGAGACCTTGATGGTCTAGCCTCGGTACTCTTCACAAAAATCCCTTCGAGTATATCTTCTTCCCTTTCTCGGCTGATGGTGATTTTGCCTTTTGCATCTGCTTCTTGCCCTTAAAGAACTTGCAGTAGTTCTTGGCAATAAATAGCTGCTGATTACTCATAGAAGATCTCTCAGATGTAGAATCATCGGACTTTGAGCAAGCAGTCTGAAAGGCAATTCCTTTTGATTTCCTTGCGAAGGAGGGCAACGTATCTTCATATATCAAAAGATTACCGACCAATTCTTCCGTCAATACGTCATCCACATCCTTGCTTTCATTAATTACTGTGACCATAGGTCAAAAACGCTCAGGAAGGGATCGAAGGATTTTACGGTTGGCCTCGGAATAAACGTTTTTCCCAGTGCAAAGGACTCGTTCACTACACCGTTGAGTTTGGAGTAGAACTCGGAGAATGTTTCACTGTCCTCCATCATCAAGCTTTCGAATGTGGCAATATGTTTTTGCAGCTTGGCATGACGAATAACTAACGTCTCTTCATGAGTAACTTCCAGTATGTCCCAAGCAGCTTTTGCATTGTCCGCTGTAGAGACCTGACGGAACTCTGACTCACTGATTCAATAGAAGATGGCATTCAAGCCCTTCTGATCATAGATACATGCATCTCTCTCGATGTCTGTCCACATGTCCACAGGTTTGAGATATACTTTGGTCATCCCATCAATCACCGAAGAGAGGGTAGGTGCAGACCAACCCTTCTCCATGGCGTTCCAGATTGTGACATCCAAAGATTTCAGAAAAACCCTCAACCTTGCCTTCGAGCCGTTAAACAACAAAGGGCAGTTGAACGCATTTCCTTATCATTGAGCATCCATACTGCCAACACAAGCAAACTAAGAAACTACCTGAGATTGCCAAGTCTAACAGCCAACCAAGAGGACCTGTGCTCTGATACCAATTGAAAGTGCTGAGAAAGTGCTCTGTTACCCAGTGTGTGTCACATTGCGCAACGGATAAAACTAAACACAACTACTAAAAATGTAAGATCGCCTTGGTCAGAAGCCACTAGGAAGTGCACACTGTATATTTAAAATTAGGTTCACTTATGCTCACTCCTCGCTTGCAAAATAGAGTTGATTAAGGCGAGATGGATTGATGTCAGGTGGTTCTCTTCCCACTCATGTAAAACATTTCAACATATGGTATATGTGTGGTGCAAGGGCATAAGCATACAAGGTTTGCATACATAAGTTATACTATAGCACACGAGGAAACCCTTCACGGGAAAAACTTCGCCGGCTTTGCGCCGGATGGGGTGAGCAATCCACTAAGCAAAATGTCCGATTACAAACATGGATACAAGAATACACATGACCTACTTGGTGCTCCAACACACATAGCCCTAGTTCCTCACCTAAGTCGTTGCTTGGACTCCCTTGATTCTCTTAAGCGGAGACACCAACGCCCTACCTCACAAGGTAGAACGTTCCGTAGGTGAATCGCACCCCACTAAATGTGGTAGCACCCCAGAGGGACTAGTTCACCAAGGTAACCCGCTCGACGGACCCCAAAGGCATTATGTCGGTATAACAACCGGCAACCTAATAAGGAGAATTAGGGTTCTTCTTGCCAATTCACTCAAGCAAGACACGACACTCTTCCGCTTTGCACAAAAGAACCCAACACATAGATTTACAAGGGTGAAAAGAGAGAGACCAACTAAAATCACCGAAATCAATTAGGGATGAAAATTCGATTAAATTCCGACAAGAAATATAAGTCTAGACCCCTAAATAATACCAGCACACATAGGTTAAAATACCTTCAAGCATATAGGATCGTACCTTGGGTGTAGCTTGAAGGGAGGAAGAAAGAGAGGGATTTCCAAGAGTCTCTCCAACCAAAAATCACTTCTCTGATTTTTTACACACACTAATGAGAGGAAAGGTGCTTATATATGATAGATCAATCCTAGGCCTGAGGTCAGGGCTAATAGTCTGAACAATGGTTCGGACCCCCTACACTCAAGGTCCCCAAATGGTCCGGACTACTATGAACAGTCCGACATCCTGTCTAGACATTCGAACGGTTGTTTGGATTCCAAAACACAAGGAATCCAAACAATGGTTCGGACGCCTAGTATAGACTTCCAACACTTAGAAAAATTCTAGTGTTGGATCTCTCAACCTAGACTTCGACGAAACCAAATCAAATTTTCGAGAATGAAAAGATATTTTATTTTAAAGCGTGATTACTCTAAAATGGAAATCATTTTGAAATTGCATTGAAACCCTCAAAATGCATGAATAAGATATGCGAACGATGCAATCGAGACATTCTACTCTACTCCTGTAAACCCACTCAGCTCATGACTTTCTCAAGTAAGCAACTAAGGCCGTGCGAAGGATTCTTGAGTCGCTAGATGAACTTGAACTGTTGACTCAACAGTAAAGGACTTATATGTAATGTCTCACAGATTGTTTGAACGAACAAATTAAGCCAACAAAGATAAGACCCCGCAAGCGGTAACACAGAGATGCTTCACAGGAGCTCGGAGATGCTCGCAGGTGCTCTTGGAGATTCTCAGAGATGCTTCAAGATGCTTTACAAATGACCTCTCCGACTGGATGATCTCAGATCCAATGAGCTTCGATCCGATGCTACAGATGATGAAGCTCAACCGTCAATCTTTGATTCGTTGCTCTCTTCTCCATGCAACCTTCGACGAATAGAGGACCCAACTGGTGATTTGACCTCGATGAATCTGATGGAGAAGGATGTGAAGCTCCAATGAGCATGAGCCTCTAAAGAAGCTCGAATGTAATGAACAACCAATAGCGGAAGAGGCCGACGAAGCGGTTGGAGCCCGCTACGAATCAAGAGCTATGGCTCTGATAACATATTAGATACAAACTAGAAAGAATAGAAGATTTGGGAGTAAAGGAAATGCTTTACTCGTTGGAGCATTAGCCCTATATATGACTATACAAATGATGGGGTCACCAAGGGTGAGAATACCCCAAAGAGGCAAATAAACCTATACAAATGATAAGAATATATTATATATGTACACAATCTAACAACAATAGGCCAAATATCTTTTATTCTAACAAAATGAAAATAGGTTCCATGATGGAGCCCCTTCCAAATTTCCAATAGAATTTGATCTATTATCAATCTAAAACAACCCAGTCGAAACTCTAAACCATGGTTTGAAGGTAAAAATACTCTTGCAAGAGACCAAATATCTTCTTTTTTTTTAATCAAAACTAGGGTATTATATTAGCGATCACACCCTTAGGAAAGCAAAGGTAGTACATGGTTATACTCAGAGTGAGCAAGCAAACAAATCTCCTAGAGAAAAACCAGAAAAACAAAGGCTAAAAAAAACGTAGAGCTTGAAACCCTCAGTCGAAGCCTCGGTCGAAGACAAACACAAGTGCATGCACTCAAACAGGTGAGCAACAAAACACACAACACAGAGAAGCTAGAGCACCAACTCCTCACCATCACTCAACAACGTCCTACCCGTCTAGTAATTATGTCGCTATTGCCCTTCGGCCAGCGCTTCTTCGATCTCCCTTCCTTAGATGAAACTCCAACCATCGGCTCCTCTATAACTGAAATTTATCAGTTAATACAGAGAAAGAAGTTGACCTCTAGATTGACAGTAACCGAATCAAAGATCACCTTCTGGGGAAGAGGGCCCTTACTAAAGTCCTGGAATAAAAGATCAGAGTTGACAGGCTCAACATCAAGTTCCCCAACTCATTTCCCGGAACACTCTTGGCATCTCTCCAAAACAGACCTAATCTGTTGGACCTCCGAAGGAGAGAAGCCACCATCACAAAGACCAGCCAAGGTGACCCCAATCCTCACCCCCTCCTCACAATCAGCAGAACCCTCTAACTCTACCTCTTCTACCTCACTCAAGGGCCCCAGAACAACCTGACTCACTGCCTGTTGAGAATCCCAATGTTCAACACAATTCACCACACATGCAATTGAAGCAACAACCTCTTGTTTTATAGTCAAAGACTTTGCATCAAATCCCTTAACTATCCCCTCCACATTTGTTAATTGGCTGATCAGCACCCAGACTAGCATCTACTGTGTTATCAGCACCTTGAGCCTCATCTCACCCCTTTAGGATAGAACCCTGGTCTCCTACAAGAACTTGCATCGCCGCACCAAGCCCTTCACCAGAATCACCACCTCTTTGTTGTGCTACTGTTATAGCAACCCCAACATCTCCAGAGATGCAGCTTGCTGGAATTTGCATACCTGCTGAAATCAGCACATCCAACCCAAAATATGATGGTATATTTGCATCAGCCACATGTACCTCCCCCTCTACATCATCGTCAGCCCCATTTGATGCTTCAGACATTATTGCATCAGCCCTTGTATCAGAAGTCCCAACAGCACCTAAAATGCAGCTAGCTGAAATCAGTAATTCTGTTGAAATCAGCTCATCCATCACCACAGTTGATGGAGCAGCAGCAGCAACGCCTACAATTTCCCCTTCATCAGCAAGGCTGCTGAACTCAGCCCATCCAACCCAATGGCTGAAGATCCATTTGCATCAGCGTCATGTACCTCCCCCTCAACATCAGCATCAGCCCCATGTGCCTCCCCGTCAACATCAGCATCAGCCCCATTAGGTGCTTCAGAATTTTCTGCAGCAGCAGCAACACCAACCTAGGGTTGCTTTGGGTCTATATCATCAACAACAGATACCTGCTGCACTACAGAATCCAGCCCATCCCTCACCAAAACTGCTGGGGTCAGAGTTGCTGCCTTCAACTGGTTAGGCCCTTCAGCCGCATCCAAACAGTCATTCTCTGCATGCCCGAAGACACAGCAGACATTACAACTGGGTGGGATCCATTCATACAGAACCGGCTGCATGAAACCAACCTCCTTCCCCGCTTGGAATGCCGGCATTGCCTTAGGAAGATCGTCGCCCAACAAAATCTCAACGCAGCACCTAGCATCTCTCGTCCTTTTCAACATTGAGGTGTCAAAATCAAGTGGGTGACCAACCACACTTACCATACAACTAATGGAGTCCCACCAAGGCAGCTACATTTGGGAGCCTCATCCAAATAGCCTGAAATAGGTATTTTGGTAAATTTGTCCCTCTCATGCTGTACTTCTTGCTCCCACCCTTGTTGACCACCAGCCTTCCATCAAATTGCAAGGTCCACCAACTAAGACCGTAGCACAACCTGCCTCTATGCTGAACTTAAAAAGGAAGAACCCTTTCCCCCGAGAGATCTCCAAAGATCCACTAGGCTTCCAAATCTTCAGCATAGCAGACTAAAAATGTTGGAAGAACTACCTCTTACCCACAACATATCCAACCAAGGTGATGTGCCATGCCTTAAGATTCTCTGAGATTTCAACTTTGAGGAATCACTGCACATTTAACCCCATTCCTAATCGTAGGTGCTACATAGTGAAGTTTAGAAAAATCTCTAAGGCCTCCACCTGGAAAATGATCTCCTACAAGCACCTCATAGAAGGACTTGGAGGTGTCTCCATACCTGGGCACCTTGTTAGCGACCGCCTCTGTTTAGGGCAAATCATCAGACACCCGATGTACAGACCTCATATCCCCAAAGCTCCTATGATTTGTTGCTGCACCCATAAAAGATGTCATAACTGGTTGAGAAAAATCGCCAGAAACCTGGCACTGGCAGGCAGTCCTTGAACCATCAAACCTGATGTTGTTTGCAGCTCCAACCATGGGTCCCTTACCTTTGCCATCAGATATCAAAGTGGGAGGGGGAATCGCGTCCCCTTTGCCCAAATCCATCGAAGTCTGAACACCCTTGCCTGCATTACCACCCCAACATCCAACAAAGAAATGCCCAGAAAAAGCACCTATTGCCCTCCAACTCCCACGAGCAGCACCACCCCATCTTCCCCGAGCAACACCACCCATCTCCCATCTCTACCACCGAATCTCCCATCTCCCCTCTGCTTGCAGCTGCCAACACCCTAGCATCTGCCTCTAGGACACAATCTTCATCTCCATATGTTGCAGCACCTCTGCTACAGATCTTACTCGAGATCCCACACCTCCATCAATAGATCTTACTCGAGTTCCAGCACCTCCTTCAACTCCACGAGTTCCTAGAGACCAAAAATCTTATACTCTTAAGAAATGAAAGTAAGTTCCATGATAGAGTTTCTTCCCAAAGGACAACACTTGATGTTCTTGTAGTCAGTTGTTCCCTTTCCAGATCTATGGACACGGACACGGGAGTCACACAAGGTAATATCATAAAAGCTGAATACGGGGGCACGTGAGTATATATATATATATATATATATATATAAAGGGAATAGAGAACATGGTCCTCCCGACCACCTAACACGCTAGTCCTCCCTTCAATTTGGGTGCCACATAGCACTTTTTAACCATATTTCTTTTTATGGATGGTCAATCAACTCTACTTAGATCAAGATTTAAAAAAAAATTCTAACAAAAAAACTTAAAACAACCCGATCAACGGTCGACAAATTTAACGGTAAATTGTAGCGTGCAAATAGCCCTTGCTATGGTTAATTTAAAAATGCCACTTGACATATTTTTTTTCCAAATTTTTTTTCATGATTATTGTTAGGAGGGATGTACCCACCTTGACCAACCCCTAACCCCGGTTAAAAAGTGCCATGTGGCACCCAAATTAAAGGGAGGACTAGCGTGTTGGGTGGTCGGGAGGACCATGTTCCCTATTCCTATATATATATAGCAGGGTGATCCGTTGAGAAACCCCTTATTGCGAAACCTACCTAGAGGTTTCAGAATTTGATGAAACTTGGTGTGCATGCTCTCTATGGCAAGTTGATCATCCTAAAAAAAAATCAAATTCTAAAATGTCTAGGGGCATCAAATATGTGATTCAAATTGACGATTTTAATGAACAGTTAAAAAATCTTCTAGCATTTGATGCCCCTAGAGGTTTTAGAATTTGATGATTTTTTTGTGAGGATACTCAACTTGTCATAGAGAGCATGCCCACCAAGTTTCATCAAATTCTGAAACCTCTAGATAGGTTTCGCACAAGGTTTCGCATATAAGAGGTTTCTCACCCGATCGGAACTATATATATATATATATATATATATATATATATATATATATATATATATATATATATATATATATATATATATATATATATATATATATATGTATATATATATATATATATGGGCTGGGATCCGTTGACAACCCAAAATGGGAGGTAAATTTACCTCCCATTTTTAACTTGATTCAATCGGTGGATAGAGGTTTCCGAATTTGCTGATTTTTTGTGAGAATGATCAACATGGCAAGTTGATCATCCTCACAAAAAATCAGCAAATTCGAAAACTTATAAGGGCATCAAATGTGTTATTTAAATTAACGGTTCAAATAGACGGTTCAGAAACGTTTGATTCAATCGGCGCCCTTAGAAGTTTCAGATTTTGTTAATTTTTTGTGAGGATGATCAACTTGCCATAATGATCATCCTCACAAAAAATCAATAAAATCTGAAACTTCTAAGGGCGCCGATTGAATCAAATGTTTCTGAACCGTCTATTTGAACCGTTAATTTGAATAACACATTTGACACCCGTATAAGTTTCAGAATTTGCTGATTTTTTGTGAGGATGATCAACTTGCCATGTTGATCATCCTCACAAAAAATCAGCAAATTCGGAAACCTCTAACCAACGATTTTGGCGAGTTGTAAATGGGAGGTAAATTTACCTCCCATTTTGGGTTGTCAACGGATCCCACCCCTATATATATATATATATATATATATATATATATATATATATATATATATATATATATACATATATATATATATATATATATATATATATATATATATATACTACCGAAACAGTAAGGATTCTTTGCGATCTCTTTTGAGTCTTTGACTTCACATGGTCTTACCCTCCTTTGGTTCATGCGATTGGAGACGGGAGGGAATCTCTCTCTCTCTCTCTCTCTCTCTCTCTCTCTCTCTCTCTCTCTCTCTCCCCCCGACAAGAAATTAGGAATTCTCTAACGGACCTCTCTCACATAAGTGATATCCCCGCGATGCCACAGCTCTCGGTGCTCTCCCGCGATGGTATCATGCCGCATCGACACGGGTGGACACGGGAATCCATGTCAACAAGGGTTGACACGGCTCCCAGGCGTCAAGTTGCCGTGTCCCCCATTTCATAGCTTTCCACATGAGTTTGTAGTGTAAAAGACTTAAACACTATGGTAAGTCTGTGGTTAAATATATTTGGTTCATTCGATGTTGTCCTCCGTTAGGTCCAAATTTATTATAGTCAGTCAGTCATCTTATCCTCCCTTGGGAATGATGTTTCACATTGGCTCTTTGGCATATAATTTGTGTCACAAAAATGAACACAGCTCCCTACATCAAATCTTGCCTTCTACCCTCTTCTTCTATATACTTTTGTACTCTAGGGAAATCGTGGAGGGTTGCTCCATGGTTAAATGAGCTTAAATTGGAAAAGATAGATCATCCTACTCGCCCGCTAGCCTTCTAGGTTTCTTTGGCAGCTCCTCTCTTGTTAGTTGCATTGCTTAGGTTCTCGGAACCAATCTCAAAGGGTTGACGTCAGGTTTACAACCAGTCATAGAACTTCTATCAATGTTTTTGTGGAACCTTCTTAAATAGAGTTGTGCTCCATAGCCAACCCATCTTAATGGGATAAGATTTGGATCATGATGACTCAAATTATACTAGAAGTGTCACCCTTCCAAACTACATGTATAATCCCATGAAACCCCATTAGAGTCTGGAAGGACAATTACCAAATGAAAATCCATTAAAATGGCATCGAAAAATAGGAAGAATAGCTAGCAGGATTTTGACAAAAAAAAATTGGTATAGAGAACTGAGAACATGAATATATGTTCGTCAATACTCAACAGTAGTAGTCCACAGACCATGGAGACAAGAGACTTTCAACATATGACATCTTAGCATACATATCAGATGATGATGCAATAAATATATACGCAAATAATAAACAACACACCTTCAACAAGGCTATCCAACATGCTACCTCCAGCGCTTGTGCAGCTTCATCAATTATAACCAAGTCAAATGTAGTGCCCTCTATTTTGTGAGAAAATGCACCTGTCAAAGTTGTCAAAACGACATCTGCATTCTTTATAACATCTGTGACTGCCAGCTGCTGCCTTTTCCTTTCTTCTTTGGCAAGGGTCCTAAGCTCTTTCCTTATGTCCCTTTTTGTGTTCCTATCTTTTGCTTTCAGGAGTTTCCCATTCAAAATCTGAGTTAATGACGCCATGAAAATGTTAAAAGAAAATTGAAATGGACAAAATCTGTAGAGAACACTTCTATACATAGGAAAAGTAAACCATTTTGGTGATCCATTGATTCCATATCATAATTCTGGGTTACATATCACACCATAATGATAATTCAAAGACCAGTATGCATATTTGTGCAGATACTTGTGTGCAACACAAGAATTTTGCAAAGCAGGCATTCCAGTAATCTGGTAAGACTCGGAAAATATAAGTTATGTAGTATCTAGTTACCTTCATTTCCTTGCGAATATCATTTGCCAACGCACTATTGTCCCCACGCAAAACCTACAACGGTCGTACGCCAAGAGTTTAAGAATGGAAGAGGGCGAAATATAGAAAATATTCATTTTAATGATAAATAAATACCAATACTCATTTGCAACTGAGCAGAAACCAGTTAATCATGTAAAGTTTAGTTGCACCATGTTTTTGAAAACATTTTCTTAAATTTGCTGAACATATCCTTTTATTAATGTATAAACTTTATGTGTCATCCCACAGAAAGTTCAATGACAATCAAGAGAGTCGGATGGTGAGATGACTGAAGATAGAAAAGAGCTACAAGACATGGTAACAAAAGGAAAACAAGGACCACCACATCAATCTGAAGAGGAACATAAGGCAAGGCAGCAGATAAAAATACCAAACAACAACATTCCACTAGTATAGTAGTCTAAAACAGCACAGCTGGGAGAAGTCGAAAGACTCGAAACAGCAGGACACTACATTGGACAGAAACAAAGGCAGGAACCATCTAACAAAGAAACAACTGGAGGTTAACACACAATCCAACAAATCATTCATCTTCCTTGATTACTTCACCCATTTTTTTTTGAGTAAGTTATAACATCCTTAATCTTGTTCAAACCATCTAGAGTGAGCATTTCCTTGCTTCAAATCTATGCATGTTTCTCTCTTTCCAATAGCCTCATAAAGTTGGTTCTAGTGGACTCGAGATCGAAAGAACAAAGAGTAAAGGCTAGTAACAGGTGTTCTAGAATGTCTAAAGCTGGAAGAGAAAATCAATACTAAGTGGGTTGTATGGAAACAAAATCTATGCCACTAAAAGCATCAACATTGAAAGAAGCTTATGATTTTTCTTCGGATAAATTGCAAGAAAATATATGCCACTAAAGTTGCTTGACACCACCAGGCATGTGAAAAGTCTCTTTATGCAAATTGGGTCATGTAGTGCACTAAGTCTGATTGTGGGTTTGGCTTGTCTAGACATCTGTTCTGTAACCGATATGTAATTCTTGTATGTGCGATGGGTGATTTAAGGATTAGGATATGGGCGTGGTCCCCTCTCCACTCTATTATGAGCCTCTCTCCTCATACGCATCCCATCACCAGCGAGATCCGACCTCAGAGGTCTAGGTCTTCGAGTAGAAGATGACAACCGTTAGAGTTTCAACGCTTCGATCATCCTTCTGGCATCTGCATGTTGGTCTCCATCATCTATGGTACATCCTTTCTTCTATCTATCATAAGATCTTGGGACAGGGATTCTAATCTACGGAATCATTATATGCGGTATCAGATCCTGAAAGTATTCGATTGTTGAAAAAGAAAAAAAAAAATTAATTTACTTTTCTTCATCTAAATAGACAGTTTCGGCATTGTTTGAACTGTTTGGTCCATCGTCATGTCTCTAGTTATGGACCGAAAGTTGAACAACCATGTTTTCTATTTAAATAATAATGAAAAAAAAAGATTGTTGATCAGCACCGACAACGCAGCTTCGACCAGCAGAGTGTGCACCCATTTCCGACGATGTTGGGTGCTGTGGCATCACAGGCAGCGTAGACCCTACTAGAACAACTGCATATCGACAGTGCAGGGTTCTACGAAAAGGGTACCAACTGGCAAGTGATGCTGGTCAACATGGTTGCATGATGGGGATGGCCGATTGTGCGGGAGTGGATCTTCATAGATTGGCGACGGGCGCACATTGTTAATGCATGCATGGTTCTTAAAATAACACAAGTGCTGAATTTAAGAAATTAAAAATAAATTTCTCCACTTATTTATTCAATTTTCAGCAAAGATAAAGAGAGCTAATCATCATCCAATCATGCCCAAACAAGTTTACTTAAGTGTAGAGTTACAAGTAGCATGTGAACAATTAATTTCAGACTTTAATAAGTAAGTTCCAGCAATGATGTGATGAACAATATCCCAAACACAAGCAACAGTCTCAAGAAAAACGTAAATCGAAGCGAGTTATAATCTAAAAAATGAGATTCATTAGAAGCCAACGGTGATGAAAGCCTAAGTAAAATTCAGCAATAGGTCAAGACAAAAGGGACGATTACCACATGAAAAGATTGAGGGACGATTCAAACCAAGCCTCGGTCATTATCGGCCACTAACGATGACTCCGTTGTTGTAGAAGAAGCAGGCGGAAGAGGAGCGGTGATCCGGAAGAGAGGGGTGATGAAGACAAGATGAGTTGATCTTGAAGAAGAGATGATCTCAGTGACTATCTTCCGCGAAGTCATTAGATGAAGGCGTGGCGGCGAGGAAGAAGCTTGCGGAGAGAAGAAGACTAGAAGCGAAAGGATCCATCGAATGAGGTTCTCAAACAAGCGGTCACGCTTCTCCGATTAGGGTTTCAATTCTTAATTCATCAATCGATCCATTGTGCAGATTTTTTAAGTAATAAAAAGAGAAGTTACAACTAGGGTTTTGTTATTGGCCGTCGGATGAAGCAATATAGGATCTGGGATGGAAAGAAACAAATAAAAGAGAAAGAAACAAGGAAAGAAGAGAGAGGGACGCACGGTGTGGAGAGAAAGGGACGAAAATCCCATGGCATGCGTCCCGAGGTGAGGGGAAAGTCGTACCATCATGGGAAGAGAGAAAAAACGGGAGGGGGAGGTGGTTTCCCGATTTTTGGACCTCTCTTGGCTCACCAAATCTCATCCATTGAGATTAAGTATCGACTTAAGATCCTCCGGCTACTATAGAACTTATTAATGAGTCAGTTCAGCATCTATGACTCAAACCGGGTAAGAACATAGCTTGTACCTACCCAAACCAGAAATTAAAATGGATATAACTTGAGATCCATAAGTCGGATCGACACAAAGTAAAAACCAAAGTTGTAGACAATCGAAATAGCTTTCTAATGATATAGTAGATTAGCTATCGGCTTCCTGGATCTTCATAGAGAATCAAAATACGCCCATCAGCTGTAAAAATCTGCATGTCATAGCTTGTCTGTATCAATTGTGCTAGCAAGGTCAGTGGTAGCTACTGGCCAAGGCCCGCATCAGTCTCTTGGTGGCATCAAGTCACAATACTTCTAACGACATCGAAGTTAGGGGCGGCACAAGGTAAGGCATGCTGGATGTTGTGATAGGGATAAGGATAGAGATGTAGTTATGTTTACCCTATAACCATAATCGTAATCCCATTAAGATTTGACATATTTTAGGATTAGGATTACATGATTTGATATCCAATTCTCTAGCGGATTTTAATTGTTGATCCAACCCACATTAGTATGACTTGACTAAGCAAGTCTATCATATTTTTTAGAACTCGACCTGAACGGGTAATCATACCCGTTTAACTTTAAACCTCATTCCAAATCCAACTTGGATCAGATTTGAACCCGTGATATAGGACAACTATGGAGGACTCTCCATGACCTAAATGGATATTGTGGGTGCAAAATTTGGTTAAAGCATTCACAATCACATGACAACAGTTAAAGTGCGGCTCGCGAGAGACTCTAGTGGGATCCACCAGCCTAGCCTGGGGCCACGAGAACAACAGTGAGACCCACCAGCCGGCCTGATCCGATAGGTTTTTGGAATTCACACTCTAAGATTTGATAGGGTTCTGGAATCTACTATCTCTCCCTCCACTTTGCTCTATGTTTACTTGTACAGGCACTCCTCGGCCTATCGAGAGTTGCTCTACTTTTTTTAATGTTAGTAGATTCAAGGTTGCGTCTTACCGCACAGAAACATAGGCTTCGGCCAAACTTCTTCACCACATCACTTTGTCTACTCTCTACGCTCTACAGTGCCTAGACGCTACTAGGTCCTGCACTCAAATTCTAATGATTAATGGTGAAAAACTTTACATGATGAAAAAAATCCCCCATAGTTTGACACCATCTGTGGGAACAAGTGGCAACTTCCGTCCGTTTGTTCCGACAACTGATTGGTTGAGCAGACAACCGATCAAAGTTCCTCTCTCTGCGCTTACCAACACCCACCAGTTGAGAGAAGTAACTGGTAGGATAGCACAATCCACGTGCTCCCATTGCTCTTCAGTAATGGCAAAAGATATGATACTCGCGGGCCATCCAGATAGACGCAATGCACAGCCAGATCAACAACAGCATGTGACTTGTTCCATGAGCCACAAGCAGGAGGCTAACTACCAGCTGGCTGGTCAATAACCCACCGTGGACTCTCGAAATTGCAGGTTGGTAGATCGGTCTGCCCAGCTCAACTCGAAGGACAACCTCCTCAACCACGTTTGATCCCCCAATGCCAGGGGAAAGCACAAGTTTATCCAATCGTTGGTCCACCTGCAACATACCGAATCTCTGCCAAAGACTTTTAACTCATGAAGTAGAATACTGCTCTCATGGTTAAGCGAGATGCAATTCGACGAGCCGCCTCTCAGGTTGGAGTGAATCTCCAAACGTCCATGGTTGGTATCAATGACAATGCAAACGCCCGCCGATCATGCGACCCGACTCCTGCTCCCTCAAGGCGATCCGTTATTGACACCTCCAGATGAACAATAGGCATTCCGCCAAGGGAACCCTCATCACAGCCCCCAAGGCAGACGATCTGGGACCGCATTGACTAGCCTACTCGATATATGCTACCCCTTGACTCCGGATCATCCTCCGATCGCTACATCATAAGGGACATCTGGGAGGAAGGGCACAACCTTACAGTCTAGCATCATTCGCGACATGACTGAATCCTAGTGGAGCGTCACCCGCTGGGGAGAAACCCAACGCCATTGTTGCCTCCTTGTCCTCTGATCCACCTGTCAGATCAACGTATTGATCGGTGGAACGATCATTTGGCCGAAGGACCTCTCCATTATAGGATCCTCCAAGCACCCTTCCCCAGAAGCTGGAGGACCTCCTCTTTCCCAAAGTTCAACTTCTTAACGGGAGATCCCACGATGCACGTCTTGGCGTTCAAGCAGTCTCTAACACCTTATCAGCATTACAACCAGGTGCTATGAGCCTATGCCGCACCTTTGCGGGTAGCGTGGATGACATGTCACTCGACTGGTATCACAATCTCCCGACAGGCTTCGTAGGGTTCTAGCTAATCTCTTCGTTCAACACTACAGGCTGAACCTCAAGCCAGAAAAGAAGCTAGACTCCCACAATCGCCTCCGACAGGGAACAGACGAAACCCTTCGAGCCTTCACTCGGAGGTTCTGGAACGAGGACGCAACGCTCTCCTGATGACATCTTGATAAGGAGGATTCAACGGCGAACAAAGCATGGCCATGGGGAAGGCAAGGTTCATACTCAATCTCAGTGGCGAGATGCGAGCTTCAGTCAGATTTGTTGTCATGGAGGGAATATCAAACTACAGCACTATCCTCGGCAGGACCTTCCTTCATTAGATCAGTGGCGTCTCTTCCTCTTATCACCAACTCCTCAAGTTCCCAACTAAGGAGAACATCAGGTGCATTCGAGGGAATCAACATGCGGGCAGATCATACGAGGCAGTGACAGCGAAGGCAGGGCCGATAAGCAAACATCACCCCTATGAAGCGTCTAAAAGACGAAGTCGTTGTATCGGCCAAATAGCAATCAAGGGAGCCCGCCCTACTGGAATCGCCATCGGTAGAATGGGAAGCCTCTCATTTGGTCGAGGAGATCACCTAAGTGGACATCAGTAGCGACAAGCATCCACAAGACACCTACATCGGCACCGGTCTTAGCGACGCAGCAGCTCAAGGCATGGTGTCATTCCTCAAGGCGAACGATATGTTCGTATGAGCTTCGACGACATACTCGGGATCAATCTGGATGACGCATGTCATCGGCTCACTATCAATGAAGGAGCAGTCGCCGTGAAACAGAAGTCACAGACGATTAGGCCAGAGCGGCTAGCAATCTAGGAAGCACGGACACTTCCCTAGGCCCCCCGTACCCGTGTCAGACACTTGTCGGACACCGACACTCACCGGACACTCGTCGGACACGCACCGGACATGCGTCATGTCCCATGTGCTTCCAGTCGACACTCGTCGGACACGCACCGAACGCGGCGGATTGATGAGCTGTTCTATATAGGGTCGGGTCACAAGCTGTTGTGATTCAATTTTGGCTTCAACCTCTCTGATCCTCTGAGGTTAAAACCTCAAAGGATCAGATACGTTGAAGCCAAAACTGAATCACAGCCGTTCTTTTGCATGTCATTTGGGCCTGAGTATAATTGACTTGTCAGACTAGTTGTAACGGACGATTACAATTCAGTTTTGGCTTTAACCTATCTGATCCTTTGAGGTTTTAGATAGGTTGAAGCCAAAACTGAAACACAACCGTTCTTTTCCATGGCATTTAGGGTTGTATGTGATTCACCAATCGGGCTGGGTGTAACTAACGGTTGCGATTCAGTATGCATTAAATTTTCATTTTAGTTATTTTCTATGAGGTTTTTTTGGTTATTGAAATATATACGAATTATAAACACACATAAAATATAAATAAAAAATATTAATTTATTTTTCCATGTTCCCGCCGTACTGGTGTCCTTTTTTAGGATTTGCAGTGTCGGCGTACCCGTGTCGTGTCGTAACCGTGTGCCCGTATCAGTGTCAGTGCTTCTTAGCTAGCAATAGGTTGAGAAGAAATCAACAATCCACTCGCAGCAGGGTTCATTCGTGAAGTCAAGTAGCCAATTTAAATTTCCAACATCATGGCAGTCCCAAACAACGAAAAAATCAGATTCTGCATCAGCTTCACCAACTTCAATAAAGCTTGCCCCAAGGTTCCATTCTATGCCAAGGATAAATAGGGTTGTCGATGCTATAGCAGGGCACAAGCTTGTATCTTTTATGGATGGGTACTCAGGCTACAATCAAATCCCACTACACCCTGACGATCAAGAGAAGACTTGATTCGTGAAAGACAGAGGTCCCTACTGCTACAACACCATGTCATTCGGCCTTAAAAATGTCGGATCACCTTACCAGAGGTAAGTCACGAAGATGTTCAACAAGCAGATCTTCCGCAACATCGAAGTATATGTGGATGACCTACTCACCAAGAGCCAAAACAGAGTAGACTACATCTCCGACCTCGCCATAAGATTCAAAGTTCTGAGCAAGTACCGCATGAAGCTCAATCCTGCCAAATGTATCTTCTAAGTACAATCAGGAAAGTTCCTTGGTCACTTGGATACCAGAATAGGAATTGGGCCCAACCCAGGCCAGATCCGAGCGATCATGGATATGCACGGGGCGAAATGATTCAGTACTACCAAGCCGCCGTGCAACACATCTAGCAAGAGTTCAGATAGATCGAATTCATCCAGCCAAGGGCAGAGAACCGTCAATCTGATGATCTAGCCAATACAGCCTCGGTCCTAGGTGATCCAACTAGCGAACGTCAAGTCAACATCGAATATCAAGAACTGCCCAAGGCCATCCTTGGACAGCATGAGCAAATTGCCTCGACCGAAACACACGCAGGTTGGAGATAGCCAATCCTCAGCTTCACCTTGGCAGGCGGACAACAGGGTTGGAGACAGTCAATCCTCGACTTTTTTAGGCATGACAAACTGCCTGAAGACCCGATCAAGTCCAGACAACTATATAGGAAGCTTTCTCACTACCATCTTCGAGAGGATGATCACTACTTTCAATCTCTCGGCGGTGTATATCTGAAATGTATCAGCCCAGGCCAACTAGAAGTGGTCTTGGCATCCACACTAGGACCCGCGGCAACCATTCTGGCAAAAGATCTCTCGAGGAAAAAGTCAAGCTGCAAGGATACTATTAACCAACCATAGCTAGAGACACCCGAGAGTTTGTCGAAAGGTGTGAGCCTTGTCAGCGTCACACCAGGATGATCCATCTGCCAACAGATGATCTCTGCCCACTGACAAGCCCGTGGCAATTCCATCAATGAGAGTTGAATTGTTGGGTCCATTCATAGGGCAGAACATGTTCTCGAGGTTCGATTCACCACAAGTCCTTGTAGCAGACAACGGAGCATAATTCGATTCAGACAAATTCCGGGAATTATACAGAAGTTATGAGATCAAACTCTTATATTCCACTCCAAGGTATCCGCAGTGCAACAGCTGTAAAAGATGTAGATATCAAGTTCGATGAGTAAAACCAAGCGCAAGCCGAACTCGAGGTAGAGCCCGGCTGGACCAAAGGAGCAAAACAGGGTACAGGGGAGGTCGTGCGCATGACCTGCTCTCTGTGTGCACGACCTGGGTCTACATGAGTCATCTGCACGACTTTCTGGGCACGACCTGCTCCGAGGTCGTGCGCACGACCCAAGTTGTGTGCACGACGATGACGAGATTCCAGTTGCGGACAACGACTTCGTCGAGACAGATCGAACTACTTGTAGAGGCGACTACAGCTCGCAGGCTTTTGTACCCATATTTCGATAGCTTCCGGTCCTCGCTCAACGTCAGGAATTTCTTTGTGAGGGGACCCGAAGGTTGTCTGCTGCCCTTCGCAACATCATATGCTCAGGATTAATTATCAGCGCTTTCATCGCTTCCGCTCCCCGCACAACTTCCGCATGGGACCTGGGAGGTTTTTGTGGGGCAGTGCGACACACCCTGCTGGGCCTCCATCATCAGATCTTGATGCATCGAAGATTCCATGATGTTGGTCTTTCTTCAGTTCTCTCCACCAACGAAGACCTCAGGATAAAACTCGAGGACGAGTTTTTTCAAAATGGGGGTGACTGATGTAGCCTGACCTGGGTAAAATTTATCTTTTAATGTTTTATTTAGTAGTTACTTAATATTACGATTCCATCGCCTATCTCGAACGAAGATAAGATGGTCGAATTGTTAGTTACGACATTTTGGCCTATGTGTTAGCCAATGGTGCGAGAATTGTCGCACCAGACTAGACCAATTGATATTTGTTTTGAGTAGACTAATAAAATTATGCCATGTAGGATGATAGAAAGCATTGAATGTTGCATTCAACGATGGATCAAAGCAAACCCATAAGAAAAAAGCCCATTAATCAAAAGCCATTAGCTCTTTGGGGGTGCCCATATCAATTCTTAAAAGCCTAAAAGGGCTTTATTTTTAAAAAAAAATGGGGTGCCCTTCACATAGGGGACGTCCCATTTTGTTTTCACGCGAAAAACTCCCACGGGGGGGACTTTTTCCGCATGAAAAAAAGAGGACGGCTCCTCTTTTCCCGTCCAAGCTGCGCGGGTTTTCTCTCCTGTTTTCTCCTCCCTTTTGTGCCTTGCTCTTCACGTCACCCTTTTCCTGATGCCACATTCCTCTCCTCCTTTGACGCGAACAAGGGGTTGTAGGCCCCTCTCTCTCTCTCCTTACACGCGCGGAACACACAACCCGAGGTCCTCTTCGAGCGCTACTTTGCAAATGCCACCTTTTTCTCTTCCTTTCATCTCTCTTTTTCTTTCCATATGTGTATGCCATTGTTGTATAAAAGGGACCATGAAACCCTAGTTGACGTTGGTTGATGATGGATGAAATTATCTCTTGATGAGATCTTGAGAAGAAGTGTTCTTCACTTGCCTCAGACCTCTATAGAATTCTTATGCCTTCTAATCCTCTTCTTCTATGTCATCTTATACCCCTCGTACCTTCAAATAGTTACTCGATCATTCTTTGGTACTTGGCTTGGCTTTGCAACATCGTTGGATGTTTCATCTAAGTTTTCCTTTTATCTATGCATGCTTCTTGTAATTTCTGAATTTATTGCTTTGCAGTGTTTGTTTGATGAATAGTCCTCTTATGATACATGTTTTCGCTATTTGATGAACCTGAGCAAGCTATCTTTGACTAAGGATGTTTGCTCCTTATTAAAATCTGGTTTATAGTCATTCATGCCAGCTGAATTTTATATTTAAAATCTCCTAAATAGCTTCAAATGGGTTTCCTTTATAAGTAGGACCCGTGCATCGTAACCGGTTTGCTTTATTTTGTTTTTGAGTTTTTCCGGTTTGCATTACGAGTCCTCAATCAAAACCTAATTCATCTCATTCCCAAGACAGAACATGATTTATGGGTAGTTCCTTATTTAGCCAACTTGTATATAGCTTCCGCTCCTTATTTAGCCTAATCTATTATATAAATCATCATAAGTATCACATTTAACTTTAACTACTAGTTTTCAACTAATTCTATGACAAGCTTATATATCCTACAATCAACTGTGCTATTACATTCAGGCCATTTCTTAAAACATATTCATTTTTATCTTAATTGTCTTTTGAATGATATCATCACCAAGTTTCCCTAGATTTGCATTAATTTACCCTTGAGATTCCCAAAGCACTTCCTTGGATGTTCTTTGTCTTCCTTGAGGATTTAGTATCTCAGTATTGTGTTCTCATTCATATTCACAAAAGGATGTGATTGTTAGTTGCTAGCAATAAGAATGCCCAAACAATGGAAAAAACAAAAAAAAAAAGAATACTGAAGCATGTGAAGTCAAGATTTAGATGATGGGCAACTAGAATCTTGATTTAGAACATAAAAAAATATGCAGGCATACAAATATGAAGGCACAACAAATGAATAAGACCCAACAATCTATAAGAAATGAACCGAGTTCAAATACTTGAATCTTGTAGATGTATCTTTCAAGTTACAAGGAAGTAGGATCTTTCACTGCAATTCTTCAATATGGTGAACACAAAGTGTCAACAATATATACAGAAAAACACATGAATTCAATATATCTATCTCTCTATCGATACATATATATATATATATATATATATATATATATATATATATATATATATATATATATATATATAATGTGTGTGTGTGTGTGTGTGAAAACAGTCCTACAATATTTTTATCAAGGAAAAGAAAAAGGGTTGTACCTTTGAGTCAAGTGCACTCTCCAATACTTGAGGTAGTAAACGTGCAGGATGCCCCAACCTCACCAACTTTACCCTAATGGAGCAGAACAATAATTGCGGCATATTAAAAAAAACCTCGATACTCACTGCTTTAAGTAGAACAAACTTGACACTCAAAAGCTTTCGAAGTATTATATGCATCATATCAAGACATATATTAGAAGTAACTTGATAATCACACCAATAATCTCCAAGCATAATTAGTTATTTGGTTTGACATAAGAGAGCAAGTATACAAAAAGATATCGATAATAAAAAAACTAAAATCTTATTATTCGAGGGTTTTATTGGATGTTTCTTAAGTCAACCCCTCCATATTGCTTGGATTCGGGAACCAAACACATAAATTGGATTGGCTCAAAACCAATCCAAGTAAACAAACAATCCAGGGAAGTTCCTAGATCAAATAATTGAACTGCGCTGGTAACCCTACCCACTAAAGGTTCACGAGCGTTCTTCCTTTGGCCCTTGATTTATGATGGCACATTGGAGCCTCTAAATAATGTATCAAGCCTTGAGATTTTGATAGTTGAGAAAAAAAAAGAGCCTATTGGCCAACTTAAATGTTCAAATGACCAAAACTTGCCTTTGAATCTACATATAAACAAGCCCCAAACCCTTCAAAATGTCAGAGTATAGGGGTTTGGACCCTTTGATATTATCTGGAAAATTTCGTTAAGCTCCCATGACAATAGTAGTATCAAAGGAACCACATCCTTGAGTTGTTTTGGCTTCTTAGCCAACAATTCACATACTACGAATCAGACTAGGCTTTGCATTGTAATATTGAATATACCAAGATGGACATTGATTTATCCTGGTTCAATGAGCTCTTAATTAATAACTTGCATTGATTTACCATGGTTCAGTAAGTTCTTAATCAACTTCAGCTGAGATCCATGAATTTCGAAGTGTTATAGCACCTTAGAGATCCTAAAGACGAATAACTTCAGCTGAGATCCACAGAGGGCATTTTCATAATTTCATTACCCAGGCTACAAGCATGCAAACCAAAGCCATGAGGTGGCTTTGTAGGGTAGGAGCATAGTCACCAAGTTCGGGTTCGACAATAATTTGGCTCGTGTAATGCTTGGGAAAATCGGAAAATTCAGAATAAAAATGGATAAAAATCAAGGAAAATATCATGTTCGAGATTCAATCCGCTAGAATGAAATTTGAAAAAAAATAGCCAAGTAGAAAAAAATTTTGAAAAACTTCAACAGTTATATATATATATATATATAGGGAAAAGGGAGCCTTGCTACACCCCAATGGTGTTTGATCACCCTAGAAGTTTTAGAATTTGGGGATGTTTGGTCAATGTGTTCTCTACGGTAAGGTGATCCTCACCAAAAATCAGCAAATTCTAAAACTTCTAGGGTCATCAAATGTTTGACGCTTTGTCGACCATCCATTGTAACCGCTAATTTTGCTTAGCACATTTGATAACCCTAGAAGTTTTAGAATTTGCTGATTTTTTGTGAAAATGATCACCTTACCCTGGAGAACACATCCACCAAAAATCAGCAAATTCTAAAACTTCTAGGGTGATCAAACATCATTGGGGTGTAGCATTCTTTGCTAAACCCGGGTGCAAGGTCCCTGCCATCATATATATATATATATATATATATATATATATCTATATATATATATATATATATATATATATATATATATATATATATATATATATATATATATATATATATATATATATATATATACAGAGAGAGAGAGAGAGAGAGAGAGAGGAGCATGACTTTGTATGCCCATGCAAAGAAGGCCTCAATGTATGCTCCTCTTTTAATATACATAGAGGTTTCCAAATTTACTAATTTTTTGTGGATGTGACGGATTGAGGTAGCATCAATGTTTTGCTTCACTTTACACATTTGATTTAATAAACAAAGAGAGCACTTTTTGCCGTACAGAGTAGCAGCTTGTGAACGGATGGAGCGAACACTGACCGATGGCGTAATTCAACAAAACAAAAGAAAGCGAAGAAAATGACATTTTTTTCATTTTGAGGTAGGTCCGTGCTGCACCTTTTTTCCCTACTAAAGGGAAGTTGAAGCCCAACATCCCATGTAGGGATGGACACCGGTCTGGCCCACAACACCATATTCACTTCAGCAAGTTAAGGTGATCATCCTCACAAAAAATCAGCAAGTTTAGAAACATCTAAGCATTTCAAATAAGCTCTTCAAATTAACGGTTGAAATGGACAGGTGGTAAAGCTTCTAACATTTTGATGGATCTAGATGCTTCAGAATTTGTTGATTTTTGGTGGATTGCTATCTATAGCAATATGATCACCCTCACCAAAAATCAACAAATTCGGAAACCTCTAGGTGTATCAAAATGATAGAAGTTGTATCGTCTGTCGATTTCAACCATTAATTTGATGAGCTTATTTGAAATGCTTAGAGATTTCATAACCTGCTGATTTTTTATGAGGATGATCATCTTAACTAGATATCACATCCACAAAAAATTAGCAAATTCGGAAACCTCTATATATGTTTGTAGACACAGAAAATTTGATCGCACCCGAGCCCAGCCCGTATGCGCCGACCCGGGGACAAACCTGACACGAACCCAGGCCCACCAGACCCGACCCGAGCGATCTACGCAACCTCCCCCCGCGCATGACGCCTTGACTACACTTCGACCACTGTATCTCCTCGACACCAAACCAGATAGCCTGGACGACAACTGACCATGTTCCAGTACAAGCCGTCAGAAAACTCCTCATTGTCATAAACCGTCGACCTCTCTAGAGGCATAACTGAGTGCTATGATGCAAACTCAAAGTCCGTGCCTCCCATCATCCTCAAAAGCGTTCGAGCACACTCTTTCAGGCGTTCGCAGCTAATGAAGGCATTCAAGATCCCCCCTACGCCCAGCAAGAATGGCAAATCTGCTAGGTGCCCACGTCTGGTGAAGATCCCTTTCGGAAAATGAAGGGCCACCCAACCGTACAAGTAGTGCATGGGACCAAAGGACTTAGACCGGCCGACTTCCCCTTTGGCATTATCTGAATTAGATAAGCTCCAATACGTGCCACTAAGCCCCTGGTATAAGGCGCACAAGATAGCTGAAGCCAGGTTGAAGAGCTCTCCCCTCGCCATCCGGGACGCTACAAGAAAAGTCCCAGGACGGCTTCGCCGGTACAAAGAAGCACAAATCGACAAAGGAAAATGGCCAACCCGGCGGCTCGATAAACGGCTCACCACTTCTCGCTATCGCACTCCAAACCGAGAACCTCCCACGGGCTTCGTTTCTCCATCATTGAATGCTTCTCAGGCTAAAGACTCAATCAGCCTCATGAAGGATCGCAGTGGAGGCCTCTTCATCTGGGCAATTCTCCACATCGGGTGAGCAAAAGGGGCAGGAGACCATTACTCACCCTTGAACCAAAAATCTACCCACGACGAATGATGAACCCGATCAGATTGATCTCGCGCAACAATGATGCATACGCCTTGAACAAAAGAAGAGAAGAACTCGGGGAGAAACTGGTATCCATCAAATCCCTCAAAGCCGGCACCTCCTCTTGATAGTAATTCCGCACATCGAGGCATCCGGTAACGATGTGAACATCGCGGAGAGAAATCCCTATCTTTCCTGCCCCAGTAAGAAACGTGTTGGTATCCGGGCAACAAAGTTCGCAGAGAGCTCGGTACATTCCCTCAGGACGACTGTACTCTCGATGAGCTGGGGGTAGGAACTGTGCCAACGGTTTCGTGTCAGGTTCCACTCCAAAAACTTCTAAAAGCTCACATCCACTCACGAAAGCCGCAGAGGTACTGAATGTCCCCACGAGGCCAGGAGTCCATGCCCCATCAAGTCAAATGAGAGCAGATCCTCGAGGCCACTACCGGCGTAGGCACAAAATCTTTGGCGCAATGATGAAAGGGCAGACTCAAACTCGGATGGAGAAGCTTCATGGAAATCGCCACATCAGTATAAACCTTCTCGCTCAGCTTCGACATCCCGTAATTCGCATCAGCAACTCCATCCTCTGTGATGCACTCATGGATGGGAATCCAGAGCATCGACAGACGACCATCTCTCTTCGAAGTTCGGCAGCGGTGCACCCGAGTAAGAGGAAAGCGAAGAACTTACTCCCATCAGAGAAGTCCTCAGCAATCCACCCCGGAAAAAACAAGCTCTCGAAAGCTCGAGCCCTAAAAGAATACAAAAAAAGGCAAGTCAAGTCCACCAAAAGCTAGCTAAGTCCAACAAATAGAAGCCAGTCGAGACCAGGGAAGAAGAGTCAAAAAAAAAAAAACTCCCAGGGGTCACCCATCCTCATACTGCTCAAGCACGCTTAAACAGCGAGGTGTTCTTGTCCAAAACAGACCCTGTCGGCCCTGATAGTCCTGTCACTAGGCAAGAGACCCCGCAGTCCCGAAGTCCGAAAAAAAAAAAAAGAGGGGACCACGGCCCTAAACAGAGCCGCAGCCCCTCCCCTCTCCCATCAGAACCCGCGTAGGGGGGGCACTGACCACAAGCCGGAGGGGCCCGCAGCCCCCCTTCTCCGACCCGATCGGGACCCGCCCGACTCGGCCCCGCATGCCGCCAGCCTCTGCGCCCCGGCCACCGCACCCCGCGCCTGCGCTCGGCCACCGTCTGCCGCCCTCCTGCGCCTCGGCATCTGCTCCCCGCGCCCGCGCCCCGGCCTCTGTGCCCCGCGCCCGCGCCCGGCCTGCTTCTGCCGCCCGCCTGCTCCCCGGCCTTCGTGCCCCGCGATTGCCTGCGTCATCAGCCGCCGCTGCCGCTGCCTCCACGGGCCAGAGGAAAAGAAGAAAGAAGAAGAAAAAGAAAGAAGAAGAGAAAGAAAGAGGAAGAAGAGCGGCACCTCGACTGCGGTGCCCCGTCCTCAGCGCCTCAATCATCTTCCCCCCTTCGCTTCAAGCCTGTCTTCACGACGATCTTCAACTCACGCACCATTGCTGATCCTCCGCAACAGCCGCCGCCGCTGACGAAAGAGGCAACTAGGAAGACGGAGCAAGTCCTGTGCAACCCTAGGCAGCCCTTTCCGACGGCGGTCTCCAAGCTTCAGTCCTCCGCAAGAACAGACGCTGGATGAAGAAAGCAGAGGGGGTAGGGGTCTTTAAATAAACTTCAACCCCGTTCAGAAAAGGAATAAAGGACAAGCGTTGTGCGTTTCCTACCTAAACAAGGGTTATGCGTTTTCCGCAGGCGCACTCGTCCTTGAGGGGACATTTGTAGACACAGAAAATTTGATCGCACTCGAGCCCAGCCCGTATGCGCCGACCCGAGGACAAACCCGACACGAACCCAGGCCCACCAGACCCGACCCAAGCCAAATGAGAGGTCGGGTGGGCCCATCCACAAGTGGGGCCCACCCGGCCCCTTTTTTGGAAAACCGTGCCCCTTACCCACGGGTAGGGAGCGACCGGCCAAGAAAGAAGGGAAAGTTAAGAAAAGAAAGAAGGAAAAGGAAAGGAAAGAAAAGAAAGAAACAAAAAGAGAAAAAGAAAGCAAGAAAAGGAAAGAAAAGAAGAAAAAGGAAAGAAAACCGCCATGCGCTGGGGGAGGTTTCGTAGACGTCTACACAAACGTGGATCTACGTCGATCCCTCGATCCGACAAACAAGAAACGAAGTCGGGTCGCCATCGATTTGATGTGCAAGATTCAAATAAATTCAAAATGATTGGGCCATAACTACTCCGCTAGAAAAGAAAAATAAATGAAGGTTTATTCTCCCATAAATGAGGGAATGAATCTTGGATAGTTATGGGAAAGATAATCAAGGGATTTAAATGAACCTTCCCATCTCTCCCCACCCCCCTTCACCTATAAATAGAGGGGGAGGGAAAGGCTCAAGAGGTCGAAGCCAGAGACAAGGAAGCTCTACAAAGGAGGACACGCCTTCAACGACCCAAGGCTTCACGAGGCTCGGGCAAGCCTATCCCTTTGGGACCGGCTTAGCCATTGAAAGTCCTCATCAACGTGAAGACCCTTGTACAAGAAGATCAACTCTTCGACTCCGTGCACGAAGGAGAAGCTCGGAGAAGAATAAGCCTTCGACTCCGAAGACGCCAGAAGCAAAGGCCGGAGAAGAAGATCGAAGTGGCATCACCCCGTCGTCTTTATCAAGCCTTCGACTCCGATCAAGCCCAAAAGCCCAGAGAAGAAGATCGAAGCGGTACCACCCCGTCGTCTTCATCAAGCCTTCGACTCCGATCAAGCCCAAAAGCCCGGAGAAGAAGATCAAAGCGGCAGCACCCCGTCGTCTTCTTCAAGCCTTCAACTTCGATAAAGCTCAAAAGCCCAGAGAAAAAGATCAAAGCGGCAGCACCCCATCGTCTTTATCAAGCTTTCGACTCGGATCAAGCCCAAAAGCCCGGAGAAGAAGATCGAAACGGTAGCACCCCGTCGTCTTCATCAAGCCTTCGACTCCGATCAAGCCCAAAAGCCTGGAGAAGAAGATTAAAGCGGCATCACCCCGTCGTCTTCAACAATGTCCGCTCCATTCACGAAGAAGAAAGCTTGGAGGACACCCGAAGCTGCACTAAACCCGTCGCCTTCAAAACGAAGCCTTCAAACTCCGATCACGCTAAAGAAGCCCGAAGAAGAGAAGAAGTCAAGCCGACTCCACAACCGTCGAGGAAGCCGGAAGAATAAAGAATCCTTGGAGATATAGTCATCACCGTTCGAGAAGAAGATCGAGCCAACGTCAAAGCGAAAGCCAACGCAAGAAGCTAAAGCAATAGCACCGATAAAGCCCGCGCCAAAGCAACGCACGTGCCAAATCCAAGCAACTACGACAGTCACGAGCAAAGCACCGCATGTTCTAGCCGATACAACGCGAAGTCCGGAAGAACTAAAGCACCGTAAATCTCTACCCGTCTACGTTCAAGCACAAGCGCCAAAGCAAAGCAAAAGCCACAACCACGCCAAAGCTGAAAGTTAAAGCCAAAGCCGATACCAGAAGCATGATCGACGCCGCGAACCGACGATCAAGGACGCCGAGATCTAGCCAGAGCCGAGGGAGACATGAAAACCGAGGAGCGAGTCAAAAACACCCTAGCCGAGAAAGCGCGAAGCACGGAAGGGACAAAAGCAACGGCAACAACTCCTTAGCCTCTCAAGAAACCCTCATCCTGTAAAGATCTCTATACTGGGCAATCCCTTCAGAGCTCTCGCACGAAGTAAGGTGGAGAAGCGGATCAAAGGGACCCTCCAGAGGATCTCTTCCACAATCTCCTAATCAAATCTTCGCCGCACCCGGCTCACCACTCCCGAGTCCCCGGGTCACGGCCTTTGTAATCTCCGTGTGTTCGAAATAAAGGCGACCCGAATCTTTTTTTCCGCACATACAATGTTTATAAAGGAACATACATTGAGGCCTTCTTTGCATGGGCATACAAAGTCATGCTCCTATATATATATATATATATATATATATATATATATATATATGGGAGGGATACTCTTACTTATGGAATCTTACTTATGCAATTACACACCACCTTTTACCTACCCTAAAGGTTTTAGAATTAGATGAAACTTGGTGGGGATGTTATCTAAGGCAAGTTGATCATCCTCACAAAAAATTATCAAATTATATATATATATATATATATATATTCCTAGACCCGGGTATAGCGTCCTTGCTGAGTGTTAAAGGAGATTAAGGTAATGTGAGGATGATCGCCTTTTCATAGATAATACATCCTCCAAAATTATAAAATTTTAAAACCTATTAGGGGTCAAACATTATTGGGGTGTACAGCGTTGGACCTGTTAAGATATGATATATTTTTCCATTCATTTTATTGCCTATTCAGGCCTTACATGTTTATCTTGTATTGCCTATTTAGGATACACACACTTATATATATGGCCTATTAGCCACCTGACAGAAATTTTACTTCAACCCCTAAACCTAGCAACTTTGTATTATTTTGCAATTTCCACCTTCGTTATCAATCCCATCCCCCCCCCCCGGCGCACACCCACACGCACACACACACACACACACAAACAAGTCATGCATGAAGTACGGAAGAGACTTTGTCTCTCCAATCTATCATTTAATGGTATCTTAGGAGAAATCTTTTTATTTCCGAGAATTCCGTCCATTGCAGGGAAGGGGTTTGGTCTTGACCCCAACCTGTCTAAATCTTAGGAGCAATCATGACTTTATGAATCACAAGAAACTGAACCTACTCAACACCATAAACAAAAGCACTATGAGATTTGTTCTCCTCTAACTCCTGATCCTATTCTGACCTAATATCATCCTTAGAATCAACTCCTGATCGTGCAGATTTGATCGAGTGTATTTCTATTCGGACACTCAGACTATTGATAACCCGGTTGATCTTAACTTGAAACAATTAAAACACATTGGTGCAGGAACTATAATACCCTTAATTTTTTAATTCAAGTCTTTGTTTGGATTAGATTTGGAAGGTAACATGCTCTATATACTATTGGCCCCTTGTTAAATACTACAGATTACATCCCCTGCTCGAGTCCTGCAGCAGAACACTCTCATCCAATCAACATGCTGCAGATAGTCCAAGGTGACTTAACTTTTATGCTCAAGGATACACATCATCCACACACGCCATGAAGGAAAACCTGGCCTTTGATGGGTAGTGTCAACCCATTTACAAGACAAGCTAAACTTTGAACCACATCCTCCTTCAGTTCATTCCTCCCCTAAAGTTTACCTAGTCCTATATTAAATAAGATGCCAAACATAAACACAAAGTGTCCAGTAGAGACTGAGCTCAAATAGTCTAAAAGGATTGCTTTCAATTACTTCCAACCAAAATATTTAACCTAAGCTAAGTAAACTGATAAACCACATCATTCAACATGATCTACCTATTTCTTCTTTTTTGAATAAAAGATACCTACCCAACAACTATTCTTCCCTGGGTTAAGCCTGGTTACTGAATTCACCAGATACCTCAACAGAAGGTTGAATTCTTGTTGGATAGGAAGTTTGATTAGATTCATTTTGAGAAGAATTATCTTGGGCTACAAAAGAGTCGATACACATAGGTGTTGATATATAATCCCTAATAAAGAAACCGGAACTAGAAATCGCGAAACGTGCCAAGCTATGAGCAGCCGCATTTGCCTCCATAGGAGCACAAGACACCATCACATTCTGGTGGGTTCGCATCCAACTTCGACATTCTAGAATAATAGCTTGTATCCTCCAAGGCAGATCAGCATCGCAATTTTTAAGTAATTCAACAATCTGGGATGCATCTCCTTCAATGATGAATGAACAAAGTCTATAAGTCATCATAAAAAAGGAAGTTTATTTAACATGACCATGTATCTTTCTCTATAGATTGTCTCCCACCCTACCCTCCATGTGCATATGCATCGCACATGCCCAATACTAAATGTATGTGTGTGCATACCTTTTATTGAGACTGACATACTAACATGACTTATAATTATGTGACCTACAAGTAAAGTCAATATACCTATACGAAAAAAGTCGTTCAACGATATTATCAACAGCAATGTTAGAAGCAGCACATGCAAGAATCTTTGAGCCGCGTTTGACTTCTTGTAAAATAATCTCCACCACAGTGGTTGTCTTTCCAGTTCCCGGAGGCCCATGAAGCAAAAACACATTCTTACATAAGAGAGCCTTTGAGACAGCATCTTTCTTCAACAAGAAGGAATGAAGATTTAGTCCAGGGAAAAAATAAGAGGCAAGGATAATTATGAAAAAGAATTAAAGAATTGAAATACATAGGAACTAGCTTCAATCTCATAAGAACTTCTCTTGGAAGTTTAGTAGGTTCCATTGTTCTTTAACATGTAACTTGTTCGATTTTAGTTATTGAACTAACTTCCAAACTTCAAATATAAGGATACACTTCAAAAGATATTTAAACCCTTAAATGAAGGATTGCGGCCGCTTAACGTGCGGCTCCCACCCTAGGGTTTTTTTCAAAAAAAACAACTTTCAAGGATGATCACCTCCCCTTTGATACCACACACAAAATTTCATCTCATTCTAAGACCTATAGGTGCATCAAATGTGCTCGACTTTTATCGATCGTTCATTTTTACCGTCAATTTGATGAGCACATTCGATAGACCTATAGGTCTTAGAATGAGCTGAAATTTTTGTGTGTGCTCTCAAAGGGGTGGTGATCATCCTCGAAAAAAAAACCCTCCTGGTAGGGGCCGCACGTTGTCATTAAGCCTTACGTTAAGCGGACGCACTATATCACTACCATATATATATATATATATATATATATAGAGAGAGAGAGAGAGAGAGAGAAATGCTAAAATGCGGCGTGCGGTGCGTGCGGCGTCGCACCGCAGCCGTCTGATGCACATCATGCACCGCTGCGTGCATCGCACGCACCGCAACGGTGCATCAGACGACTGCGGTGCGGCGCCGCACGCTGCACCCTAGCACGCCTCTATATATATATATATATATATATATATATATATATATATATAGCCTAGGGGAGGGATACTCTTACTTATGGAATCTTACTTATGCAATTACACACCGTCTTTTACGTACCCTAGATGTTTCAGAATTTGATTAAACTTGGTGGGGATGCTATCTATGGCAAGTTGATCATCCTCACCAAAAATCATCAAATTTATATAACCTCTAGGGGCATCAAATATGCTATTCAAATTAACGGTTAAAATGAACGGTCGATAAAACTTATAATATTTGATGCCTCTAGAATTATAGAATTTGATGATTTTTGGTGAGAATGATCAACTTGCCATTGATAGCATCCCCACCAAGTTTCATCAAATTCTAAAACCTCTAAGGTAGGTAAAAGGTGGCTTGCATAAGTAACAATTCCATAAGTAAGAGTATCCCTGCCCATATATATATATATATGAGGACTAGATTCCTATGACAATGTCATTGGGACTAACCAATGACATATAGTGATTCGTGACGCTAGAAGTTTTAGAATGTGCAGATTTTTTATGCGGATAATCATTTTACCATAGATAGATCATCCAAAAAAATCAGCACATTCTAAAACTTCGAGGGACATCAAATGCTATAAGCTTTATCAGCAATCCATTTTAATAGTTTGAAAAGCATATTTGATGCCCGGGCCCTTAGAATTTTACAATGTGCTGATTTTTTAGATGTTCTATCTAAGGCAAGGTTCGAAATCTTCATTTCGGTTGAAATTTCAACCCTTTGGATATGTAAATATTTCGTGGAAATAATTCGACAGTGTGAAAATATTGCAATTTATAGAAATGGTGGAAATATTGATTTTTCGATGGAATTTTTTTGTGAAACTCTAGATAGTCATAAATCAAGAATAGATACACTTTGGAACACTGAAATAATATTTGTACCCTATCTAGGGGTGTAGAGCTTCACATAGCATGTACTCAATGTATTAAGTCTGTGATTCTTGTGCAATCTTGTTTGGTTCGGTTTTGATATATATTTTCCAAATGCTTTTTAATATTTTTTGTGGATAAAAATATTTTCAAATAAAGATTAGTTAATTGTTAAAATAATGTTTCAACGATTTTGAAAGTAGCTTAAAACAAGAAAGTTATGCAAGCTTGAAATTGTGCAAAAATTATGCTAAAATATGAAACACTGTTTTTTTACTAAGTTTGGAAAAAAGAGTTTTTATATAGGAAAGTTTTTATTCATTCAAAACTTCCTAAGACAGACCATGGTTTTCTAGATGCACTTGTAGTTCTACATCTTGTTGAATTTTTTGAGCTAAAAAGGAGTTGATTTAATCACTTTTCTCACCATGCGGATTGTATAAAAACCCTGAAAATTGTTTTCTCCTACTAAAAATGAAAGTATACTTTTGATTACTTTGGTTTTTGATTTTTTTGATATTTTTATTGAAATCAAATGGGGGGAGTATTACCGTATTTGCTTATTTACATATAAAAACTTAAAGTAATGGAAAAAGTAAAACGATATTTACTTAAATGTTATTATATGTAAATAAGGTGCGATGTTTTGTGGAGATGGAAATATTTCGTGGAAATATCACGATATTTCGCGAAATATCAGAAAGCATAACAGTTTCTATACCGTTCGATTTTGTATGCCGGATTTCATGCTGAGCTTTCAACTAACCAATATATTTCGTGAAATTACCTTGATCTATAGTAAGGTGATTATCCTCATAAAAAGAAGAAAAATCTAAGTGCCATGTGTTGCAAAATGAGTATATGCCATAGGGTAGTCCTTACTGGAACTGTCATAGGAACCAATTTTCCAATATATATATATATAATACTCATCTTTATCGGTTAGATGGATTTCAAAGTTAAGGAAAAACACATTGTGTTAAATGAGATCCTACATAAATGGATAAAGAAACATCTTGTTTGTAGAAAAGGAAAAAAATGCAGATATATGAATATACTAAAGAAACAGAAAGAAACCTGTGAATGATCAAGATTCTTATTAAATGGAGTAAAATCCATGTTTTTATTTGAAAACATAGGTGGTTTCTCCCCAAATAATACAGGAATCAAGTCTGAAGCCGGTCCCTGTTGCACCCCCTTACTAAGCTGAATTAGTGCATCCCTCATCCTGCGATAAGTTACCTACATAAAGAATCAAATATGTCTGAATAGTATACACAAGTTAATGCTTTTAGGAGTTTAAGTATCTAACTAACATCAAAATCCATATATCTAACCAACGATTATAGCTTATTTACATTCTAAGTTTTCACAAGTAAATACTTATATGGCAAGTAATTACAAAGGTACTTATTACCATTCTAATTTATGTCGATTTTAGTTCAACAAGTAGCAACATGACAACTGATTTAGATGTTATTCTAATTATTTATAGCTATAGAATATAACCAACTTAAATTTATCTGAAGAATTTCATCCATTGCCGAGTAAATTGGAAGCAGTTAACGACTCCTCACAAGGTTAAGTTAGAATATTCAAGGTTTCATTGATAATCTAATCATAAGCTATTTGCCCCATTTCTATAGTAATAGAAATGATTAAAAGAAATATTGCTATGGTAATGAGTGGGCAAAATTATTGGGGAAAAAAAAAACAAGCACATCAAGACATTCTTGACTGAATACGATGTCATTATTGAGAAAATTTAATGTATTCTTGAAGTTTAAGGATATCCATATAATCATGAAGACTAATAGTTTCTCATTATTATCTACCCATAAGATTAAGCCCCTTTACACAAACAAACACAGGCCTGCATGCCCACCCGCACCCACCTGCCTGCTGGCACACACAATTGAACAAAGACAAGAAGTAGCATTCGGGAAACAAAACAACATGAGACAAGATATAATCATTTCTCTTGTTCTTCACAACTAGTGAGACCCATGACGCTTTATTGGACCTATCGGAACGGAGAAGAACATTTAGAGAGGCAGGCTTTCCTAAAGGTGTCACAACGTATTGGTTTCCCTTGACACACACACACAAATGTGCTTAACTTAATAGATACTATTATTGTGGAAATTTAATTATATTGTTAACAAAAGTTCCAATGTCCACCCTACTAAAATACCCATGTTGCCTTCTTCAAATATCAACTTTATGTGCTTTTTCTTATTTGTACAAATACGGTGGCCATAATGTTACCAAGAAAAAAAATTGACTGTGAAACAGCCTAAGGAGTTCATATATAATATTAGATGTTGTGATATAACAAAGATATTTTATAGTTCTTGTATTTTGAGAAAAAATACAAATATTCTAGGAAAGTACCAAAGTGGGGGCTCATAGGTGTTAAACCCCCCCTTTCTTACTTTTCTCTTAGGTGTTTGTCGACCGTCTCTTTTTTTAGCATGGAATGGTAGCATCCTATTGTTTATCATGCATCGTATTGTTAGCATGCATCTTGCGCATCTACATATGTGGTCTACAAGGGTTATACTTTATACTCTAGAGTTATTTGCAATTGCATTACTATCTCCTTTAAAAGCTTGATCATATACTTATTCTAGTTAGGGATCTTTTTGTCTCTTATTTATCATTAAAGAGAAGAAAAGCGGTATGAGGCCTCTTGAGGTCTGGGCGTATAAACTTGTAGGTGTGTGAAGTCATTGTCGTCTTAGCCGGAATCAGATTATCAGACCATCTTTGATTTAAGAAATAGAATAAAGATGGATAGACTTCTATCTATTAACGGATAGTCTCACATCGGTGAGGGAGGCACCCATCAGCCACTTTATATACCCTATGTGGACCTCCCCTTACAACCCGGGTTTTGGGGCGTAAAGGTATCTAACATGGTATCAGAGCTGGGTTCACCATCTCCTGCTCCTGCTCCGGGTGCTCCCCACCAATCGTGCCTTGCCACGAGTGCTCCACGTGGGAGGATCCTTGCCACGCGTGCTTAGCGTGAGGGGGAGTGTTAATGGATAGTCCCACATTGGGGAGGGAGGCACCCATCACCCGCTTTATATACCCTCTGTGGACCTCCTCTTACAACCCGGGTTTTGGGGCGTGAGGGTATCTAACACTATCGCAGGTAATTAGATCTCGAGCTTTTCGAGACTATAGCCCTAAAAAAACAAGTTCCACTAACATAGAAACCAACAGCCCAAAACCTAATAACCTTACAGAATCAAGTTTTCAAATAAATAAAACATTTATTTTAGAGGCAATGAAAAAACATCCATTAATTCCTTATTTCTTTCAAATAAACTCTATAGAAGAACCTGAGAAATTAAACAAGTTTGGAATAAATATATCTATCAAAAGGAACAGACTATACCGTTCTTTGACTGTTTTTAAAAACAAAACCTAACCAATATATTCAAACTATAAATTAAATGGCAAACAATAGAATTAGAAAGACTTTATTGGAACTAGAATCTACTCAACCTATAAATATTAAATCAAATAGAACTTTAAAAATAAATGAAGAACTAACAAATAGACTTCAAAAATTATCATCAAATAATCTAAAACCTAAGCTGAAAACTAGTATTCAAGCTTCTGAAATATTTCGTCAAAAAAAAAAGTTCTGAAATATTTCCACGAAATATCGCGATATTTCGTGCCGACAAATATATCGTGCGAAATATTGCGATAAATCATGATATATCACGATATTATCGTGATTTCAATTCCGTTCGATATCGCAATAGGAATTTCATGCCGATGTCTGAGAAAACCGAGATATTTCGCGAACTTTCTCGAGATTTTGTATAACTAAGGATATACCATCCATTAAAAACATTCTAGTCCCACGAACAGAATATATGGAGAATAGTAGTCAATCAGTTTCTCCAATAAGCCAGACTACCTTTAAAAAACCTTATATAGACAATAAATCTCTAACAATATTTAAAGTAACTAGTAAACCAGATAAACCTCAACCAACTTTATCAGACTCAAATAACTATGACCACTTCAACTTCAATTTAAAGCTTGAACAAACTATGAAACAAAGCCTAAAAAAATTTAATAAACCTAGTCATATGAAAAATTTTAAAGACTTTATACGATCTAAGAATATATGAAAATTTATTAGACACTTTGCTTTAAAATGTTCTTTCAATCCTAAAGAATCAAAAACTAAAAAATCCAAAATAAAGCAAGATATGAATAATTATTCCACTTCTAAATCCTCTACGACAGAAACTGAATCTACTGACAACGTAGTAGCAATAACAGTCAAAAACCAAGAAGCCGATAACCTGATAAAAATATATTTAATAGCTGATATTAATCAAAGTTCCAAACATTCTAATATTCGAGATCTTCAAAAAGAAATGAATGAAACAAAACAAGAACTACGAAACTTAAAACAAAAAGCCTTGCCAAAAATCTTATATATAGAAAAATGATTCTAACCATAAAAAGAAAATATGTGGACAACTCCAAACCTATAAAATTCAAAAATGGTATGTTAAAATCCATCGTAAAATTCAAAAATTTACGTTAACCAGCCTTGACTTTTAGACTCTGGTTTTGATATAAATTTCATAAAAGAAGGATTAATCCCTATAAAATATTTGGAAAAAACTAACAAGAAAGCATATGACGCGCTAATGGAAACAATTTACATATCAATTTCAAAAGCTTATATATGTAATAGAGGAATATGTATTAAAACACAATTTCTTCTCGTTAAAAATTTAAAAACCAATATTATCTTAGGTAACAATTTCTTAACAAAACTTAAATCCTTTTTTGTTACCAGTAAAGGTATTAATGTTGTTGTAAAAGGTACCCATGTCTCTTTAAACTTTATTTATCCTAAAGTTAAAACCATCCTTAATAACATAAATTATCTTATTCAACATAAAGAAGCTTATTTAGGAGAATTAAAACAAGAAATAAACAAAATTCTATTGTTATTGAAGTTCAAAAACCATACATATAAGAAAAAATTAATATCATACAACAAGAATTCAAAAAATATTGTTGTGTTGATCTACCGTCAGTATTTTGGCATAGACAGCAACATATAGTCGACCTGCCATATATTCAAGATTTTGATAACAAAAAATACCTACTAAAGCAAGACCTAACCAAATGAATGAAGGGTCTAAAGCGCGCAACAGAAGGGGCAGAGGGCCCGGGTTAAAAAATTATTAATCTTTCGACAAGATTGTGGTCGTGCTAGCATCTATTTGATTAGGAAACTATCATGAAAGTAATTTAACGCACATGCGTATAACCTATTGATTACTAGGTTTACCTCATGGGACTTACAATCGCCCGTGGGAGAAGATCCATTGTTGGATGAAGATGATGAATATGGCCATGCTTGAAGATAACCCCAAGTTGCCTACTGATGCAGGTGCCGATAAGGTGCACTACAATATTAACCCCTTTAGGGTTTCCCTTTGGACAATAACTAAGATTTAGTTGTCAATATAGCGTCGTATGCCTCAAAAAGGACAGCAAACAGGAATTATCTCACGCAGAACTAGAAGGCTACGCAGTCAACATAAAACAGGTTTCAGATTTAACAATAAAGATGCAATAGTATCAATCAGACGAATTTCAGCATACAAATAAGACAATCACAGCAGTAGATATTGAATTTCAGAGAGGCGTTTGCTTCAGATTTTATAAAAGAAAAGGCTACATATGCTTTCAAGGGTAACCGACAGACTAAAGATAGCAAATCTAATAAGTAGACATACGTTAGGGCTTCAACTAGTGACGAAACAGGGCGGTTATGGCTGCGATGCGGAGCGGAGGCAATGGAAATAAAGGAAAAACGATGCGGATGCGATGGGAAAATAAGGTAAAGGATAGATACTGCCTGGGGTTTCCCGCCGTGGGTCGATTGCGAGGATGCGCCGATGATCCCGCACACGGAGCAAGGCCGGACGTCGGGAGAAGCCGGAACCTTCGGAAAAACACCACCGAGGCCTTCACGAGGCGAAGTCGCGGATGCGGCGAGGGTCGGGGACACGAGTCTCTCCCGGAAGCTCTCACAAAGAGGCACGAATTTCAGCAATGATCAAAACTGAAATCTTCTTCTATCTTCCCCTTTTTGTAGAACTAGGGTTTCCTTTTTTGGATGTCCAAGATCAAAGGGACATAAGGGGGAATGGTGGGGATGCAATGGGCCAAGAAAGGAAAGGAAAAGAGAGAAATAAGGGGAAGAAGAGAGAGAGAAGAGAGGGGACGGAAGAGGGGACGGATTGGCTCGATTTCCGCGCGGGCAAGGGACGGACAAGCCCTAATTGAAGCCCACATAGCCCTAATTGAAGCCCAATTGATGCCACATCATCAAATTTAAGTTATTTTGCTATCTAACCGTCGGTTTCGAGACATAATCTCGTCCGTCGGTACCCCGCAAACACACACACCCAGATTTTATTAATAGCATGCAGAAAACTCACCCGAGAAGACCCGGATTCAATCCGAAAAGCCCTCGGATGAGATTATGGACATCCCCCATGAATTGGGCAAGAACATGACTAATACTAAGTGCAGAAATTAGGCCAAAAACATAGAAAATAGGCCAAAAACTGAAACAAACGGCTACAAGTCCTCAAATGGATAATGTCTTCCATGCATAAAATAAAATGACTGAAATAAAACTCTCTGGCAACGAACTGAAGATGCAGCGATAATCTGATGGTGCTGATCAGGCCTGCATCACCTACGTACCCATCTCGTAAGGGATCAAGCCTCCATAGTTCCTTTGGTGTAGATCTCGCATCCCTCGTATAGCAACTCCTATCGCATGTCTTTGGCAAGCATATGAGAACTTGTGGGAGTCCCATCCTTTATCTCGATCCTCTTGATGATGCTTGAAGAAGACGAAGAGTCCGAACTAGATGGTGTGGTAAAGGAAGAACCCATCTTCTCTCACTTTCTCTCTTTCTCCCTCTTTTCTCCCATGGTGTGGTCGCCCTTCCCATTAGAATTAGGTTTAGGGTGGCATGACCAAAAGGCCTAATATACCTCATATGGTCAGTCCCCATTCTCCTCTTGTGTATGAGATTAGATCCTTAAGTGTAGGAATAAGTCCCTACACTGAAGGCAATCCATTCCTACACTTTAGGTGACTAGAAATCAAGGAATCCTACACCCATTAGGAATGCATGTGGTCGGCCTCATCTAATGGAGAGGATGTTTATCTCTCCATTAAACCGTAGCGCGATCCACTTCAACAGAGAGTCCTTATCTCATGAGGTATCCTTCCAAAAAAATGATCCTAGAATAATGGCGCGATAGTTTGTCATTATCCTTTTCTAATTAATAGGACATTAGTAATCCTAGTCAAACTAGGATACTATAAAAGAGAATTAATTCGTCACTATCCACTATGGATGCCTACGACGACACCCTAATTGATAGGGGTCGTTTCCTTAATCAAATAGGATAACAACTAGAGAGCAACATAGTCCTACTCCTACTAGAACACCTATGACACCTACTTTTTCCTATTAGATGGACACTAATGGTTACACCGAAATTGTACGAAGGCCAACCTAGTCCACTAGGAGTCTCCGAACATTTATGACATTTCTGGGAAAAGTCAACTTACTCCAATTTGACACTTATGACAACCCCTAGAAAATAGATGTGTTAACTTAGTCAACTCAATCATGACTTAGTGATCCTATTTAGACTAGAGATCACACATGATTTACTTTAACACACATTCATAAGTCCGCATTCTCTTTCGACAAGCAGGGGCCTACCGAGTGGGTCCCACGTGAGGAATCTTAATTCAACTAGGTTTCCTTTGAAAGAGAATCTACAGAAGAAACCGCTTAGAAATCATAATCTAATTAGGAACCTAAGCTATACTTACTCCTAATACAAATGTCCTGGTTATCACAATGTTACCCACTACCAGTAAACCCTAATGCCAATGGGTTAGGTTTGCTTTGTCGTAAAAGGTGGCTAGGAGTTGGAATCTTTGGTACCCTGATAACCTTCGCTCCAATTAGTACCACGATTATAATCATCACATCACTAGACCACCCTAGTTAACAATGTCTACAACCACCACTAAGACACTCTTGCACTCCAAGGTTATTAGTATATTTACACGGTACCCTTATCCTACTATGTTGCACTTGAACCCTTCCAATCCAGTATCCGTGAAGTTAACCGGGATCAATACTAATTGTGATTACCGATTGAGTTCACCCACTTCAGTCATGGTCTCTCATTTCCTAGTGATCACCATCTTACTTTGATTATGGGTGGCCACCCCTAGTGATCAGCACTTCATGAGAACCACTCAAGGAGACACCTAGGTCCCCTTGGGGAATATGGAATCCCTACGGACTGCTAGTGTTCCCAAGTGTCTATGCCAACTACCAAATCTACCCAGTCTATAGGGTTATAATAAAACGTTGCTCGGTAGTTCAAAGTGGAGAGTATTAAACCTAAGGTTCACTACACATCCTAGGGTTATGGTTCTAGCCAACTAGCAGTAGAGGTCCTAGTCTTATACATAGACAGTTATTAAGATTGGTTTCCTTTCTTGATTCGTTCAATGCATTCTAAGCATATCAACACAACCTGACATAGTATCTCATACCAATGACCAAGATAGGTCATCTCTCTCTAACGAGAAGGTCAGGGTGTTATAGCCTTACATACTAGATGCCCAGTCTAGCGACCGACTGTGAACCTGTTTAAGTATGTATGGTAACTATAGATCTCTTATATGGGGATCACATCCACATACATGAGTTACCTTAACCAAACTAAACGGACTTAGAGGGTTGATGCACCTCATACGCCATTGTACGTGAGTTTTAGTAATGTGAGCTTAATCAAGTGTCGGGCATGCTGAGATTGGCATATAGGACATACCAATCCCAACAATAAATACACGTCAAGAATTATACAAACCTAAAATCAATAACTTTTTAAAAATATAATCATTCGGAAGTCTCGCTCTCCATGAAGTTGTGCAACATTCTATGTTGAGAATATAGCAGTTAGAACATGGAGTTTCACAATTAGTTATTTAATTATAAACCCATTAATAAAGTTTTAAAAACAAATCTGCTAACGAATACCCAACAAACTAGATCTATTTTTAATCAATTAGATAAAACCTTCATATATTTTAAATTTGATAAGAAGTCGAGTTTTTGGAAAATCCAAATTAAAGAACAAGATAAATATAAAACGAGTTTTACAGTTCCATTTGGGCAATTCAAATGGAATGTAATGGCGTTTGGGTTAAGAAAATGCCCTTTCGGAATTCAAACAGATAATGAACGATATTTTTAGCCCTTATACTGAATTTATTCTAGTATACATGATGATGTCCTTGTATACTCACAATTGATTGACGATTACATCAAACAACTCAGAATTATAAAACATATTATCCTAAAAAAATGATTTAGTTTTATCTTAAGGAAAAATAAAACTTTTTCAAACGGATCACCTTTTTAGGTTTAAAAAAAAAAAATAATACCATAACACCCACAGAAAGAGCAATAAAATTTGCCAACAAATTTCCTAGTGAAATTAAAGTTACTAAGTAATTCCAAAGATTCCTAGGTTGCTTAAACTATGTATCAGATTTTTATCCACACCTAGCTCTGGATAGAAAATTACTTCAAGAGAGACTTAAAAAACAACCAATACCTTGGACAAAAAATCATACTAAAGCAGTTATGTGAATCAAAGAAAAGGTTAAGAACTTACCCAGTCTACACATTAGCAAGCCTACATATCTTAAAATAATTCAGACACACGCCTCTGAAGAAGGATATGGTGGCGTGTTTTACTTCAAATGGTTTAATAGTTGATGGCTCCACTTTGGTCCTCTTCCAGAGATGCTTCCAGCCCCAGTTCTACAGGCCTATAAGGCATCACTCAGTCTAGCTACACTACTGCGACTGTATAACATTCTTCAAGAAAAACAAAATTCCCTGGATTCTGCACTGGGAATATACTCGTTCTCCAGCAAATTAACTACAATGACATTTCGTCTGCAAATGGTGAAATTAAATGAAGAAGTTGCTATATCAAAGGTTCCCAGGACGCCTCAATCAAAGCCAGCTGCTAAAGACAAAGGCCAATCTCTCTAATCCAAGTCATCTACTGCGGCCACGAGAAAACTATACATCCTACATCCAGTAAAGGAAAGACGTGATTATTTTCTCCCAATCAACTTTCGGAAATCAAAGCACAACTGAGAAAGGAACTAGCCAAGAAAATCACTGAAGCCGACTTTGATGCCCACATAGATGACTTACTCTAAAGTCTAGCAGAAGATTGCCTCACTGTAATCACCCTAAATTCCTCCTCTATAAATCGTGAAAAAGTGATGTAGTGCCTGTATGAATATATGTGTTATTCCTCGGTGTACTGGTAATGTAAAACCCCTTATTCTAGTATGAGCTAGATTAGGGTGCCTAAATAAATATTTTAATTAAGAAATGCATATTTACCCTCTTTTTATCAGACTTTCGGTTTTTCTCTGTTTCTGTTTTCGTTTCACGTAAACCTTAGAAATGTTTTACGATATGTTTGTGACGTTTGTCCGTATCTTCGAGACCTTCGATTTGGCGCATCCCGAGCGCCAAACAAGCTTATGTATGAAAAATTATGACAATAGGTCATTTCGGGAAAAATTTCCAGTATGATCAATCGGGTAGGTGAAACCCTGTGAAATTATACCAGTAGGTATGTCTCGTCGAGACTTTTCCAACGGATATTTTTAGGCATTTTTCTGACATACGGTAGAAGAGTTGCACCCCAATATCCATTTTCATCATTTCCAAGATATGTGATGATTGGATGAGTGAAATCTAGCCAAACCTTTAGTTCTGTGTCGTCGAGATCTATCCGTTGGTAGGTCCCGAGCAGGGATCGGACTTACGGCTTGAGAGTTATGGCCGATTATTGTTTACTAGGCTTTGATAATCATTTCGGTGACCCATTTGTTCATGACACACTAGGTGGGCTGGACTCACACGCAGGCCCACCCAAAATCTGTGCAATCCCAAGGTAGGCCAACCTGGCCATTGGGGGTCCACTCGGTCTACCAAACCCTTATTTTTATCCGATAGGAGGAGAGAACCAACGGGCTTATGACGAGGTGGTACCATCTCTCTCCTATGATTGGGAGAGGTTCCCTGTTCGACTCCCGGTATGGACATAGAGAGCATGTTTTCCCTCAAATCAGTCGCATCATGCACACACGTGTGAATCCCGACCGTCAGTGGCGTGTTGTGCCTCGTTGGCACATTCGAATACCGACCATTGGTGTTGCGTTGTGCCTTGTATGTGCGTGCAAATCCCGCCAGTTGATGTCGCATTGTGCCTCGTTGGCGTGTGTTAATACCGACCCTTGCTGAAGCGTTGAGCCTTATAGGTGCGCACAAATCATAGTTGTTGCACCCCCGCTACGATATTCGGATCTCTTAGAGCCCATGCTCTAGTGCCCTGCCCATTTGCCACCTGGCCAATCCAACCAGAGAGGGAGTTTGAGAGATAGAAAGGGAGGGAGTTCGGGAGAGAGAAAGAGAGGGAGTTCGGGACAGAGAAAAAGAGGGAGTTCTGGAGAGAGAAAAAGGAACGTCAGGTCCCCATAACCCCTCTACCATCTCTCCAGTACACCCTCCAACCACCCCTCTCCCTCATTCTCGTACCCCACCTGCCACATTAACCCTTCTTCCCATTAAACCCAAGCCCCCTCCCTCACCCCGTTGAAAAACGGCAACCCCTCCCCATCTCCGTTTTAAGAAAAGAGAGAAAGTGAGGAAAGAGAAACCAGAGGAGAGAAAGAAGAGAGAGATTTGAAGAGAACGAGATAGGAAAGAAAAAAGAGAGATCTGAAGAGAGAAAGAGAGATCTAGACTGAGAGAAGAGAAAGGGAGGAGGTGCAGCACGGTGCGCACCCACCGGCTATCTCCCCGGTGGCTCCGACTCCACCCCAACCCCCTCAGGCAAGCCCTACACTCCCCCTATCCCCCTCCTTCATTCCTCCATGCACCACTACCGGCCACGCCGACCACGAATCGGCCGGGCACACCATGCCACGGCCTGCACAATACCCCAACGACCTCCCCGCAGCTCATCGGTCCCTTCCTGGCCGGCAACAAGGTGGCTGGAGCCCGACCCGGACCTCCCTGAGCCACCCCGAAATTCAATGATACCTAATTCGGTATCGTACTGAAATTCATAGTGATCGTCGGATAGCGTTAGGGTGAATCTCAGGCCTTCGCCTAGGGTTTATCCCATGGCCCCTAGAATAATGCTCTCTCTCTCTCTCTCTCTCTATATATATATATATATATAGAGAGAGAGAGAGAGGCATGTTAGATTGCGGCATATGGTGCGTGCGGTGTTGCACCGCAGCCGCCTGATGCACCGCTCTGCGGTGCGATACCGCACGCACCGCATGCCGCATTTTATCATTTCTCTCTCTATATATATATAGAGAGAGAGAAAATAAAAAATAAAAAAATTTAAAAAATCAGGAAAAAGAAAATAAAAATATTAGGGTTTAGGGTTTAAGTATAGATTTAATTCAACTCAATTTTTAGTTAATTTAACTTAATTTGAGTTTATTCAACTCAATTTTGAAAAAATCCTAAATTCTTATGAACCCATCGTAAGAATTTGAGTTAATCTAACTCAATTTGAGTTAATTCTACTCAATTTTGGGTTAATTCAACTCAATTTTGAAAAACCCCCACCCATCATAAGAATTTGAGTTAATTCAACTCAATTTTGAGTTAATTCTACTCAATTTTTGGTAAATTCAAATCAATTTTGAAAATCCCCCAAATTCTTACGAATCCATCATAATAATTTGTGTTAATTCAACTCAATTTTGAGTTAATTCCACTCAATTTTTAAAAACCCCCAAATTCTTTTGAACCCATCATAAAAATTTGAATTAATTCAACTCAATTTTGAGTTTATTCAACTCAATTTGATTTAATGCAGCACAATTTTGAGTTAATTCAACTCAATTTTGAAAAACCCCAAAATTATTTTATTGTACTAGTCAAAATTCAACTCAATTTTGGAAAAACCCCAAATTAGATCAAGTGAAAACCTGCCAAGGTGTCAAGGAGGTCCTAGGTGCCAAGCAATCCTAAGTGGCCACCTAGGGACAACCACCCGCTTAGGGGGTCACCTAGGCGCCCAGGGGTCCAAAACACCTAGGCGCCGCTTTGACTACTATGATGTAACGCCGTCGGACCCACCACCTATGGACACAACATCGCCCGACAAAGAGAACACAAAGGAGTACAAAGGTATAGGGTGACCATAAACATGGGAGGTAGCCCTCACTTGCTGCTTTTTGACTTATGGTCAAAATAAGAGTGTCAGAGTGCAGTAACTAAAGGGTTTTGACAATCGCAATTACCCAGAACCATGCTCTTACATTAATCCAAATACTCGAAATTGGAGCTAAACGCAGACCAATTAGAGCAAAATAAACAACCCCATAGGTGAAGTTAAAGACATAGGCTTAAACTTTTACAAAGGAATTCTACCTAGCTTCGAAATGTTGTTCAAATGTAGAAGCTTTATCAAATTCATAGGTGAAACATACTTAACGAGATAAATATCATAAATCATGTTTGGAAAAAATGCAATAGACTTGAAACGTGACATTCTGATTAGAGATGAAATGTGTCTACTTTATAGAAAATATGGAAAGAAAGATGTACTAGGACTTCTTAAAAAAGGCACAAACTATGTATATTTTAATCTGCTTGTTTAAGTTGTTGACTGTTATCATGCTTCTTGGAAGGAAGAAGACGTTGATCCTAACCTCAAGGCTTGACCAATAGTCAATCAGATGGTTCTTTCGATAGCAAGTTTTTTGAGAAATCCCTCTCAGTGAATGAGGGGGGGTTCGGCCTAGACCCCTACCAGTGCATTAAAAAACGAGTAACATGTTACAAGAAGCCCAAAATGGGGAGGCAAGAAAGAAAAAACAGAATCAAAAGAGATTACAAATGATGTTATCTAGTTGATTCAATCTCTTCCCCTGCAAAGCTACTTTCCACTGGTTAAACCGCAACTTCACCGAGTTCTTGACCACTTCTGCGTCGGAGCTCCTTTGTCTAAAAATCCTACTATTCCGCTCCATCCAAATGCTCCAGCAAACCGCCATAACCACCATGTCCCAGCTATGGCGTAACCTACGCTTAATTCTTTTTTCCCTCCAGACTGTCCACAAAGAGAAGACTGACCCTGGCGTACCTCTGATATTCAGCCCTTTCGATAGCAAGTTTCTAAGATCAGAATCATCAGATGGCTCTTTTGTTATATGGTTTCATCTCAATGTTATTGGATGTCACATAAGCAAGTAACTTGCCAATCTAAGTACACCCTAGAGAGTACAGACTTGATGTAGGCGTGCGTCGTTGAAGAGCGATTGATGAAGATGGTGTAATCTTTTTTTGTATTTTTTTTGTAAAAGGATAACTCATGATACGGAATCACCGAGAGGAAGTGGCGGAGGGGGTAAGAATCGTGACAGAGAATAAAAGATTAGAAGCTTAGATGAAAGGGTGCCTGAAATCCATCAGAAAACAAGGTAAATGACTCAAATCCATGAGCCCACGAAGGCATCCGCCATCAATTTTCATTCATCATAATCTGCTTTTCAATGGTTACAATGGGTGCCTTTAAATAGGCTAAAAGAAAAGATAAAGATGGCAACAAATTTATAAACTCATAATTATCCTAACAACTTGCCTAAAATAAAGATCTCAAATCTAAAAAGATTATAAAAGATATCATAAGATATATCCAGCCTTATCCATCCATGGCAGGCTAGGATGGGCCTTCGGGTGGGCCAACGGGCTTGGCCCAAGTCGGATCACATCATTCGCTTCCGCTGCGAAGAACTCGTCCTCGAGTTTTGACAGGATTGCATAGGTGGCAGCAATCGTCGTTGTAACAAGATCTAGTGATGGAGGCCCAACAAGTAGTGTCGAACTGCATGATAGTCACATCCCGTTCCACGCGAAGAATATGTTGATGTCGAGCATGAACTGGAAAAAGAAGAAAGGCTCGTGTCTACAAACAAGCGCACACCCATGGGTCGACTGGAGTAGTAACTCGTCGGAAGGCAGACCCAACTGCAGACGAAGCTGGAGATAATCTGGGGCCGGTGGCACGGAGTCTAGCCCAAGAAAATCTATTTGCTGTGGCAGCTTCTCTGGCAGAAGGTGCCTCTCTGGATGAGATAGTGGAGTAAGAAACTCCACAGGAAGAGGAGTCTCCACAATAGGCGAAGGTGGAAACTCTGATGAAGGCACTGTAGGATGAGTGGACAGACAACGTCTGATGCACCTCTGAGCTTGTTTCCTGTATCGTAGCTCATCACCGATATCATCGAGCACATACTGGATATAGTCAAGTCGCTCCTGCCGTGTACATGTATCAGGCCTTTGTAGAACCACTGAACAAATGGTGATACAGGCAAGTTCAGCTTGTAGGCTCAATCATCGATATGCAAGCAACATTGCATGTCCCAATCAGAAGTAACAGGGAACGCAAATCAATCGGTGGACACCTGCTCATAGATAAATGTGTACCCGGATGTCTGGTAGGGAACATGATGGCCATAAGAACACCCATAAGGTGGATGAATCTCCAAGTAGGATGGAGAATAACGCCAATCAGAGAAGAGTGGAATGGATCTGAAGTCAGAATTATCTCCGTGGTAGTACATAACAACATAGGCAGCAAGGGTAAAGTCGTAATTTTATACTGTTGGGCTGACTGGACGGACGCACGGAGGGCACGAGTGGATTCCGCTCGAAAAATCATGCAACTTTGGTATTTGGTCCGCCAAATCCGATGAGCGGATCAGAAGAGGCGACCTTTTGAAGCATGCCGGGTTCGACTCACTTATTCGGGTCAAATCCGAATCTGTATATTGAATCTGAATACTTTAAGGGCTGACTGTTAAGTTATTTTCCAAGATAAATGGTGGACATAGGATGGCAATCAGAGGTTAGATGTTTGATGAGCAAAAGGGTTGGATGAGGGCCACATTGTAGGGTTTCTTTGGGTGCAGGTGATAGAGAGGAGGAAAGAAGGGGTTAATTAAAGCTGATGGCTTGGAAACGCAGCAACGGTGGCAGAAACTTGAAGCTCTATTAGGTATGTAATCCTTTTTTCTTTTTCTTTTTATTCTTCTCTTTTCCTTTTTCTTCCTTTCCTTTTTCTCTCTTTTCTTTTTTTTTCTTCCTTTCCTTTTCTTCTTCTTTCTTTCCTTTTCTTTTAGGTAAATTAGGTATAGGTCCTTAACTATTTTGCAATATTAGTCACAGGACACCATAATTTGCTATATTAGCTAAGGTCCCTACAAGTATACATTCTTCTCCAGGAAGAGTATATATTCCTGTTTAGAAACAGTATAAATTCGTTTCAGAAAAAGTATATATTCATCTTTAGAAAGAGTATGTATTCATCGGGAGGGACTTGATCTATATTTTGAAATTAATGTGTCCTGCAACTAAAAGTCATCTCTCAAAAAGGACTTATATCAAACTGCCCCTTTTTTTTCTCTTTCCTTTTCTGTCTTCACAGATCTGCGGCAAATCTGGTGTGTGTGTTTTTTTGTGGGCAAGGGTGGCAAGAGAGATGGCTGCGGACGGTATGCGCACGAGATAGAGGTGGCGGTTCAGCAGGTGGAGCGAGAGGAAGAGGGCAGCATGCAATGGATGGACGGGCGGGCGGGCGGGCAAAAGAGAGGGCAAGCGGCTGTGTGGTGGGAGATAGCAGGCAAAAGGATCTGACTTTTTTTTTCATTAGATCTGATCAACTTTTTTTTTATCAATTTTTTTTTTTTAATTGTAGAGAAACGTACCGAATGGAGATGACAATGGCGAGGATGACGGATGATGATGGCGACGAACCGACGAGGATGGTGATGATGGACGACGACGATCAATGCGGGGATCATTCGCGGTGCAGGAATACCACGAAGCCCGAAGCTCTGATACCAACTTGATGTAGGCGCGCATCGTCGAAGAGCGATTGATGAAGAGTTGAAGACGGTGTAATTTTTTTTTGTATTTTCTTTGTAAAGGGATAACTAGTGATACAAAATCACCGAGAGGAGGTGGCGGAGGGGGTAAGAACTGTGACAGAGAAGAAAAGATTAGAAGCTTAGATGAGAAGGTGCCTGAAATCCATCAAGAAACAAGGTAGGGGACTCAAATCCATGAGCCAACGAAAGCATCCGCCATCAATTTTCATTCATCATAATCTGTTTTTCAATGGTTACAATGGGTGCCTTTAAATAGGCTAAAAGAAAGATAAAGATGGCAACAAATTTATAAACCCACAATTATCCTAACAACTTGCCTAAAATAAAGATCTCAAATCTAAAATGATTATAAAATATATCATAAGATATATCCAGCCTTATCCATCCATGGCAAGCTAGGATGGGCCTTCGGGTGGGCCAACGGGCTTGGCCCAAGTCGGATCATATCAAGACTGAACTGTTTGGTTGTCTCTCAGTTGTTAAGGAGATGATGGCAGTCCTGCACATGGCATGTTGGATCTTTTTGAATAACTGGCAGTTGATGAAGATACTCAAAGGTTAAGCAACAGCACTTCCAACTCCACATGGCATGAATGACCTCACGGGGCTTAAACGGGAGGTCATACATATAGATTGTTCCCAAAATGTAATAGCAAAAAATTTGGCTTCTATATATAAATTGATCCTATGGGAGCTAAACTTTTCCCTAGGTGTTGAATGGCATTGGACTGTGTCTGCCAACAAAAAAAAGGATTGTATGAGCAGCCACAACAAACACCATGCTATACAATGATGAGCTATACGCTTATAACTGATTTGTCAAAATTAAGGTCACAATCATACAAAATTCCACAAATGGTTAGGGTATTCTTATCTACTAAAGAAATGATGAGCATTATTCTAAAAATTATAGGACTTGTATGGTATCCAATCGAAATGATAAGCAAAATTCAGAAATATTAAGCATAGAAAGAGAACCGACAGGCAGCATAGTATGATAATTGACTACCTCATTTGCAACCTTCTCAAGACGCAACGGGCTGTTCAATCCATCATCAGGAATATCATCAAAAGCAACAGTAATGGAAGAGTCCTGTTTATTTTGAACAATCCGCATCCTTATGAGCAAAGTGAAAGTGCCTTTTAGGACCATGATCTTCACTGAATAAATGAGTATGATCATGCAGGGCTCATGGAATATTAATACCTTCAAGCGATAAACTACACCTTGCCCAAGCGAAGCAGAACCTATATCAGCCTTGTTAAGTTTTAAGACAACTACATCATGGGTACCAAACTGCACCCAAAATTTTGACAGATCAGAGACTTCCACAAGATATTTCGAACGCAAATGACAAATGAAGACTCCTTCAAGATAAACTTCTTCCACATTTACTATCTTTTAAGACAAAACATTATAACTACAAAGAAGATAGTGAGTCAACTTCTTTCAGAAAAACAGTAAGGCGGAAAGGCTTAAAGATCCAGCACATTTAGGGGCCCCATATGATAAAAGTAAACCATGATATGAAAACAGTATATCAGTATCATGAAAGTAGTATATCAGAGCATAACTTGACATTGATGAAACCTGACTGTCATTGAGCAGGTTTATGAGGAAAGGAATGTAATGACATCATGGTCACAAGTTTGGTACTGTGCCTAGGATTCAGGAACATTGGAATTTAGGAAAGCTACAGATAAGTCATCAAGAGTTCAGAAAATATCTTTAAAGAATCAAAATAACGTTTAAAAAAAGAAGAATGTGCATTTTTAGATGTAATCATCTACAAGCGCATGCGCATGGAAGAGGCAAAAACTATGACCACAAAAAAATCAATTAATCAATAACTCATTAATATATCATGAATAAGCCAGGAATGCTCTCCGAACCTGTGAAATATTGAGCAATTGATGGATAATTACATAACTTGAATAAAATCTATATACTCTCACTCTATAGAAAACAATTAATAATTGATGAATTTTTTCTAAAGTTTGGACCATATTGTGGCTTTGATTGGCATAAAAATTACTCATAGAGTCATAATAAAATTCAATTACGCCAAGTTATATCTACAAAACAAAATCTTCAAAGCCTGACCAAAGTAATAAGAACAAAATCTCTACCAACTACAAAAACCACCATTTACATGAACCAACGATATTGTTTGTTACTAGCATGTGGCATAATTGCATGCTAAGGCTTCGCAAGCCCAACATGACCATACCCCACTCAAATTGGTCCCTGATCCATTAACGTAATGGAGTTAGAATTACTAGATCAATTCAGGATTACATTCTTTAAGAACCAAACCTCACTTGGATGAAAACCTGGGATATTTTGGGACCAAAATCCACTTCATTTAGGCTCTATGGCTGGTCAAGCCAAAATCAGGAATCAAGTTCAAAGAGATATACCTTTGTACTCTGGCCATTGCTACTTCAATCTCATGTGTTTCCTTGCGCTATTAGAGTTGTCGAAAGAAAACATATGGAAAGGGAAAGAGGGGCATAAGCTCTTGAACCTGAGCCCCCCAAAGAAGAGCACATTCCATCATGGTGATTGTGGAGAGCGGATTTTCTCTCGACGGAGGTATGCTCGGGGACAAATTACAATCTTACCCGCACTTCGGTGTGTGGGAGCAAGGTGCAAGAAAAATATCCGGGTTTTATGGGTAAAATCCTATTTGATCCTCTGATCCTCTATCTCCTTGATTTTTGGTTGAGATTTTAAAGGGTCAGACTCTCAATTTGGGTTTACAAGAATTTTAAAATTTTTGAAGAAGAAAGAGACTTGCAATGCTTTGATCCTTCTGTGCTTCGCGCTCTATCGACTAGGACTTGCGTTGCTTTGCTCCTCGATCTTCACATTTCTTTGGCTCTTCGAGTTTCTTTGGCTTTGATTGAATGGCAACTGGTTTAGTCTTTGATTCTTCCCTTTTCCGAGTTTTCTTCTTCATCTGAGCTTTCTTCTTCGTGAACGGAGCGAAGCTTTGTAGATGCCCAAGTGCAGCTTCTTGATGGAGTTGTCTTTGCAGCGAGCAAGAATTCTCTCAATGAAGATATGCTTGCATACAAATTTTCCAGAAGCTTCGGAGTATGGCCCTTTTCTTTTCGACAGCCTCTCGGTCTTAAGTTTCTGACCTCTTTTCCACTACCTTACCTCTTTTATTTATACGTAAAAGAAGTGAGTGGGGTGAGTGGGGTATTATGGTAAAGAATTTAATTACCATAAAGTTTTTGGTACCCCCACCCCCCTCTAAATTAGCATAACTCTTGTCTTTATTGCTTTCCCTCGATAGTTATGATCTTGATTTTACCCTTCCTTTTGTGGCTTAAGGCCTTTTATGCACTTCTAATCTGGATGATCCGGTTCATTTATGGACTTGTTGGATCAATTGGATTGACACAGATTCGTGAGTGTAGAGCCCAAGTCAATCCTTTTCTTTTATTTCTTTTCATTCTTTCCTTTTCTTCTATATTTCCTTCATTTCCTTTCATTTTTCTTCCTTTTCCTTTTCTTTTTCCCTTCTGGCCGGCCCTTCTTGTCACTGAGGCTGGCCGGTCCAGGAATTGGGGCCAGCCGGCCCTGATTTTGGGGCTGGTTTGATCCTAGTGAGGAGCAGGTTTTAGGCTATAGGGGTTTGTTTACACTGGGATTCTTTTAGGGGCAAACTAGACTTAGAAATTTTAGTTGTTTTAGACTTAACAAATTTCAATGCCTACAAATTACCTCCTCAAGGATGAGCATTGGAGTCAAAGACAGATAAGTTTTATCCTTGAGAAAAGTTTTGAATTTTGAATCTCTACATTCAATTAATCACTGGGTACCAATCTCAACGGGTTGTCCAGAGCCAATGGAATTAATCAAATCAATGTTTTTTTTGTACATATTTCTTGGTGAAGGAGGCCTTTCGTCAGAAAAGGGCGAACAACTAGGCGAGGAGAAACAAAGATTGAAGACAAGAATCAAACCTCATGGTGAGAGGGTGGTAAGAATCTTCTCATTTTTCTTTTATTCTTTTCTTCTATTCTCTTCTCCTTTCTTTGTTTCTTCTTTCTTTTCTTTTCTTTCATCTTTTCTTCTTTCTTTTCTTTTTTCTTTTTTTTCTTTCTTTTCTTTCTTTATCTTCCTTTTTTCTCATTCTTCTATCTTTTTTTTTCCTTTTTTTCTCTTTTTCTTCATGGTCGAGCCTACCTGGCACTAGGGCCGGCCATGTACAGAATGGGGGCCGGCCGACCCTAGTATTGTGATGGGGCTGGCTAGCCCTAGTTTTCAGCATGGCCTTGGCGATGGGGGATTCGATATTTTTTATTTCCTTTCTTTATTTCTTTCTTTTCTTTTTTCTTCTATTTTTTCTTCTCTTTCTTCTTTCTTTCTCTTTTTCTATTTTATTTTTTCTCTTTCTTCTTTCTTTCTCTTTTTCTTTTTTTTCTTTCCTTCTTCTTCCCGGCCGGCACTGCCTGATACTGGGGCTAGCCGACCCTACCTGATACTGATGTAGGCCGACCCAGGTGTTTTGGGAGGCCAAGTCCCTAGTAACAGGGGTTTTCGACTTGGGGGGAGGAGAATTTTGCCTTTGGATTTCCAGACTTAGAAAAATTAACAACTTTGATCTTCTTGAATAACTTTTGACAAGTTTTTGTCTACTTTCAGATCGAACAACCCACACTCCTATTGAGCTTCTTCTGAAGCTTTGACCAGATGTTGGTGAGCCACTCCAAAATGTCACTTGCTATCAACAGCTAGTTGGATGTCTCTTTATCTCACCTTCTCTCGACCTGACATTGCATATGTTTTGCACAGTGAGTTAGAATGATGTCGCCCCTTGTACTGCATCTTATGCAATGATTCTCCGAATCCTTTACTATTTTGGGGTATCATCTCGCATCCACTGTTGTTCTCCTATACTTCTTTAATTCAGCTAGATGCCTATTCCGATGTTGAGTGGGTTGGTAATGTCATGGATCGTTGTTTGCTCACTGGCTATTGTGTTTCTTGGTTCGTCCCTTGTCTCTTGGCTGGGGCCAAGAAGTAAAACGTCATTTCTCGCTCCACAACTGAGGTACAGTATCACATCATGACTAACTCCATGTTAGAGGTTGTGTGGCTTCGACAACTTCTCCAATACATGGGGGTCATTCTCTTGCTCCTACCCCCATCTACTGTGATAACCAAAGTACTATCCAGATCACTGGCAAATGGCAATTCGGTCTTTCACAAGCAAACCAAGCATATTGAGATTGACTGTCACTTTGTTCGCTATCACTTTGCACCTCAGACGATTTCATTGCTTTATGGTTTCTTCCAAGCAGCAGCTTGTTAAACTCTTCATGGTCTCATACCACTCAGTGCTTTTCCTCCTTACTCAACAAATTCTCAATGTGTGACCCACCTTGAGTTTGAGGGGGGTGTTAGATGTATCATGTATATACCATATTGTACTTTCCTTTCTTATTTAATGTGTACTTCTCACCCATAGTGACCACACCCCTTTGTACATGTCATATATTTAGCCATAATGCACTACAATAAGCAAGCTTTGCTCCCAAGTTTTAAGTCGTATGGTTCAAAAATCATTTTTGCTATTTAATCAAGGCACTACAAAGTACAATTTTTAAGAAAGAGGTCAACCCCATAATAGCATTCGAATAACCTTTCTCCTTCCCTCCTGACGATTAGGTTTTCTCCACACAAAAAAAAAAAAAAAACTTTGCCCTACCCTTCTTTGGTTGAGCAGCACTTCGCCCTTTTGTTATACCGCTTCGACTTGGAATGACTTCGTCTTTCTTTTTGAAAAAGATGAAACTTAACAACACTCATTAAATTGTAAAAGTTACTTGAATCTAGGAAAACATATACGAAGAGAGATAGTATTGTAACCCATTTACAAGTTAACATATATATGATCATCACCTTGTTAGCAGGAAGTACATCCCCCTTGTTAGGTTGGAACTCGAGGAGAACTTTCCCCATCAACCCTGTCTAGTACAAGTACAAATTAAGAGCAAAAGAGAATTGATTAACACATAAATCAGCAAATCAACACTGAAAGGCTATAAAATTCATACAAACCTGAGCATCTGTACATTTAAGATTAAGAATTGCAGAGCCCCTTTTTTGAGCAATGTCTAAGCTCCTTGATGAAGATGACCCAATAGATGCCGATATTTCAGCTTCCTAGAAACAATCGTGAACGTGAAGAATGTCAGTGATCTAGTAGGCTTGCAATCGCCAAAAATGGCTACAAGTCAATTATGTCACATCAAGCTGAGGCTATTATTGGAAAAAGTACAACTCAATAAGTATATTTTTTTGAAACATGTTGAGCCGTGCTTACACAACAATGGTGTTTTTTATGAATTTGGTATATTTGAGAAATGTTCAAGCATTATCCTAGAATATGATATGTGGACACGGGCATGGGTGTCAAGTGTCGACACGGATATATATATATATATATATATATATATATATATATATATATATAGAGAGAGAGAGAGAGAGAGGGATGGGTTCCTATGACAGCATCGTAGGGAGTACCCTATGACATACGGTGAATTAGTAATGCTAGAATGTTTAGAATGTGCTGAATTTTTATAAGGACGATCACCTTAGTCCTTACCTTAGATAGAATGTCCACAAAAAATCAACGCATTCTAAAACTTGTTAGGGCATCAAATGCTAGAAGATTTATCGGCCATCCATTTTAACCGTTAAATTGAAAAGCATTTTTGATGCCCCTAGAAGTTTTAGAATGTGCCGATTTTTTGTGGGTGTCCTATCTAAGATAGGGTGATCATCCTCATAAAAAATCAAAACATTCTAAATGTTCTAAGGTTATTAATTCACCATATGTCATAGGGTACTGCCTATGAGATCTCATACTTAGGGAATCTTACTTATGCAATTACACACCGCCTTTTACCTACCCTAGAAGTTTCAGAATTTGATGAAACTTGGTGGGGATGCTATCTATGGCAAGTTGATCATCATCAAATTCTATGCCCTCTAGGAGCATCAAATATGCTATTCAAATTAATGGTTAAAAAGAACTGTCGATAAAGCTTCTAACATTTGATGCCCCTAGAGGTTATAGAATTTGATGGTTTTTGGTGAGGATGATCAACTTGCCATAGATAGCATCCCCACCAAGTTTCATCAAATTCTGAAACCTTTAGGGTAGGTAAATGGCAGTGTGTTGCATAAGTAACCATTCCATAAGTAAGAGTATCCCGGCCCATACCAATAAAATTATGAAATTGATATAAACTAAAATTACTACCCCTTCGGAATTCGACTCCTACACGGTTTACCATTTCCCTCTATTCACCCAACACGGGTGGACACGGGAATCCGTATCGACAAGGATTGACACGGCTCCGAGGGCTTAATTTGTCGTGTCCCCCATATCATAGATCCTAGATTATGCACTATTACTGCACAGCATACTACTGCATGCCAAGTATTATGGGTGGCAAGCTTAGTAGTTAGGACTGATGAAGACTAAAATAAAAATGTTCTAGTCAGTTGCTGATAAGGATTAGTGATGCCCACTTTCTATTTATGTGGTGAGAGAATGCACAGACAATGACAAGAAGCCAAACATTCTACAGGAATATAGAAATGGATATTATGTCTTAGATATATTCGATGCATCTGCATTTACTGAACCATATGATAGCACTAGTACTAATCCTATGCAATGAGCGGATGGTTGTGATGCCGCTCGTCAGATCGCCCATCCGACACCGAATCCTGCTCCCCATCGTGTCTATGTGTGTGTGTCCGTGTGTGTGTGTGTGTGTGTGTGTGTGAGAGAGAGAGAGAGAGAGAGAAATCCAATCATCAATAATATTAATAGGGGTTAAAGAGAATGGGGGAAATGGTGAGGCTGCCACGTGTTACCAAAAGCCTAAGCTTTATAAGAATAGTATAGATAGCAACTGATTATTCACATTCATAAACTGACCATCATAAGGATAGGCTTCCCAGGTTCAATGTGTGTCTGACACCAGCAATCATATCCATCTTTAAAAAAAACGTGATTCTTAACAATCTTTTTTTTTTTTTTTTGAGAAATTCCTCTCCGAGGAGGAGAGGATGGGGTTAAGCCGTACCCCAAGCTATATTATTAAAATAGGGAGGTTACAGATTACAAAGGAGGGGGAGCATATCTCCCGATTGCTTCGAAGATAGGGAAGTAGACCAGGTCTGAATCATCCGCTTGAACTTCTCCCAGGCTTCGGCTATAGAGAGCTCTACTCTGGTGAAGACTCTAGCATTCCTCTCCCTCCATATGCACCAACAGAGACCAATAACTAGAAGATCCCAAGTCGATCTGAGTTTGCTGCTGATTCTCTTAGTGCGCCAAATAGTCCATAAGGAACGAATAGATCCCGGATGACCCTTGATAAGAAATCTATGTTTAAGCATTCTCCACAGCTTACGAGAGTAGGAACACCGAAGAAACAGATGGTCGACATCCTCCCGATGTGTATGGCAGAGCGAGCAGGAGGAGTCTAGGACGTTAGGATTATTCCGCTGACGAAGATTGACTCTGGTGAGAATCCTCTCTCTTATTGCCAACCACATGAAGATCCTAGTCTTGAGAGGAGCCGGAGATTTCCAAAGGTGAGAAGCAATCGGACAAATTAACCCTCCTGCATTGAAGAAACGGTAGAAAGATCGGACCGAGAAGGCACCTGAGGCTTCCCATTTCCACGCTGAGGAGTCTCTTTCGGGAGAAAGAGTGAAGGAGGAGAGGATCTGGTAGAGCTCTACAAGCTGATTCTGCTAGGAAGGATTGAGGTTCCGCCTGAATTTCACAGACCAAGAGCAGTCTCCTTGAGAACGAGAAACCTGGGAACGGACTGTAGCATTCTGGTCCCATGCCAGGTCAAAAAGGTCAGCAAATAGCGAAGCGAGTTTGATATCACCGACCCATTGATCTAACCAGAATTTAATGTTTCTTCCATCCCCTAAAACCAACTTAGTACCGCAATGGAAGACCGTCCCAATTCTACAAATACCCTTCCAGAATGGGGAGATCTTACCAGATCTACGGCTCCTCGCTTGGAGAGGGGAAAACCGCCTAAAGTAACGATCTCTGATGATGTTCGACCAGTGATCAACATGGTCGTTCTGCAGTCTCCACCACCATTTCCCCAGCAGCGCTTGGTTGAAGTCTCTCAAATTAAGAATCCCTAATCCTCCTTGAGATTTGGATTTGCAGGCGACTCCCCACTTGACAAGATGGTAGGATCCCGAGGTACCATCCGCTCCTTTCCAAAGGAAGTGGCTTCGGATGCTGTCGATCTTCCTAATCACCCAAGAAGGAACGAAGTAGAATGCCAAGTAATAAGATGGGATGGAGGAGAGAACAGAGTTAACCAGACAAAGACGACCTCCGAGAGAAAGGTGTATGCTCTTCCAGTTCGAGAGGCGTGAGTCCACTTTCTCTACAACTTTAGACCACTGCGCCCGAGAGATGGATTTGTTGCTGATTGGGAGGCCCAAGTACTTCATTGGAAGCTCATCCAACTTGCAGTTCAGAAGCAAGGAGGCTCTAGTGCCAAAATCGTCTGAGGGCCCCACATAGAAAATAGAGCTCTTGTTGAAATTTATACGCAGGCCTGAGCAAAACTCCAGCGCATATAAAATGATCTTCAACACTGCTACCTGTTCAAGCTTCGCTTCACAAAAGAGGATAGTGTCGTCAGAAAAATGGAGATTCGAAATGTGCCAAGAATTACCTCGGATACCTCGGATGAGGTTACTGGCATTCGCCCGCAGTATGATAGCATCAAAAGCGTCCACTGCAAGGATAAAGAGGAACGGAGAGATGGGACAGCCCTGCTTCAGCCCTTTTTTGACTAGGAATTGGCTTCCCAGTTCCCCATTCACTGAGCAGGAGAGCTTGGAAGAAGAGAGACAATCAAAGATCCATCGCACCCATGTCGGTGGGAAACCTTTAGCTCTAAGAGTGGAGAGAATGAAGTCCCAATGCAGTCTATCGAACGCCTTCTCGAAGTCCAGCTTAAAAACGAACCCCTCTTCTTTTCTCTCCTTCTGATGATAAATGACCTCCTGGACTGATGCCACGATATCTAGGATCAGGCGACCTTTTATGAAAGCAGACTGAGATTTGCTGATGATGGAGTCCATAAAGGGTGCCATTCTATTCGCTAGAATCTTCGTGATGATCTTGTAGATGCAGTTGGAGAGGCTGATCGGGCGAAAATCCGAGACGGCTTCCGCCCCCGGACGCTTCGGGATGAGAACTAGGATAGAATAGTTCAGGTTGTGGAGAGAGGCGTTTCCCGAGAAAAAATCTAGAACAAAGCGGATAACGTCCGGGGAGATGCAATCCCAGAAGGACTGGAAGAAAATCATCGGAAATCCATCCGGACCTGGAGCCCCATCTCCTTTCATGTCAAACACAGCTCTCCGGATCTCCTCTGCCGAAAAAACCCTATCAATGTCTGATCCTTCTGGAAGTCGACCCATTGGAAGATTATCCATATCCAGTGAAGCTGAGGAAGACGGCAGTAATCTGAAATAATTCTTAAAATGGTCGCTGACCCCTTGCAAAATCGAATCTGTACCGGTGAGATTCTGTCCCCCCACTTCAAGGCTCCCAATGAAGTTCTGCTTCCTTCTCTGATTTGCAATCTTATGGAAATAAGAGGTGTTGCGGTCTCCCAGTAGCACCCATTTATCTCTAGATCGTTGTTTCCACATAATCTCCTCTCTCTTCAAAATTTCAAGAAGATCCTGGCAAGATCGAAGCAGGGCGTTCGACTCCTCGGAAAGTCGATCAATCTCCTCTTTGGCTTCCAGTACACCGATACCCTGTAGAAGCACCTTCTTACTGGTCAGAATATGGCCGAATTCCGACCGCTCCCATCCGCGAATTTTCTGTCTCAGAACTTGAAACTTGCGGACTAAGTTCCGAGCTGAGTTGAAGTCCACCGGAGTCTGCGACCACCACCTACGAACTAGGTCATCGAACCCCGGGTTCTCTCTCCAACCTTTCTCAAAACAGAATCTTCTCTGAGGTTTTCCAAGGATAGGGCTGGTATCCAACAGAAGAGGAACATGATCCGAGACCACAGACTGAAGGGAAGATTGAATAGTATTAGGGAAAAGGGAATCCCACTCTCCTGAGGTTATAAACCTGTCAAGTCTAGCAAACGAGGGGGAATCCCTCCTGTTGGACCACGTGAAGAGCCGACCGTGAAGGGGAAGATCTGTCAAGTCGAAGCGGCGGATAAAGTCTGAAAAGTCCTCCATTGCCCTTCTGTGACCCGGCCCCCCATGTCTCTCATGACTGAAGCGGGTCACGTTGAAGTCTCCTCCCACTACCCAGGGCCCTGGATTCGACGCTCAAAACAGGGAAAGTTCTTCCCAGAATTCATTCCGAACAGACATATCATTGGGTCCATAAACCGAGGAGAACACACAGACAGAGTTATCCCGTCGAGAGTTGAGCGAGACAGAAAGAGAAAAAACTCCCACACTAGAACTGATAAAATCGAAAAGATCCTCCATCCAACGAGAATTCCACCGGAGGATCCAGTCGCATCTAGGACTGCCCAGCGAGAGATCCTGGGCTCCGCTAGACTGCGCAAGAAGGAAGAATCCGGTTGGGAAGTCTTGGTTTCCTGGAGACAAACTACATCAACCCTGTGGAGTAAGCAGAAGAGGGAAACAGCTCTGCGCTTATCAATGTCACCCAACCCCTTACATTCGAAGACAAAATTATCATTACAATTACAGGCCGGAGGCCAAAACCCTTTCTTTCTCCAGAGACTGAGAAGAAAACAAAAACTCCTTAGCCGCTTCGACATCACCCCCAAAGGAGAAGCCACAGGAAGTCGCAATCTGCACGATCGACTCTAGGTCCAGCAGGTTCAAGAGGAGGCCAAAATCTTCTACTGCCCTCGACGCCAGGAATCTTCGCAGATCCTGCATCAGATCTCCGGAACTCTGATTCCTTCTGACGTACGTCCGAATGCTTGGCACCCCTGTCACCACAGTGGGAGCTATCAGAGTATCGCCAACCGAATTGGATTCAAAAGGCTCAGTGGTGGGATCCGACTCTGCCGGGGGAGCTTGCAGTGGTTCCACTAAATCAGGGGAATCCCCAGAATCATGGGGAGGGGAATCAACTTCCGTGGGGATTGCGGGTATACTAATCAAAGGATCAGCATTAAGAGGCTAGCCCGAATCCTCCGAGGAAGGAGAGACTTTACCAGAAACGTTACCAGAAATGGGGCCTACCGGTCTAGGCGACGTCTGGGTTGAATCCGAACCATGGATCCGACTCGGCCCATGAGCCGGGATCCTCGTCTGGAAGCTTGGTCCGATGTCCGGCTGGCTGGCTACGAATCCGGCTTCTAAGGAAGGACCTGATGAAGGAGACTCCGAGGATGAGATCTCTGACACCCGGATGTTCAAATCGAAGAAGAAGTCACCAAAATGAGCAACTATCAAGGTGGGGATGAGCGACGGGTTGATCGTACGGAAGGAAATCACCATTTCTTGCAGATCATTCGTTGCCACAAACTCATTATTCACCTCCACTACTTCGCCAAACTCGGCTAAGACTGACTGCAGAGAAGGACGGTTCCAACAAGGGATCGGAAGGCCCGTGATGAAAAGGTTAACAAGCGAGTGAGAGCAAACACCAGAGGATCGGTGGGATGGGGTCCAAGCAGAGGCAAGCAAATGGAAAGGGCCAACGTCGAGGGAAACTCTACTGACGATCGAGTACCTGGCATAAGGAGAGGGTAATTCAACAAGGAATTCAGAAGGGCCCAGGCTCCAGGTGGGGAAGGACCATTCAGATTGCCAAAAAGTACTGAAGGCTGAGGAGATGTCAGAAGGACTATGGGGTCCATCTGAGGTAGTGATCACTGCGCATGAATCAAGCTTAGCAACGATGGAGTTAGAAGCAAAAGATTCTGGGATGGTAACAAAAGCCGCGGGATAGGCTCTGGGAGGTGTGGGAGGGTGGAAAGCCGGTTGGTTATGAACAGATGGAGCCATGATGACCCTCAGAGGACAAACATTAGAAGAGTGCCCGATCCCTCAACAGATCCAACAGACCATGGTGTTGCGACAGGAGGAGCGAAGATGATCCTTGCTACCGCACCTAAAACAGCAACCTCTAGGGAAAGGAGGATGAATCTTCTCTGCTCGTCGATCTCAAGAAGAAGGAGGATCAACCGGGAGAGGGGGACGAGGCGGAAGGGGTGGGGGAGAGGGAAGGGGCGGCTGCCGGAGAGGGTGGAGGGGTGGGTGAGAGGGAAGGGGGAGGAGCGGGGGAAGGCTGGAAGGGGGAAGATGAGGTGGAGGAGGTGGGACGGGGTGACCGAAGAGGTGGGAAGCCCAAGAGGTCGAACGTGACCTCTCGGCTCCCAATGAGGCTCTGACATCATCATCATGGCCAGGCCCTCTCGGAAAAGACCCGCCGCCGTTCCTGCCTGAGAGAGGCTTCTGGGCCCCATGGCCGCCCCGCTTGTGGGACCCCGACTCCAGATCTCTCCATCGCCCGTTCTGGATCGTAGGGTTCACGACTGGGTGGCGGACCCACCCCGTGGGTTCGGCTGTCATCCATCGCCGCCAGTTGCCATTGAGAACCTTCGGGTTAAGCGCTGGATCTTAGTGGAGGCGCTGCGTCCTAGGGTTCCAGAGTGGTGGACGAGAATCGCCAAAGAGTTGCTCTCCGTACCCTCTCATCACTCCTCTTAACAATCTTGCCTGGACATTCTCTCCACAAAATCCAAAGTTCACATAAGAGACAGCAGAGGTAGGCCAACATGAGCTTCATCCAATTATTATCAGGAATTCTTCCACTCGTCATTAGCCAGAGCAGAAAGGAAATCAAATGCAGCAGAAATGTATAAAGTAGAGATCGGAAAACTACATAAAAAGGGTGAACATTCATGATCCAATTATTTTCCTCCTTTTCCCCAAAAATTCTGCACATCATATCTTCATTCATTCACCTCTTCCGCCTTACCAAAACCCTCTACTTGCCTCCATTGCATGCCCAAGGGAAGTCACATGCCCATCGTGATCATGCTGGCTTAATCGGGACCCCATTGATCATCCTTTGCTTTATTTTCTGTACTTCTTCATTGCTGAAATTTAATTTCTGCAATTTATTTCCTTGCAGCGAATGAGTTTTAATTGTTAGAAAATTCTTATTTGCCTTTGCCACTTCAAGAAAGGATCTCAGGTAGTCTTCCACCCTTGCCTACATAGACGTTGTATCAAAGCGACAGCAACGACACATTCTATCATGACGTCCAGTCATCTTTCTCTTGATCCTCTCTCTTTGAATTTTTCTTTCTTTGCTCTTATTTCTTTTCGTCGCCATCGAGTTTTAGCTCTCCATGGACTTCATCAGAGTAGAGCGGTTACCGGCGGATTCGCCTCTCCACAGCTTCTCGTAAGTGCTCGACACCAACACATATTTTGCGAGGGGCTCGAAGGTTGTTTGCGGCATGATACGACATCACCCGGTTGGTCTTCATCACCAATTGTTGGTTCGATGACAGTACCATGGGGGTGGTCCACCTGGCATTCAGACGGATTGCATGTGCTGAATGACAACTCATGGACGAGTTTTTCGCAACGAAAGCGAATGATGAAGACAAAATCCGCGCCATAAATCTTGTTTAAGTTTAATAATACCAAAATAAACTTTTATCTATTTATTCGCTGTTTTTAGGTCTTCTTATGATGTTTTGTCCATTTTAGGCATTATGAATAGCATAGAATCTTCTCCAAGTCATGGGGGTTGTCCACGACCTCATTCGGGAGCTTTTCAGATATTTCGAGCTCTTTTGGATGTGATTTTTGCTTATTATTAATAAAAACCGCAAACAGGTTTCCGTAGAGCACTGACGGCCGAGATTAAAACCTCGAACCGATGGCCGGACGATCGGGCACCATCCTCTGGCACCCTCTTTAATGATGTGGTGTAAGATGGGTTTTAATTAGTGCTTCATGGCCTTTTTCAGATGAGCCCAAAAAGGGGCTTTTCCCTTTCCCACAGCTTAGGAGTTAGGAATGATGAAAATACCCCTCACTGCACTTCAAATTTAGGTTTCATGCCACTCCTTTCTAAAACAAAACCCAACCCTAAGATTTATAGGCCATGGGATGAACCCTAGACCTAGAAATCCTAAACCGAACCCCTCCGCCCCATGTAGATTCTCGTCTCCATTGCTCGTCACCATCGAGGCAGCGGCGGCGAGTAACTATGTGACGACAAAGATCCAAGAGCCAATAGTCAATAATCAAGAGTCAATAGCCAAGACTCCTGAGGCGGGGAAAACCAAGATGATGAGGTAAGGTGAGGTGAGGTGAGGTGAGTTGAGGTATGGTCATGTGAGGTGTAAAATGCCACAAATTAGTCCGACATCACCTATAGAGAAGATTTTGGGCTATAAATATAATATTTTATCCCAAACAGATATAGCGCGTTGTAAAACCGTGAGCCGCTGCAGATCCCATACGAACTCCGTAGCTAAGCGTGCTTGGGCGAGAGTACTACTAGGATGGGTGACCTCCTTGGAAGTCATTGTCCAAGCATGGGCAAAGCGGACAATATCATGTCTGTGTAGGGCGAAATGTTACAAAATGGTATCAGAGCCGGTTCTCCTCGCGATAGGGAGTCTAATCCCATACCAAGACGTGTGGCCCTTAAGGGGGATAGATTATGACAACCAAGATTCAAGAGCCAATAACCAGTAACCAGGAGCCAATAGCCAAGACTCCAAAGGCGGGGAAAGCCAAGATGGATGGGGTGAGGTGAGATGAGGTATTGACAGTGTTGTGAGGTAAGGTGTACAAGGCCACAAACTATTCTCACTTCGCCTGGAAAAAAGGAGATTCTAGGTTAAATATAATATCTCATCCCAAACAAATATGACATTTTTTAAATCGTAAGCCGTTGCGGATCACATAAGAACTCCGTAGGTAAGTGTGCTTGGGCGAGAGTAGTACTAAGATGGGTAACCTCCTAGGAAGTCCTCGCGCAAGCACGGACAAAGTGGACAGTATCATGTCTGTGTGGGGCGGGATGTTACAAGCTGCAACTCGCTTCCACTGCTGATGTCACCGCCACCACCTCCGCTGTTCGTGCCCGCCTCCGGCACCGCTGCTCGCGCCCGCCTCCGACACCGCTGCTCGCACCCGCCTCCGCCACCGCTGCTCAAAAGAAACAGAAGAAAGGGAAGGCCGATGGTGAGGGCATTTTGGTCTTTTGCCAGGCCTTTCAACCTAACCGACCTTTTGACCAGGGACCTTAGGTGAAGCGCATCTTTTGTTCGTCCTTTTTCACCTCACTGATCTGTTGCAAGGACCTTAGCCACATTACCCCTATAATATTCGCACAGGAAAAAGCATCTTTCTATACAAATAGAGCCCAGAAGACTACAACCTTTTAGTTTATCCAAAAATTCAACTGAAAAACTCCATCCTTTTCATCCATTCTTGTTAAAGATGGAGATACGAGATTCCAAGAAGAACTCACCCTAAAGGGTCATATTATTTATAGGGTAAGCTTAATTAGGGCCCAAGTAATCTATGGGAAACCCTAATCCATGGGGGAGATCCGACGGTAGACAATCCACACGATTGGAAGATCTCATAATACTCCCTCTTGGATGTCCACCAATTATAATGTCCTTCAGGAACAATGGCGAACGCGCATCATGCTGCATCGTTAAAACCTTTTGATAGGAAAACCTTGTGGAACAAAACATATCCAAAGAAAAAAGAGTACAGCGCGCTTAGCATACTTCAGGATGCTTGACATACTTCAGGATGCCAACCTAGAACTACCCTCCCCCTGATTACATTATTCAAATAAAGAAAAACTTCCGTGTACCAACTTCTAGAAAGTTGACTTTGGTAGTGATTTGGTGAAGAGATCTGCAAGGTTGTCGCTGGATCGAGCTTGCCCATTTTGATTTCTTGCTTCTCTTGGAGTTCATGTGCAAAGAAAAACTTCTGTGAAATATGCTTTGTTCGATCTCCTTTAATGAATCCTCCCTGAAGTTGTGTGATGCATACAGTATTGTCTTCATATATCGTAGTAAGTTCATCTGCAGCAGAAGGAAGCAAACAACGGCTTCGTATGTGCTTGACCAATGATCTCAGTCATACACTTTCTCGACTTGCTTCGTGTAATGCCAGAATTTTTGAATAGTTCGAGGGGGTAGCTACCAAAGTTTGTTTCGTAGAACGCCAATATATAGCTATATTACTATTCATAAAAACATATACAGTTTGTGAACGACCCATATGCGGGTCAGAAAGATAACCTGAATCTGCATATCCAATCAAGTTAGTTTGATCACAAGACTAAAACAATCTCATGTCAATAGTTCCATGAAGATATCTAATTATATGCTTAATTCCATTCCAGTGTCTACGAGTGGGTGCAGAACTATATCTAGCAAAGTCCATTTACAGAAAAAGTTATGTCAGGTCTAGTGCACTGTGCTAAGTATAGTAATGCCCCAATGGTACTTAAATACGGTACTTCAAGACCAAGTACATCCTCATTTTCTTCTCTAGGACTATATGGATCTTTCTTAACATTGAAAAACCGAACGACCATAGGTGTACTAAGTTGGTAACATTTATCCATATTGAATCTCTTTAAGAGTTTCTCAGTATAATTAGACTGATGGACTAATATTCCATTCTCCATATGTTTGATCTGTAGGCCGAGACAAAATTTAGTCTTACATAGGTCTTTCATTTCAAATTCCTTTTTCAAATAGTTAGCAGCTTTCTCGAGCTCTTCTAGAGTCCCAATTATATTTATGTCATCAACATAGACTGCTATATTGCAAATCCATTCAGGAATTTCTTTATAAAGACACATGGACATATGGGATCATTTTTATATCCTTCCTTAGACAAATACTCGTTAAGACGATTGTACCACATTCTTCCATATTGCTTTAAACCATACAATGCGCGTCTTAGTCTAATTGAGTGTATTCCTAGATTTTGCTTTCGGCAAATCAAATCCTTCGGGAACTTTCATATAAATTTTAGTGTCTAGTTCTCCCTATAGGTATGCAGTCATTACGTCCATTAACCTAATGTAGTGTTTTTCAGATACTTTTCAGATACAATTAGGATAATTATATATCTGAACATTATTGCATCCATTACTAGGGAATACGTTTCCTCATAATCGATCCCAGGGTTTTGCGAGAAACCTTGTGCCACAAGTCATGATTTATATCTTTGGATTTTACCCTTTTCATCCCTCTTTCTTATAAACACCCATCTAAAACCTATTGGGTTTATTCCAGATGGTGTTTGTACTATAGGTCCAAAATACTCCACGTTTCTCAAGGAATTCAGTTCCGCTTGAATAACATCTTTTTATTTTGGGCAATCCTTCCTTTATCGACATTCATGGATGGTATTTGGTTCATTATCACCATTTATATTATTGCCCTTTGATATTTCAATAGCTACTGTATATGTAAATACGTCATCGATGGCTACTTTCTTTCGGTTCCAAATTTCTCCTGAATATGAATAAAACATTGAGATCTCAACATTGTTTGGTACCGGTACTATTTCCCCAGTTGCTTCAAGAACCTGGGATATAATCTCGTCCGAAGCGATATGTATGGATTCAGTGAAATTGGGCCTTTGATTCCCAGTTGCTTCAAGAAAGTAGGGCATAATCTCAACCGGAGCATTATGCGTCTGTAGACACACAAATTGTGTCTAACCCGAACCCGACTCGCATGCACTAATTCGGAGGCAAACCCGACACGCACTCGGACCCGAACCCGACTCGCATGCACTAATTCGGAGGCGAACCCGACACGCACTCGGACCCGGACCCGACTCGCATGCACCGACTCGGAGGCAAACCGGACCCGACCTGCGCCAAACAAGAGACCGAGTGGGCCCATCCTCAAGTAGGGCCCACCCGGCCCCCCTTCTAGAAATTCGAGCCCCATACCCGCGGCTGCGGGTAAGGGGTGGCCGACCATGCAAGACAAAAAAAGAGAAAAGAAAGAAAAGAAAAGAAAGAAAAGAAAGAAAGAAAGAAACGAAAGGAAAGAAAAGAAAAGGAAAGAAAAGAAGAAAAATGGAACAAGCACCGCCATGCGCGGGGGGAGGTTGCGTATGACATCTACATAAGCGTAGATCTGCGCCGATCCCTCGATCCGACGGACAAGAAACGAAGACGGGTCGCGATCGACTTTATGTGTAAGAATCAAATAAATTCAAAAAGGATTGAGCCATAACAATTCCGCCAGAAAAGAAAAGCTAATAAAGGTTTATTCCCTCCATCAATGGAAGAATAAATCTTGGGTAGTTATGGGAGAGATATTAAAGGGATTCAAATAAATCTTCCCATATCTCTCCCACCCCCCTTCACCTATAAATAGAGGGGGAGGGGGAAGGCTCAGAAGGGGTGGATGGCAAGAAGTGAAGAAGCTCTGCAGAAGAGGAGACGCACTCTTCATCGACCCAAGGCTTCACGAGGCACGGGCAAGCCTATCCCTTCGGGACCGGCTTAGTCCATTGAAAGCCCTCATCAAAGTGAAGACCCTTGCACAAGAAAATCAAGCCTTCGACTCCGTGCACGAAGAAGAAAGCTCGGAGAAGAAGAAACCTTCAACTCCGAAGACGCCAGAAGCAAAGGCCAGAGAAGAAGATTGAAGCGACATCACCCCGTCGTCTCCAACAACCCTTTGACTCCGAAGACGCCAGAAGCAAAGATCGGAGCGGCACTACCTCGTCGTTTCCAACAAGCCTTCGGCTCCGATCAAGCCCAAAAGCCCGGAGAAGAACAAAGCGGCATCACCCCATCGTCTTCAACAAGCATCCGCTCCATTCACGAAGAAGAAAGCTTGGAGAAGGATACCCGAAGCGGCGCTACACCCATCATCTTCAACAAAGCCTTCAACTCCGATTACGCCAAATACGCCCGGAAAAGAAGCCGACGCCACAACTGTCGCAAGGTCGAAGGGGTCGGAGCTGGAGCTGAAGACAAGGCGAAGGAGCTCTGTAGAAGAGGAGACGCGCTCTTCATCGACCCAAGGCTTCACGAGGCACAGGCAAGCCTATCCCTTCGGGACCGGCTTAGTCCATTGAAAGCCCTCATCAAAGTGAAGACCCTTGCACAAGAAGATCAAGCCTTCGACTCCGTGCACGAAGAAGAAAACTCGAAGAAGAACCCTTCGACTCCGAAGACACCAGAAGCAAAGGCCGGAGAAGAAGATCGGAGCGGCGCTACCCTGTCGGCTCCAACAAGCCTTCAACTCTGATCAAGCCCAAAAGCTCGGAGAAGAAGACCGAAGCGTCATCACCCCGTCGCCTTCGACAAACGCCCGCTCCATCCACAAAGAAGAAAGCTTGGAGAGGAACACACGAGGCGTCGCTATACCCGTCGTCTTCAGAGCAAAGCCGACGCTACAACCATCGCACGGAGATCGGTGCTACCCCCGCCGTCTTCAAAAGGAGCCTTCGACTCCGAGCACGCCAAAGAAGCCCGGAGAAGAGAAGCAAAGTCGGCGCCACCCCCGTCGTCTTCAAAGCAAAGCCTTCGACTCCGATCACGCCAAAGAAGCCCAGAGAAGAAAGGAAGTCAAGCCGACGCTCTAACCGTCGAGGAAGCCAGAAGCCTTGAAGAAGTAGCCACCGCCGTTCGAGAAGAAGATCGAGTCAACACCGAGGCAAAAGCAGCGCAAGAAGCCAAAGCAAAAGCCCCGGTAAAGCCCGCGCCAAAGCTACGCAAGGGCCAAAGCCAAGTAACTACGCCGGTCACAAGCAAAGCACCGCACGTTCTAGCCGATACGACACGAAGTCCGGAAAAACTAAAGCATCGCAAGCCTCTACCCGTCTACGTTCAAGCGCAAGCACCAAAGCAAAGCAAAAGCCAAAGCCACGCCAAAGCCGACGCCGAAAGCACGATCGACGCCATGAACCAACGAGCAAGGACGCCGGGGTCTAGCAAGGATCGAGGAAGACACGAAGACCAAGGAACGAAGCCGAAAACCCCTAGCCGAGAAAGCGCGAAGCACGGAAGGGACAAAAGCAACGGCAAATACTCCTTAGCCTCTCAAAAAACCTCACCCTGTAAACACATCTGTCCTAGGCAACCCCTTCAGAGCTGTCGCACGAATACCACGTGGAGACGCGGATCAAAGGGACCCTCCAGAGGATCTCTCCCACAATCTCCTGATCAATATTCGCCGCACCCGGCTCACCACCCCCGAGTCCCAGGATCCCGGCCTCTGTAATCTTCGTGTGTTTGCAATAAAGACGACCCGGATCTTTTTCCGCGCATACAGATTTCTGGCACGCCCGGTGAGACCTCCTCTCCTTTCATCCGTACGTCTGAAGGAGTTGCTTCAAGTTCGCCATGGCCGGGACAATCAACGATGCGTTTACTCCAAGCCTTTCGTCCATCGCCGAGTCTCCTCTACTCCAACACGACGATCCAGCAAACCCGGAGGGTGATATTCCCCCGATGGTACGCGTCTACATTCGGCGTACTCGAACTCTTGTGGATGTCTTCACGCCAGAAACTACTGCCAAAGATGTTCGCCAAAGCGCCGACGAGGCCTTGGTGCATGAAGAAACGAGCCTCGATCCTGGAATCCATGTCCAGAAGTTTGGGGAGGACCAACCCCAACCCTGAGCCCGTTCGGGTTCTCTAGCAGACATTGCACCTCCTCTGCAGGGGGCAAACATCCGTCATCAACCAGAAGCGAGTCGGCGCAACTACGTCTCTGACGATGACGGCGAGGATGCAGACATGCAACATCGAGACGTCCTCCGTCACCATCCTTCGTCCGCTCTTCAGCTCCAAGTCATGCAAATGGGTGAGCACATGGCGCAAATCACTCGGATGATGGAAGAGAAGGACCGTCACATCAACACCTTGCTTTAAAGGCTAAGCACGAGGGATGCTACAGCGTTCGATCAACCTCTTGCTTCTCCAGTAGCCGCTCCAGCTCCATCTTCAACTCCCGCTCCTGCAGAGGTTGTTCCGACAGTTCTGGCGACTACTCCAGCGTACTCCTCGGTTCCCGTCCTGGTGGAAGTCGTCTCTCCAGTACCAGTCTCGGTGGCTACACAACCTCCGGCGACAGCAACAATGAATGCCCAGCAAATACAAGCGTTGGTGGCTGACACGATGCGTTCCCACGGCGGTAGTCTTTCTCTGATCACAGCAGCATACTCGAAGCCTTACACCGCGAGGATCCAGCAACTACGCTTCCCCACCGGGTTCCAGCCACCAAAGTTCCTGCACTTCGATGGGAAGGAAAATCCAAGACAGCACGTCGCCCACTTCATCAAAACCTGCAACAATGCCGGCACATACGGCGACAAGATGGTGAAGCAGTTCGTTCGCACCCTCAAGGGTAACGCGTTCGACTGGTATGTTGATCTTCCTCCAGGATATATCGACAGCTGGGATCAAATGGAGAGGGAGTTTCTCAACCACTTCTATAACACCAGACGCATCGTCAGCATGACTGAGCTTACAGCCGTCAAGCAAAGGAAGGACAAACCGGTGATCGACTATATCGACCGATGGAGGAACCTCACGCTAAATTCACGAGACCGCTTGTCTAATGACTCGGCTATTGAAATGTGCACCCAAGGCATGCACTGGGGCCTGCTCTACATCCTCAAAGGGATCAAGCCTCGGTCTTTCGAAGAACTCGCAACTCGGGCTCACGATATGGAACTCAACCTAGCCAATCGCGGGGACTCGAAGAGCAAAGACTTCCCGAAGATAGAGAAGAAGGACAAGCCGCCGGCACCAAAACCAAAGCAAGTCAACGTTGCTGACGTCGCTTCGACCTCCAAGCCGCTCAAGATCGGTCGCAAGCTGAATTAAGGAAAAGGAGCCGCCATACCGCCACCTCCACCTCAAAGACAAAGGATGACTCTTGAGGAGCTCGAAACAAAAGAATATCCCTTCCCAGACTCGGAAGTCTCCTCTATGTTCGACCAGTTGCTGCAGGAGAAGATAGAGCTTCCTCCTTCAAAAAGGCCCGAGCAAATGCATCGTGTCGACGACCCTCTTTTCTGCAAATACCACCGAGTGGTAAGTCATCCCATCGAGAAGTGCTTCGTCTTCAAGAAAAGAATCATGGCGCTCGCAAAGCAAGGAAAGATAGAGATTGACTCCGGAGAGGTCGCTACAGCAAACATGACGCCCATCACCTTCGGTTCCTTCCCGCCGGTACTCGTTACTGCACGACAAGGAATGCCCAAATTGCGCATCAACCGTCAAAGGCCGATTGCGAAGTCAGCTTCCCAACTGAAAGTCTCGAAGCGACGACAACGTGCTCCTGCGCTCGCTAAGGAGGAAACGTCATTGTCCCGGGGACAACGGTCGCTCACGTCAGCACCTCTCCCAAGCAAAGTCACGTCTCAACGTACTCTCCAACAGAGGTATGAGCAAGGAGATCCAAAAGTCAGTCTGCTAGACCAACCTTCGGACAAATTCGACTATTACGTCCTCTACTCAAAGCCTTCGTCCGTTCTGATTGAAGAAATCAAGCCCACCGGCTGGGGATCGGAAGACGAGCCAGTAGACCTTCCAGAAGAGCAAGTCCCTCCCAATCAAGCTACATCCCAACGTACTCTTCAGAAGAGATACGAGCAAGGAGATCCAGAAGTCGGTCTGCTGGGCCAGCCTTTGGGAAATTTTGATTATTACGTCCTCTACTCAAAGCCTCCTTCCGTTTTGATCGAAGAAATCAAGCCTAACGACTGGGGATCGGAAGACGAGCCAGCAGAGCCTCCGGAAGAACAAGCTTCTCCGACCAATAAGAAACCCGCGGCTGCTGCCCCCGACCATCACCTTAGCAGGGGAGAATCCACCGATGAAGAGGCATGGGTCATGCTACCTCGGCGACGAAGGCCGCCGCAGGCAAAGCGACATAAGCTGGACCAGACGACGAGGAAACTCCCTGAACGCAGGACTTACAAGAAGAAAAGCATGAGTCCAAGAAGAAAGGCGTTCAAAGTGCCGCCGGCAAATCTAGACGATTTCCTCCAACAAAGCCTTCCGGAACCAGTAACGTTGCAAGAATTCTTCCCCGATCACTTCCTCCCAGCTGATCAGCACATCAGGGTCTCTTGTTGCATGGTCAAAGTTCATAAAATGTCAGAAGGAAAAGGCGAAATCAAGACTTCTGAAGAAGGAAACTCCACCGACGAGAGGGACGACTCCGACAAAGAGGAAACTACCTCTCACGACGAGGCAATTTTGCACTTACCACTCATAGAAGCCTTGCACCTTCCGAAGAAAGCTCGCCTAGCAATGGCTGCGGCCTTGGCGGATCCAGATAGCTACAAGAAAAGGAAGGACGGCGAGAAGAGCAAGACTGTGACCTCGTGCGACGCGACGATAACCTTCTCAGACAAAGAGTTGCAACTCGGAGCACGATTGCACAACCGGCTCATCTACGTCTCGGGATACATCAAAGAGAAGCCGGTAAACCGAATCCTGCTGGACTATGGCTCCGCCGTCAATATCATACCCATCCAAACAATGAGGCAGCTCGGCATCACCGCTGGCCAGCTATCACACAGCCAACTGGTCACTCAAGGATTTAACCAGGGCAGGCAGTCCACCATCGGAATTATACGTTTGAAGCTTTTGATAGGCCCGCTCGACACAACGGTCCTCTTCCACATCATTGATTATCAGACGTCATATCACCTCCAGTTGGGAAGACCATGGCTACATGAGAACGGCGTCGTAGTATCCACCTGGCACCAGTGCCTCAAGTATTACGAGGAAGGCATAGAGAAGTGCATCGTTGCTGATGATAAACCGTTCAATGAAGCTGAAGCATACCTTGCTAATGCCAAGTTCTACCAGACAAAAGACCTTGTCGCGGAAGTCCTTCCAGCTAAAGCTCCTCGAACTCGAAAAGCTGAAGAAATCGGACGGGATAAAACTCCTCCACCTACAAATCCGATGCAACCTTCCGACAAGGCGATACTAGAAGTCAGGGAAGCGTCAAAATCAAGACAAAGGATGCGCATCAGCTCCAAGCCGAGAGCCATGCAACATACTCCGTTGCCCGTCCAAACGACGCTAGTCCTGCGCCTCGCACCTCAATGGCTTCGCAAACCCGAGCGACCGCCTTCTATTTCGACAAGAAAGCCAGTCCCGCCATTATCGGAGGCCGATGTCATCACTCTACAAGAAATGGCGTTGCTGTTATCTAGTCTGACGCAAGCTTCAAACCCGATCGAACCTGGCGAATCTACCGACATCAATCGACTCGAATTCAAGCCAAAAGGGAGTTGGGGGCAAAACACCACCAAATTGCTATTCAAAGCCGGCTACAACAAAGAAAGCGCTATGCAAATGGGCACACTTCCCCCAGCGGCAACGCCGCATGGGATGACCAGGACTCAAGCTCGTCTGTTTCAAAGTGGCGAACAAATTCTCCCGAACCGCCGAGGCATCGGCTCTAGTCAAACCCCGATGGTCGTCAAGATTGCAACGAAGATCTTCACCTCCAACTACATTGAGGTGAAGATGGTAGACGAAGCAGCTGAAGGATCGACAATCACCGATGCACGCTCCACCTACGTCGGCCGTCCCGATAGCAAAAGAAGACGGCGACGAGCTTGATGCCAAGCCATACTCCAGAATCAAAACAAAAGCAGTCAAAACAGGCCGAATCTAAAGCATACATCCGTGTTCGAAAGGCTCGGGCCAATCAAGCAGCCAAATCCTCACTGTCTTGGGGGCAACCGCCTCTCATGCAAACACTCCCTCTTCCAAACGAAGCTACATCTCAGCACATGCTCAAAGCGAGAGACGAACAATGAACCCCCGAAGTCAACCTACTAGGCCAACCATCAGAAGAGCAAGTCCTTCCAATCAAAGAAGAGCCTTCAGTCGCCGCACCAGTTCTTTACCATGGCGAGGAAGATCTTATTGATGAAAACACATAGGCTATGGCGCCTCGAAGGAGAAAGCCAAGGCAATCAAGCTACACGATAGCACGCCTGGCTAACCACGAGAAAGATCGGGTGACAAGAAAACTTCCCAGAAGAAAGACCTTCAAGGAAAAGAATGAAGCTCTAGAAAGAAAGACATCCAAAGTACCATCAGCAAATCCAAAAAATCTTCTCCAGCAAATATGCCCAGAGCCAGCGACACTCCAGGAGTTCTTTCCAAATCGCTTCTTCAAGGTCGCCTGCTGCATGATGGAAGTTCGCCAAGTGCTCCGGAAAGACGATGAAGAAAGCGGCACCAATATCGAAAGCACGGGGAGAAACATCACCGCCAATGGCAAGCTGTTCAACAAGGCTGAAGCATACCTTGCTGACGTCAGGTTCCACCAGACCAAAGGCCCTGTTGCAGAAGCTCCTCCAGCAAAAGCTCCACGAGCCCAAGAAGTCAAAACAACTACGAGAGACAAAAACTCTCCACTTGCAAAACCAATAACATCCTCCAGCCAGACGGTGCACAAAGACAAAGAAGCATCAGCATCAAGATAGAAAATTCACATCAACTTCAAATCAAGCTCGAAGCGATGCGTTCCATTGACTGCTCAAGCTGCTTCAGTCCTGCGGTTTGCACCTCAATGGCCTCACAAACTAGGACGATTGCCTTCCATTCCAGCAAAGAAACCAACGTCACCATTCTCCGAGGCCAACTTTATCACTTTGCGAGAGATGACACCACCGTTACAAGGTCTGTTGCACGTCTCGAGCTCAACCAAGTTTTCCGAGTATACCAGTTCCGAGCGACTCGCAATCTAGCCAGAAAACACTCAGGGGCAAAACGTCGCTGAGTTGATGTTAGAAGCCAGATACAATAAAGAAGGCGCTGAGCGCATCTGTTCGCTACCCTCAGCTGCAATACCACAACACCTGACAAAGACTCAAGTGCACCTCTTCAAAAGCGGCGAACAAATTCTTCCAAATCGTCGAGGCATCGACTCCAGTCAAACTCCAGCAATCATCAAAACTCCAGTCAAGAAGATCTTCACTTCTAACGACATTGAAGCGAAGAAGGCGGGCGACAACTGCAAACCAGTGGCAATTCTGCCTACCAGCGGCAAGTCCCTCAAAAGGTAATTTGCCTAGTGCAAGGTTACCCCCCTTGCCCTAAAAAAAAAAAAAAAGGAATAAACGAACTATGTGCGACTTGATCCCTCTTAGTAGGGTACGTAGGCAACCTACAAAGGTTCAGTCCAGACAAAAAAAGAAACATCCCAACATCGTCCCAGAAGGCCAGTCCAGAGGAAAATGAGTGCAGAACCACAAATCCGGTCAGCAAACTAAAAGATGACAAGAAAGTCAAAGTCCTTGAGGCGATGAAGCAGCTCGCCTCCCGTGGCCTACACGCGCTGCAACTCCAGGGGTAGAGAAGTCGTCAACTTCCGACGCATCGCCAGCTATGCACGCTGCTTCGCATGGTCCGCTCCGGAAGCCTTCTTGATCGCTCCACCAGCTCCCGGCACCTCGTCAGCTCTTCACGCTGCTTCGCAAGCTCTGTTCCAGACGTCTTCTCGGTCGCTCGAGCTTTCCCCAAACGGAACTCCATCTTCTAAAGTGACGCACGAGTAGCAAGTCGGAGTCCTTAAGGCGCTGAAGCGGCCCGCCTCCCGCAACTTACACGTGCTGCAACTCCAGGGGAAGAAAAGCCATCAACTTCCGACGCGTCGCCAGCTATGCACAATGCTTCACAGGGCTCGCTCCGGAAGCCCTCTCGATCGCCCCACCAGTTTCTGGCACTTCGTCAGCTCTTCACGCTGCTTCGCAAGCTCTACTCCAAAAATCTTCTCAGTTGCTCGAGCTATCTCCAAACAAGGACTTCGACTTCTGAAGCGACGCACGAGCGGCCTCCACCCTCTCCTGCATCCGAACCAAGTCTGCATTAGCAAGAGTGTGAAGCCCCCCAGCCGGCGTCTCTCTCCCTCGGTCGCAGCTAAGCCCAAGGAAGCGCCCTCCAGCGAAGACCGTCGCAAGTAACGAAGCTCGCCACCCTCCAAGAAGGTGTGTGCCTACTCTACAAACAAAGAGTCGTCCGCCTTGAAATCCGCCAGGCTCGTGCAAAAGCTCGGGCCCATCCGAAGATCACTAGTCCCTCAAAGTCAAAGACCCGAAGGATTGGAACTGCCACTGAAGTCAAATGCAGCAACCCGAAGATAGGCGGATACATCGGCGACAACTGCATCCTTCGCGACCTCAAAAAAAAAAAAAGGGGGGGGGGGGGGGGGAGCCACCTTCCCTGGCCTCCGACGTCTCCGTCTCGTCCTCGCACCGAGCGATCGTCACCACACTCGGCTTCGTCTTGTCCTTTCGCCGTGCCGTTGTCATCACACTCCCGCACCGAGAAGACGACAATACTCCGCTGGAGAACCCTTCGTCTCCAAACTGTCGAAAAGTCCTCCACCTCCAAACCGCCGAAGAACCCTTCGTCTCCAAGCCGCAAGAGAAGCCTTTGTCTTCAAACGCCGCGCACCATCGCCGCCACCACCGACGAAAGAGGCGACACTAGGAAGACGGAGCAAATCGCGTGCAACCCTAGGCAGCCTCTTCCGACGGCGATCTCCAAGCTCCAGCCCTCCGCAAGAACGAAGCGATGGATGAAAGGAGTATAGGCCCTTAAATAAGCCTCAATCCCACCCAAGAAAGGAATCAAGGACAAGTGCTGTGCGTTTCCTACGTACACAAGTACTCCGTGTTCCCGCCGACGCACTCATCCTTGAGGGGGCATTTGTAAACACACAAATTGTGTTTAACCCGAACCCGACTCGCATGCACTAATTCGGAGGCAAACCCAACACGCACTCGGACCCGAACCCAACTCGCATGCACTAATTCGGAGGCGAACCCGACACGCACTCGGACTCGGACCCAACTCACATGTACCTACTCGGAGGCAAACCGGACCCGACCCGCGCCAAACAAGAGGCCGGGTGGGCCCATCTTCAAATAGGGCCCACCCGGCCCCCCTTCTAGAAATTCGAGCCCCTTACCTGTGGGTAAGGGGTGGCCGGCCATGCAAGAAAACAAAAAGAGAAAAGAAAGAAAAGAAAAGAAAGAAAGAAAAGAAAGGAAAGAAAAGAAAAGGAAAGAAAAGAAAAAAAAAAGGAACAAGCACCGCCATGCGCAGGGGAGGTTGCGTATGACGTCTACATAAGCGTACATCTGCGCCGATCCCTCGATCCGATGGACAAGAAACGAAGACGGGTCACCACCTACTTTATGTGCAAGAATCAAATAAATTCAAAAAGGATTGAGCCATAACTACTCCGCCAGAAAAGGAAAGCTAATAAAGGTTTATTCCCCCCATCAATGGAAGAATAAATCTTGGGTAGTTATGGGAAAGATATTAAAGGGATTCAAATAAATCTTCCCATATCTCTCCCACCCCCCTTCACCTATAGATAGAGGGGGAGGGGGAAGGCTCAGAAGGGGTGGATGGCAAGAAGTGAAGAAGCTCTGCAGAAGAGGAGACGCGCTCTTCATCGACCCAAAGCTTCACGAGGCACGGGCATGCCTATCCCTTCGGGACCGGTTTAGTCCATTGAAAGCCCTCATCAAAGTAAAGACCCTTGCACAAGAAGATCAAGCTTTCGACTCCGTGCACGAAGAAGAAAGCTCGGAGAAGAAGAAACCTTAGCAAAGGCCGGAGAAGAAGATCGGTGTGGCATCACCCCGTCGTCTCCAACAACCCTTCGACTCCGAAGACACCAGAAGCAAAGGCCGGAAAAGAAGATCGGAACGGCACTACCCCGTCGTCTCCAACAAGCTTTCGGCTTCGATCAAGCCCAAAAGCCCGGAGAAGAAGAACAAAGCGGCATCACCCCGTCGTCTACAACAAGCATCCGCTCCATTCACAAAGAAGAAAGCTTGGAGAAGGATACCCGAAGCGGCGCTACACCCGTCATCTTCAACAAAGCCTTCAACTCCGATTACGCCAAATACGTCCGGAGAAGAAGCCGACGCCACAACCGTCGCAAGGTCGAAGGGGTCGGAGCTGGAGCTGAAGACAACGCAAAGGAGCTCTGCAGAAGAGGAGACGTGCTCTTCATCAACCCAAGGCTTCACGAGGCACAGGCAAGCCTATCCCTTCGGGATCGGCTTAGTCCATTGAAAGCCCTCATCAAAGTGAAGACCCTTGCACAAGAAGATCAAGCCTTCGACTCCATGCACGAAGAAGAAAGCTAGAAGAACACTTCGACTCCGAAGACGCCAGAAGCAAAGGCCGGAGAAGAAGATCGGAGCGGCGCTACCCCGTCGGCTCCAACAAGCCTTCAACTCTGATCAAGCCCAGAAACCCGGAGAAGAAGACCAAAGCGTTATCACCCCGTCGCCTTCGACAAACGCCCGCTCCATCCACGAAGAAGAAAGATTGGAGAGGAACACCCGAGGCGTCGCTACACCCGTCATCTTCAAAGCAAAGCCGACGCTACAACCGTCGCACGGAGATCGGTGCTACCCCCGCCGTCTTCAAAAGGAGCCTTCGACTCCGAGCATGCCAAAGAAGCCCGGAGAAGAGAAGCAAAGTCGGCGCCACCCCCATTGTCTTCAAAGCAAAGTCTTCGACTCCGATCACGCCAAAGAAGCCCGGAGAAGAAGGGAAGTCAAGCCGACGCTCTGACCGTCGAGGAAGCCAGAAGCCTTGAAGAAGTAGCCACCGCCATTCGAGAAGAAGATCGAGTCAACGCCAAGGCAAAAGCAGCGCAAGAAACCAAAGCAAAAGCCCCGGTAAAGCCCGTGCCAAAGCTACGCAAGTGCCAAAGCCAAGTAACTACGCCGGTTACGAGCAAAGCACCACACGTTCTAGCCGATACGACGCGAAGTCCGGAAGAACTAAAGCATCGCAAACCTCTACCCGTCTATGTTCAAACGCAAGCGCCAAAGCAAAGCAAAAGCCAGAACCACGCCAAAGCCAAGCCAAAGCCGAAAGCCAAAGCCAAAGCCGACGCCGAAAGCACGATCGACGCCGCGAACCGACGATCAAGGACGCCGGGGTCTAGCAAGGATCGAGGAAGACACGAAGACCAAGGAACGAAGCCGAAAACCCCTAACCGAGAAAGCACGGAAGGGACAAAAAAAACGGCAAATACTCCTTAGCTTCTCAAAAAATCTCACTCTGTAAAGACCTCTGTCCTGGGCAACCCCTTCAGAGCTCTCGCACGAATACCACGTGGAGACGCGGATCAAAGGGACCCTCCAGAGGATCTCTCCCACAATCTCCTTATCAATATTCGCTACACCCGGCTCACCACCCTTAAGTCTCCGGGTCCCGGCCTCTGCAATCTTAATGTGTTTGCAATAAAGACGACCCGGATCTTTTTCCGCGCATACAACGTCACCTCTTCTAGAGGTACTTCTTCTAGAGTTTTCTATGGGTATGATTTATCATTCAACATTCTCTTCCGGGGAGCAGAATCTTTTGAACCTATAAATCTACCACGCTTCTGACGTGCAGTGGATTCATTTGTTGCCTTGTTTGAATTATGTCCTTCTGGGATACTAATTCGAGCAGGTGCATTTATAGCTGGCACATATGACTGTCACTTTCACTACATCGTTAAAAGCATCAGGTAATTGATTTGCAATTTCTTGTAGATGCATAATTCTCCTAACTTTGTATCTATATTGGGAAGTCCTAGGGTCTAGATGAGACAAAGTGAAAGTTTTTCATGATAATTCACGCCGTTCTTCTAGAACGTTAGTTTTTTTATCTCCCCCTAACGAAAGGAATTCTGTCTCATCGAAGTGACAATTCGCAAACCTTGCGGTAAACAGATTATCAGTTAATGGTTCTAGGTATTTAATTATAGATGGTGATTCAAAACTGACATAAATACCTAGTCTTCGTTGGGGATCCATTTTGGTTCTCTTTGGTGGCGGGATAGGAATTTGTACTGCACAGTCAAATTTTCGCAAATACGAGATATTAGGTTGATTTCCCGATACCAATTGAGTCGGAGAGATTTTATGATAGGCTGTAGGTCTAAGGTGAATAAGCATTGCAACATGCAGAATGGCGTGCCCCGAAGCATTAGCAGGAAGTCTAGATTGCATCAAGATGGGTCTAGCTACTAGCTAAAGGCGCTTAATTAGAGACTCCGCTAAACCATTTTGGGTATGAACATAGGGAATAGGATGTTCTATATCAATTCCGATTGATGAACAAAAATCATCAAAAGCTTGGGAAGTGAATTCAGCTACATTATCTAATCTAATAGATTTTATGGGATGGTCTGGAAAGTGAGCTCTAAGTTTGATTATCTGAGCAAGCAGTCTAGCAAAGGCTAAGTTTCTAGTAAATAAAAGACATAAATGTGGCCATCTGATTGAGGCATCTAAAAGCACTATATAGTATCTAAACGGTCCATTAGAGGGATGGATAAGTCCACATATGTCACCTTGTATTCTCTGTAGAAAAGTTGGTGACTCATAAACTATTTTTAGGAAGGATGGTCTAGTAATCAATTTTCCTTGTCAACAAGGAATACAGTTTAGACCCTTAGGTATTACGTGATTCAGTAGAGGGTGGCCATTAGAGTTGTTTATGATCCTTTTGAGCATAGTGGATCCAGGATGACCTAGGCGGTAATACCAAATGGTTAAAGTTTCAGGATCGTTGAGTTTTTGGCTTACTAATGATTTCTCATTAGTAATGAGCTTCTGGCTCCTAATTGCATGAGATTCGACTATCTCAATACGAGTATAATATATCCCTATTGAGAGAGTGGAGAATTTTTCTAATATGAACTTCAGGTTTCTAATGTTAAATACGATGCATAGATATTCCTTATTATCTTCATTTTGTGTTTCGATGTGGTACCCATTCATGCGAAATTGCGAATATCTTTGAAACTCAATAAATTTCTTCTAGAACTACTTGAGTACAAAGCATTTTAGATAAACAGGTGGGTACCATTTGGCAATACAAGATGGGCTCTTCCAGAGCCTTTTATTATTTATGCAGGTCCAGCTATGGCTGACACATTACGAGGGTTGAAGTCTATATTTGAGAAGAATTTATGGCTTTTCAAAATAGTGTGAGTTATTGCACTATCAACTAAGCATGGCTTCTTTCTCCATAGTTTTATCAAAAATCATTTTCCTAAAACAAATACTTGTATCATTGTCTAAACATAACATAAATTGCATTAGATAACAACTGAAGATGCAACGCATAGCATATAAAACTAGGATAGAAAATATAATACTGAATAGCATAAAATATTCAAATGACTAGAAATAGTAACTATTAAAACAAATGTCTAACTACTAGAAAGCAACTGTCTCACTAGAAATAGGAACTACTAGTCTAAACTGCATAAATTAGGTCTTCATCATGTTGTCGTCGGATTCATCATCGTTATCTTCGTAGAAGTCCGAGGGTTTCAATTGGATGCAATCGGGAATATCATCGAGGTCATCAATATCATCAAAATCATCTGCCATGTTTGCCTCCATGGTCTTTTGAGAGTTTTGGTATCGTTCCACCTTTTCCTTTGATGCACGGCAAGTGCGTGACCAGTGACCTATGCCCCCACACCTGTAGCAAGCCTCTTGTGGTGTGGTTGTAGGTTGTGGATTTTCTGTGTGAGGAGCATGCCACGTCAAGCTTCTTGCTTTCTTAAAGTGTGTAGTCTTTCGTGGATTATGGCCACCTCTTCCGGGGTGGTCATGTTTTCCATGATCATTGTAGCCGCCTCTTCCAGGGTGGCTAGCTCTTCCACGGTTACCACCTCTTCCAGGGTGGTTATGACGGCCTCCTCTACCACGACCCTTGCCTCGATATTTACGATATCCTTCATTTGCATTTGTTTCAAGCAATGTCGCGGCTCCAATGGACCTGGAGCTATGATTTTGCATCAGGACTTTATTATTTTCTTCTGCAACTAAGAGAACAGAGATGAAATCAGCAAACTTTGAAAAATTACGCTCACGATATTGCTGCTGCAGTAGCACGTTCGTGGCGTGAAAAGTAAATAATGTTTTGTCAACCATTTGATTGTCATTAATAGGTTCTCCGTATAATTTTAAGCGCGAGGTGATACTAAACATGGTTGGGTTGTATGCTGATACTGATTTATAATTCTGATACCGCAAGTCCATCCACTAGTTCATGGCCGTTGGCAATATAACCATCCTCTGGTGGTCATACGTGTCCTTCATGGACTTCTATAAGCTCAGGGAATCCACCTCGGTTAGGTATTCATTCTTGAGATCGAGATGGAGGTGATGACGCAATAGAATCGTAGCTCTAGCTTTCTCTTCAAGAGGAAGCTTGTTCCCGTCTTCGATTGCCATCCCTAGTTTCTTCGATTGCAGGTGCAGTCGTGCAGGTGGCATCTAGGCACCAGGCTAGATAATTCTTGCCACTAACATCGAGGGCCTCGAACTTTAACTTGGACAAAGTTGACATCTGACGAAGTATGATATACGTTTATCAAACAAATGGGTATACTAAAATCGGGACATTAAATTAGACATGGGACGTCTTGCACTGCTGCAAGTAATTCAATCAAAATTTTAGGAATCCGACCATACCGATGTATCCAGAACGGCCTAAATACTCAAAATCCGTATATGGGTCGTTGAAATTGGATCTATATCGGATCCAAGATCACGTTATCAAAATAAACAGTCAAGATTAAATATGTATTAAATAATTAAAATTTATAAGATCGGATTATACCGATGAATTCGGAACGGTCCAAATAGTTAAGATCCATACTTGGATCGATCAGATCGGGCCAAGATCAGGTCCATAATCATAAAATAAAAACTAACGATCTAGATTAAATCAGATAGTTAACTATATGAGAATGCATATAAACTTAGATGGGTTGGGTTTGCCAAAAATCGGGTCGGGCAGCTATATGCAGTCGGGTCTGCTATATAAGCGTTCGGGTTGGGTTGGTAATGCAATCGGGTTTGACAAAGTCGGGTCTGTACTATATTGTTGGGTCGGGTCTAAAGTATATAAACAGGCCTACCATAAAATTGGTTGACGGGTCTGGGGATGCACCGGTCGGGTCGGGTTTGCATGTTATGGAGTTTTAAACCCAAAAAAAAAAAAATTGATGAACTACTATTCATCTTCTCCGATAGTTTCGGGAAAACCTAACCACCGAACCCTATCTCACGTGCCGCCGTCGGTGAGCGCAGCCCGCTGCCGCCACCGTACGTGAGTGCAGCCCGTCGCCAGTGCACGTTGTGCGCAGCCGCCGCCGTCGACGCATGTTGCGCGTAGCCTTGCCGCCAGCTCGTGCGGGGGTTCCAGTTTCTACCGCCGGTTATGCAGTGAAGGGAGGGGGTGTTCTCGAGCGTACCATTGCACCGTTCGTGATGTTCGTCACCGTTGCGATGGGTCGACCGGATCTCTGTTTCTCTTGCGGAGTGATCAGCCGGGCTCAATGAGCTCGTGCTGATAACGTATTAAAGATGGAGATACGAGATTCCAAGAAGAACGTGCCCCACCCTAAAGGGTCATATATTATTTATAGGGTACGCTTACTTATGGCCCAAGTAATCTATGAAAAATCCTAATCCATGGGGGTGATCCGACGGTGGACAACACACATGAACGGAAGATCTCATAACAATTATAACGTTTTTCCTAATAAACTGACATTTGACCATCATTTCACCGTAATCGACCCCGACGGGACTACAGCTTCACATGCCACCCTACTAGGACTCGCAGGGTTAGTTTCCATCGGAAGAATAAGAATTTTCATGAATGGAACAAGTATTGCAAAATCCCCAGAAGTAGGCCGGTTAAGAACAGACTAAATTCGTTCCTAAGGAATACGGGGTTAAGTAGAAGCGTCTCAGAATCAAATATCGATATCACCACAGTCCATCGAAGTAGCTTTGAATGAAACAATGGAGAGAGAGAGAAAGAGAGACAGAGAGTACAGCGTCATACCTTCTCGAGATCGATCAAAGGGGTCATAGTGGAGATGAATTGCTCCCGAGAAATAGCAGTGGATTTGTTGCGGGATTTCTCTCCTCCTCTTTCCATCCCGAATTGGACGCAATAGCAAGTCGTATGGTGTAGAGTTTTATTTTTTTTGGAAGTTGTATGGTGTAGGGGACGCTCATTTTTTTTGGGTTATTTTGACTTTGCCCCCCAAATTTTGCCTTGAATTAGACTTTACCCCCCATATTTTTATTAATTAGACTTTACCCCGCAAAACTAACTGTTCCGTCAGCACTCCATCTAAGAGACTTTTCATAGTTTTCTAAATTAGTCCTTGCCCCCCACCAGCTGTCAACCCGTTTCAAATACCCGATTTTACCCTTGGGGGGCAAAGACTAATTAATAAAATACTTATCTTTACCACCAAGATATATTTATCAGTGGCACCATCTTTCTCCACCAAGTATGCTTATCAGAATTTAGCAATTGAAAACCTATGACCATGTGGGATTTAGTAATATTTATGATAATAACACAGATTTTTTGCTTATAAATACTATTAAGCATCTTTACTAAGATAAATCCCTCAGATAAACCCTTAACAAACATATATAGTAAGAATTTTGATACACCATTGGGCCATCCAAAAAATACAATAAGAGGCCAATCAAACCAACTTAAGTATAGTAGTTAAGAACAATAAGATTCATGCGGCTACTACCAACTTAACATGCAATGAAACAAGCTCCCTACTTAATCAGTTTTGAGCGTCACATAGATGTTTAAGAAGAAAAAGCCCTCAAAAGCTACTCAAATTAGATAGCAAAAACTCTTGCATCACCAAATCCGAGTTGTACCATGACTACTGAATTCCACCTGCAGCAATATAAATACCATTAAAATACACACATTTTAAGAAAATTACCATAAAGATAATATTTTTACACAAAAGACCAACACTCATTGCTTTAAGCTCTGAATATAAAGATAAAGTGGGGCATAATCCATAACATATAAATATTATATTATTTAAATAAAATAAAATTTCTTAAACAGTGACTATGTCTCCACTTAAGTACCTGTGGTTGTCAATGATTGAGTGGAAGTTAACTCTTGAGAATGACCAAGTAGGTTTTTTGGGTTAAATATTCGTTTCCTGCCAATGCTCATGCCCCTACCAAGTAGGTTCGATTATTATGACCATAAAGACCACATTTTTCACATAGCTTTTGTTGCCTTTTTGCAGGATCAGCCTCATCTTCATCTCTTCTTCTCTTCAGTGAAGGCCTTTCTGGAGGCCTCAGTAGGGGGGAGGTAGGACGACATATTTTGGCTACAATTTACAAAAAAAAGTTAGAGTTTATCGCAACAATACGTTATTCCAAGTTAGTAAGATTACATTTTCCCAATCCTTTGAATCAGTTAGTGTGTAGATGTATCCAGCATAGGTGTTCATGTATGCCCGCACCGTGTGGTATGGACTAAAATATCTGTATAAGACAAGAATGTTAGGTGCATGATGTTAGAGACATGAGAACTCATGAGATGGGTGTGGACTTACTTGGACCAGGACTCTCTCCTATGGTGGATGACAGCCACTGCATGAACACATGGAATTCCTGATATTTGCCACTCACAACATGTGCAACTCATTGAATTGAGATCCAATGTCCACCTATCTCCATGTTTGTTGATGGCACTATGTAAATGGTTAGTAGCACCCTCCACTGTATAATTGTTGTATATCTTTTTTAACTTTTCCAAAGTTTGTTGTGCCCTAGGCACTAAGCCATCTGCATCCCAAGTAGCTGCCTTACACCTTCTGTCATGGATAAGTCGCATAATCATTAAATGGAGTTTTTCTACAAACTTTGAAATTGGCCTAACTCTCAAGGTCAATATCCATTTGTTTAAGGATTTAGAGAAATTACTTGTGATATGTTCGCACTTTGTTGTGGTGTCAAAGTGTGATCTAGCCCAGGTAGAAAATGGTTCTCTTTCTAGCCAAGATTTTTCCATCGGTTCAATCTTCCCAAGTTCTTCCATAGTCCTCTCAAAATCCGATACCTTGTAGGCTTTCGCAGCTCTCCAACATAGTAGTTCTAAGTGTGCCCCCTTGTGAACCTTCTTGAAATTCTTATACATATGCCTAAAGTAAAACCTATGGTAGCTCTGTGGAAATACTTGATTGACTGCTTCTACAAGGCCTTTTTGCCTATCTGATATGAATGTCAAAGGTAGTGGATGCTCTTTTAGGTAGGGCTCTAGTATCTGAAGAAATGTGAACCATGTATTGAAACACTCAGATCTACAAATGAATATGGCTATGGGAAACAAGCCATTATTTCCATCCAAACATGTAATAGATAAACAAATGCCTCCATCCTTTCCCTTTAAAAAGCACCCATCCAACCCTAGAATTGCCTACGACCATTTGTAAACCCTCTCAAACTAGATGTGAAGGCCACACACAGGCAACTGAATCTATCATCATCATCTGCCCTCCTGCAAATGGCAATGCTACCTGGATTTTTAAGAAAGATTTGTCGGCAAAGCTCTAGTGCTAGAGAGTAGCTCTCATCATAGCTTCCATGTATTCTCTCACTGCACATTATTTTGGCATTCCATGCAGTCCAATATGACACCTTCAACCCAATCTCTCCCAAATCTCACTCTGAATATCTTTGGGTTTAAAGTCCATATGATTCCTGATGCTTGCCTCAGCCCTATCTGCAACCCACTTTGCATTTGCCATTGCATTCTTCCCTTCAACATCACATTTATCTAGGGGATGCTCTATTCGCACCCATAGAATTAGCGATTGCACCCGAATCTTTTAAAAAAACTTAATTTCCTATTTACCCACATCCCCAACCTCCATAAGTTGTCGGCCCTATCACCCTCCGCCTTGGCCGCTACTCGAGCCTCCTTCGTCGCAATCCGTCATCCATGTCTGATCACCCAACCTATTGCTACTGTCCCCGCTTCGCCGCCCTCCTTTCTTCTTCTTCTTCCTCCTCCTCCTTCTACCTCATCTTCCCCATGCCGGAACCGTAATATGCTGCCCCTCTTCCCTCCTCCGCCTCTTTCTTCTTCCTCCTCCTCCTCCTCCTCCCTCCTCCTCTTTCTTCCTCCATCTTCCCCACGCTGCTCGGCTAGGGTTCAGGTATGGGAAAGATGGAGGAACAAGGAATAGGGAGGAGAGAGGAAGGCTAGAGGTTTAGGGTTCTGGCGGGGGAAGATGCAGGAAGGAGAAGGAGAAAGAAAGGAGTATGGAGGCGGGGCGGAGTGGAGTGGAGTGCGGCGGGGACATGGACAACGGTAGTGGGCTGTGGGGGGCGGGGGGGGTGCATTTTGGGGTTTCTGTGGGTGCCAATATCAATTTCTCAAAATAGGTTGGGGGCCAAGATAGTTTTGGGTGCCATCACTAATTCCATGAGTGCGCGAATAGAACATCCCATGGTGTAGGGATTAGGGATGGCAATGGGACGGGCGCCGGCTAAATGGGAAACCCGACCCGACCCTATTGAGTTGGATTTGCGATGGAACTAGTTGGGTTTGGGCGGGTTTGGGATTTACGAAATAAAACCCGATTAGGTTTGGGACGGGATCGAGATTAGCATGCCCAGACTCAACCCGATTATATATATGTTTTTTTTTGTCATTTGATAATTTACGATGTAGTTTAGTATCTTATTTTATGTTGTACCAATAATATAGTTAAGGAGATAATACAACTCATGCCTTCTATTTATAAAATTTCTATAACATATTTGATTTAACTATCAATATTTAATTGGTGTTTAACTGGTTTTAGACTTGTAGTAAGTTATACATTTTCATTGTAGTGCATTTGTTTAATTCATTAAATGTATATATATATATATATATATATATATATATATATATATATATATATATATATATATATATATATATATATATATATTTAACAAAAATATAGAAACTGTTGTTTTATATTATAATGAATTTAGATCTCAATATGTTCATTGCTTCTCTTACCGAAAATAAGTTTAGTTTAAAATATAATCAACTAGCTTGGACTTGTCCAGCATAAACATAATTGAGATGGGACGGGTTTGGATTTTTACTAGTGTTAGTGGGACAGGTTTGGGATTGATTATTGAAACCCGACATGAGTTTGGGAAAAGACATTCCTTAGAAAGACTGGGTCGAGATGGGCCGACCCGTTCCAAACCCGACCCATTGCCATCCCTAGTAGAGAAGGCAACGGGACTGGCTAAATGGGAAACCCGACACGACCCTATTGAACTGGGTTTGGGATGGAACTAGTTGGGCTTGGGCAGATTTGGAATTTACGAAATAAACCCGATCAGGTTTGAGACGAGATCGGGATTAGCATACCCTGACCCAACCCAACCCGATTACATGTTATTTCTTTTGTTGTTTGATGATTTACTCGGATGTAGTTTTGTACACTATTTTATGTTGTACCAATACTATATTTAAGGAGATAATACAATGCATGTCGTTTGTTTATAAAATTTCTAGAACTTATCTGATTTAATTATCAGAATTTTCATGATGTTTAACTGGCTGTAGACTTGTAGTAAGTTGTACGTTTTCATTATACTGCAAATGTTTAATTCATTCAATATAATCAACTAGTTTGTACTTGTCCTGCATAAACATAATTAGGACGGGACGGGACGGGTTTTTGTTTTTTGCTAGTGTGAGTGGGACGGTTTTGGGATTGATCATTCAAACATACTACACTAAAACAAACAATTTATAACGGTTGTTACAAAAAGTGTTACAAATATTTGTAACGCCATATTCCTAATCGTTTTTTTATGTTACTAAATATTTTTATAACGGTTAGTAGCATTACTAAATCCTGATTTTGGTGTTTGGACAAAATGGTCCTTAGCGGGACAGGGTCGGGATAGGCCGACCCATTCCAAACCCGACCCGTTGCCATCCTAGTATGGTGTAAAGTTTTGAATGGTGTTAATATTTGCACCCACAGGCTACTAGGGGGTCCGGCTAAATACAACACAATATTATTAGAAGCAGCACAGTTACAAAAATAAAAACTATCACAACCCGGATTTCACTGCAACATGAAACCCCGGGTGTGAGTTTTACTGCCTATTTTTTTGAAAAGGAAAATAAAATGAGTATTTTAAGTTTAGTTTATTTTTCCTTGATCGAACCGACCCAATGCCTAAGGTGCAAGCTCGAACCATAAGGTGCCAGTGTAGAGAATCTTGCCCCCGAAGGGACTAACCCATAGCCTGATGACAGTAGAACACCCAAGACACCTGGCGTACGGTTTCATCCTTGCAAGGAAGATATGAAAAATATTTTACAAAAGTGAAAGAATATCACTCGACTGTTGAGGGCATTACTCTTGGAAGGAGAGAGACAACTCTTTTATTTTTCTAAGAGTCTTGCTCTCATAAGAGCATGAGGCTTAAGCCCTAGGGCGAGTCATTCCTTATAGCCACTTTGAATTAGTCTTGGAGGCTCCCCACACTCATTATTGTTATGATTAAGATAAACAGAAGTAGTTAGTATCCCGAGCCAAAATAATATATTACTAGAAGTAAACTTTCTATATATAGATCAACTATCTAGGTTCGCGCACATCGACGGGCACTGCGTTATGCCAACGATCGAGGTTCGCACGTGCCAACGAAGCACACACACAGGGGTTAGCGGTCATGACTCACAATCACACTGTATGCGCAAAAAAAAGATTCGGGTCATCTTTATTGCAAACACACGAAGATTACAGAGGCCGTGACCCGGGGAGTTGGGGGTGGTGAGCCGGGTGCGGCGAAGATTTGATCAGGAGATTGTGGGAGAGATCCTCTGGAGGGTCCCTTTGATCCGCGTCTCCATGTTACTTCGTGCGAGAGCTCTGAAGGGGTTGCCCAGGACAGAGGTCTTTACAGGGTGAGGGTTTCTTGAGAGGCTAAGGAGTACCGGCCGTTGCTTTTGTCCCTTCCGTGCTTCATGCTTTCTCGGCTAGGGGGTTTTTGGCTTCGTTCATCGGTCTTCGTGTCTCCCTCGATCCTTGCTAGATCTCTGCGTCCTTGATCGTCGGTTCGCGACGGCGATCGTACTTCTGGCGTTGGCTTTGGCTTTGGCTTTGGCTTGGCTTTTGGCGTGGCTCTGGCTCCTGCGTTGCTTCGGCACTTGCGCTTGAACGTAGATGGGTAGAGACTTGCGATGCTTTAGTTCTTTCGGACTTCGCATCATATCAGCTAGAACGTGCGGTGCTTTGCTCATGACTGTCGTAGTCGCTTGGCTTTGGCACTTGCGTTGCTTCGGCGCGGGCTTTACCAATGCTTTTGCTTCGGCTTCTTTCGTTAGCTTTTGCTTCGGCATTGGTTTGATCTTCTTCTCGAACGGCGATGGCGATGTCTTCACGGCTTTGTTCTTCTTTTGGCTTATTGGGGATTGATTTTGGTAATGACAGTTGTGGCGTCGGCTTTGGCTTTTCTTCTTCTCCGGGCTTCTTTGGCATGATCGGAGTTGAAGGCTTTTTTTGAAGATGACGGATGTAGCACTGATCTCCGTGCGACGGTTGTAGCGTCGGCTTTTGTTGATGAAGACAGCGGGGGTAGCACCGATCTTTGTGTGACTGTTGTAGCATCGGCTTCTGTTGATGAAGAAGAAGAACGGCCAAATCGGAGTTGAAAATCATTGGAGAAGTCGGGTGATGACGACTCCAGGCCTTCTTCTCCAAGCTTTCTTCTTCGTGCGAGGAGTCGAAGCTTTGATCTTCGAGTGCAAGGCCTTCGCTTTAATGAGGACTTCGATGGTCGACTCCGCTTTGTTGGGGATGCGCCTTCTAGTTCTTCGCGAAGCCTTCGGTCTTCAAGCATTGAAGCCCTTTTTGCAGAGCCTTTTCGTCTTTAGCTTTTTGGACCATTGATGCCTTTCCCCACCCCTTCTATTTATAGGCAAAGGGGGGAGGTTGGGAGAGATATGGCTGCAATTTTTTAGTTTTATCAAATATCTCCCCCCATAACCATCAAAATATTGTTTTCTTATTTGGGGGAAATAAACTTGATCCCTTTCCTTATCCTGTGGGGATGGTTATGGGCTTGTTATAACTTATCTTTGATGATAAGTTGCCATATCTTTGCACCTTCGAATTGATGGCGACACGATGTCATCTTGGCCGTCGGATCGAGGGATCGTCGTGGATCTACGGTTGCATAGACGTCCACGTCACCTCCCCCCGTATTGAAGCGGTTAGGATTTTTTTTCCTTTTTTTTTTTTTTCATATGGCCGGCCATACCTCCCCATAGGGAGGGGGCATGGTTTCCAAGAAGGGGGGCCGGTGGGCCCTTTTTGTGTTCGAGTTGCGGGTCTGATGGGGCCCATTTGCGTTGAGTCGGGTCCGCTTCATATGCGGGCTATTGTGTGCAGGCCGTGTTCGCATGTGGACCGTTGTTTGTGGGCCGAGTTTACATGCGGGCCGTTGTGTGCGGGCCATGTTCGCATGTGGGTCGTTGTGTGCGGGCCAAGTTCGCATGTGGGCCGTTGTGTGCGGGCCAAGTTCGCATATGGGCCGTTGTGTGTGGGCCAATTTTTCACATGCGGGTCGGGTCGACCCGTGGGCTAATTTCGGTGCCCACTCACACGCGCACGCGATGCGCAAACACAACTCTGACAACCAGGATTCATATGCGCCAATGGGGCACCACATGATGCAGCGTTCAGGATTCACATGTGCATATGTGGTATGACGATTTTAAGGAAGGAATGCTCTACCGTGTATATCCACAACGGGAATCGAACTGAGAACCTCTCCAATGAGGTTGCATGGATTTCTATGCAGATCCAGCTGAATAGATCATCTATTTAAATATTATCGAAATCATATCGTAACCTACGAATGCTCATAACTTGGGATTCCAAACTCAGAATCCAACACGGTTAGATTCGTTGGAAGATATCGTCGAGACAAACACATTATCAATAGTTTCATCTGTTGGAGTCGGTGCGTCCTTAGCATGGATTTTCTAGATTAGCATTACTGGATAATGACTCTGGTTAATGAATAACTAAAATGGTATTTATAATCCACATATAATAAGGACCCTAGGGAACACAGTAGGCCATTAATGTGCATAGTGGGTCCATGCTTAGGAGACCCAGTGGACCAGTCTTGTGTAGACCTAGATTGAGTTCACAGCTTTGGTGATGCTGGTTGCTTTACCGGAAATAAACTGAGGGCAGATATAGAAATATGGCGAAGTCTCCACTGCGGGGATGTTGGATCTCCATTCACTTGACCAGGTATTATAGTTGTATTGAACAGAAACTAGGACGATGCACGGATCGATGAATCAGACACTGGTGCATTAACTGTCTTATCACTTTAGGTAATATGTTCTTAACTCTGAGGAACCATGTCCACTAAGCTAACCAGTTATGCGGTGCTTTTGATGTGCTAACGTGTGCAGACCTACCATAATCCAATACCATGGTACATTGGGTTACCCGGCTGGCATTGGAGTAGCATGTAAGTCCTACAAGCTATCCGACATCCAGAGATGGATGGTTGCATTCGATGAGTCATATTGTCCACATATTAAACCCAAGCCTGGTGGTCATCAGTTAGACTGATGATAGTTCTGGTGCTAGACATAGCACCAGAGTGTGTGGTGTTATGGTTAACAAGTCATTGAATCGAGTCAAGTGATCGACCAAGTCTGAAGGTGCTCCCCACCTCCCAAGTCGAGTCATGGCACCAATATTAGAGGGACCAATGATTAATAGGTTAAATTAAAGATCGAACAGGGATTATGATGGAGTAATACAAGTTTGGGATTACTGGAGTGCAGCCCGCGGGTCATACTAGGTTAAGTCGCGGGTTAATCAGATTCAGACTGATTGACAGAACTCTTGGTGTGTTACCAGGATAGTCATTCAGGAATCAAGTTAGAGCTAAAATCCTAAGCCTTGAAGGTTCTACCTTATCGTCGCATATCAGAATTGTAAACCCTATCCAGTTAGGCTTGCTAGATACGAAATAGCAAAATGGAGCACATGCCTAAACGCCGGAAGTCTCTTTGCATATGTGAATGAGCCATAGGGGTATTTTTATCAATATTTATTTATAGTTAAACATATATGGAATATGGATCTCATATGAACTTGGAATATGGATCTCATATTTATAGTTAAACATTTCGTCAAGTAAATCTCTCATTCTCAGCCAAACAGTGAGCATCCTCTATAAAGGGCATTATTGTCCATGTTTATAGGAAGGGGGTAGCCATCTGTAGAGATAATTCTTAGGGAATTTCGCTCCCCCTCTCTTTCCCTGGATATGTATGGCCGGCCACACCCCTTAGGGGTTTGACTTGGTCAAACCCTAAAGGGGGTTGGCCCTGTATATAGAAGAGGAGAGGGGAGGCCGACCCTGGGTTAAACCCTAGCTGTCCCCTCTCATGCTCTCTCTCCCTCTTTGTGGTTTCAGCCAAGAAGAAGAAAGGAAGAAGAGAAATGAAGAGAAGGAAGGAAAGGGAAGAAGAAGAGAAGAGCGAAGAAAGGATCCTTCGACGTAGGGCTACTCCGCCTTCGTTGTTGCTAGTCGACCAGTGGTGGACTTATTGTCTTTATACCTAGTGGTGAGCCATCGAGGGTTCCTCCGCTTGTGAAAGACTTGATGTCATCCGATAGTCTTTCTCATTCCTTGACGTGGAGGTCGTCATCTGATGGTCCCGAAAAAATATCACCGGCTCGACGGCCATATGGCAGCAGCAGGGGAAAAGCACAACGATATGGTAAAAGTCCCCAGGGAGGTTGCCCCTGTCTTGGGGCGCACCCAAGGTGACCTCGGGTGATCAAAGAAGGAACCACCCCTCCGGAGGGCTCGAGACTCAAGGTCAAATGTGATTCTGGGCTAGTAGTCTTGGAATTCAGAGAACACTTCCGGATAGCTCGCCCTGACCGCTGTGTGTGGGAGAAAATCTTCGTGCCAATCAGAAGACTTCACCTCACCAGTCAATAGAAGCGGAGTTGAAGATCGTTGCTCGATCTGATGGTTGCAAGGTATGTTTGAAGGCTGATGCCTTAGTGATTTGAGTTATTGCTTTCCATATGCTAACAGAGAGAGATGCAATCAGAGAGAGATGACACGAGAGATGATCTCGGAGTTCAACCGAAGCCTACGTCTCCTTGCTATAGGGAGCAACCCGAATTCACTATCACTTTGCTCGAAGTGACCTCGACAGGCCGAGTGTCACTGAAGTCTCTCCGATCTCTTCTAAGACAAGAAGAAGATCGAGGTGAGTTACAAGATAGGAAGCTGGAAATTCCAGAGCTCTGGTTTCTGAAAACAAATATCAGATGATGGCACTGATCTTCTCTCTGGATTTGGAATTTGGGCCTGGATCCTTTTTTACATCTCAAGGTCCTGTTATTTATAGGATTTCCTGGAAAGGAATCTGGGGGTAAATGGCGGTTTTTACTGTCGTATCTGGAGATTCTCCAGGAAGGGCTGGTGGGTCCCGCCGTTTTCTCTGGGGATTCCACAGGCAGGGCTGGTGGGTCCTGTGGAAGTCTCTATGGGCCCATCAGGCAGGGCCGGTGGGTCCCTCGGTAGTCTTTGTGGGCCCACCAGGCAGGGCTGGTGGGTCCCGCGGTAGTCTCTGTGGGCCCACCAGGCAGAGCCGGTGGGTCCCATGGTAGTCTCTGTGGGCCCACCAGGCAGGGCCGGTGGGTCTCGCGGTAGTCCCTGTGGGCTTCTTCTCCAAAATTTGCACCCACAGTTACCCCCTCCAAGTTAGCTAGAGACCACATTGGCTGGCTTGGATTTTTGGTGCAAAACTATCAACCCCCTGTCATTAGTGCAAAGAAGTTTGTTGAGCATTGGTGATAAAGGACCGATCAGTTGATTTTTCGACTAATCGGTCAAAATCGACCGATCGGTCAAAATTAACCGATCGGTTGAATCTAACCGATCGGTCAAAGTTGACCGATCGGTTAATTTCAACCAATGGCGGTCGAGCTGATCAGTCAAAAAACACAATTTTTTGACCGATCTAGTAGGAATCTGACCGATCGGTCGAACTTGACCGATCGATAGAAGTTGACCGATCGGTTAAGCTCAACCGGTCGAAGTCGAAGTGATCGGGCAAAAAATTAAGTTTTTTGCCCAATCCAGTAGAAATTTGACCGATCGGTAGAACTTGACCAATCGATCAAGGTTTACCGATCGGTTAAATTCAACCGGTCGAAGTCGAAGTGATCGGGCAAAAAATTAAGTTTTTTGCCCAATCAAGTAGAAATTTGACCAATCGGTTGAATTTGACCGATCGGTCAAGGTTTATCGATCGGTTAAATTCAACCGATCAAAGTCGAAGTGATCAGGCAAAAAACTAAGTTTTTTGCCCAATCAAGTAGAAATTTGACAGATCGGTTGAACTTGACCGATCGGTCAAGGTTTACCGATCGGTTAAATTCAACCGATCGAAGTCGAAGTGATCGGGCAAAAAACTAAGTTTTTTGCCCAATCCAATAGAAATTTGACCGATCGGTTAAATTCAACCGGTCGAAGTCGAAGTGATTGGGCAAAAAATTAAATTTTTTGCCCAATCAAGTAGAAATTTGACCGATCGGTCAAGGTTTACCGATCGGTTAAATTCAACTGGTCGAAGTCGAAGTGATCGGGCAAAAAACTAAGTTTTTTGCCCAATCCAGTAGAAATTTGACCAATCGGTCAAGTTTTACCGATCGGTTAAATTTAACCGGTCGAAGTCAAAGTGATCGGGCAAAAAACTAAGTTTTTTGCCCAATCCAGTAGAAATTTGATCGATCGGTTGAACTTGACCGATCGGTCAAGGTTTACCGATCGGTTAAATTCAACCGGTCGAAGTCGAAGTGATCGAGCAAAAAACTAAGTTTTTTGCCCAATCAAGTAGAAATTTGACCGATCGGTTGAACTTGACCGATCGGTCAAGGTTTACCGATCGGTTAAATTCAACCGGTCGAAATCGAAGTGATCGGGCAAAAAACTAAGTTTTTTGCCCAATCAAGTAGAAATTTGACCGATCGGTTGAACTTGATCGATCGGTCAAAGTTTACCGATCGGTTAAATTCAACCGGTCAAAGTCGAAGTTATCGGGCAAAAAACTAAGTTTTTTGCCCAATCTAGTAGAAATTTGACCGATCGGTTGAACTTGACCGATCGGTCAAGGTTTACCGATCGGTTAAATTCAACCGGTCGAAGTCGAAGTGATCGAGCAAAAAACTAAGTTTTTCGCCCGATCCGGTAGAATTTTGACCGATCGATTGAACTTGACCTATCGGTCAAGGTTTGCCGATCGGTTAAATTGAACCGGTCGAGGGCGAGGTGATCGGGAAAAAGAGCCTGTATTTTGCCCGATCCTCTGGTAAATTACTCGATTGTTTGCTTGTTGAACGGATAAAGTCTTCGAATGGAGATTGAGGGCAATTGTTCTGTATGAGTTGGCGGTTCGCCTGGACCGGCGATTCTTCTGAACTGGTGGTTTATCTGGTTCGACGTTTCGTCTGGTTCCGACGGTTCGCCTGGAAGAGCGCTTGCTCCGGATTGACGCCATGTGTCCTTTCTGAAAACACGGGATTTGACCTGGTGATGACATGTGTCTTTTCAATTTTCGCACCAGTTTCCCCGGGGTTTATAAGCCCCTACGGATTTCATTTCTGCCTCGCGCTTCTAGAAAATTTTCAAACTCCAGAACTCTTTGCTCTCGAATTCTCTGTTCTTTGAGTCCTCCCGATTGATCGAGATGGCGTCATCTGGCAGCATCAAGATCAAGAACTTGGTTCCTTCGAAGAGGAAGGGGAAGGAGAGGGCTCCAGTATCGCCCATGCAGAAAGGCCGGGGCAAGGGCAAAGGCGAGCTCGGTGAGCTAGGCAAGAGGCACAAGGGAGTGGGGTTCGCTTCCGCCCCATCACGACCAGAGCACATCCCGAAGGCCAGCTTCGTTCTGGGGCCTTTGATGCCGCTGTTGGAGGAGCCCGAGTATGAGTACAACACTAGAGGAAAGCTCACTGATGTGAAGAGGGCTAAGTGGCAAAAACTGTTGGCCTGCTTCACAGAGGGGAAGACCCGACCGGCTCTCTCCGGAGTTCAATCCGCGTTCGGGATTGACAAGCGGACGGTCTTCACCGCAATCGCCAGCAAGGAGCATGTGATGGGGATGGTGGTCACCATCGGCCAGTTGAACTGCGGACTGCGCTTCCCACTACTGCCGTTCGCCGCGAGACGGTTGAATACTTCGGGGCTTTGCCTGGGACAGATTTTCGGGAACGCGTGGAGGATCATCTACGCCTTCTGCCATGTGGAATCTGATTTCCAGGAGGAGCTTAGGGCTTATTACTCCAGCATCCCCGAAGGCGAAGAGGTTAGGATCGAGTTGGGCTATTTCTTCTACCACTATAAGTGGGCTTCGAGGAAGGATAGCTCATTCTTCAACTTGACTGGCATGTCAGCCCTGCGCCCGATCATCGACACCGTCCCCTCCGACAAGCTCTACACCGATTGGCCGATCTCGGTTTCCGGTGCATGGACCCCTCTCTTGGTGCCTGAGACTCCTCAGAATCAGGTACACAAAGAGATCGATATGTACTGTGCGGGAGGAGCCTTTGCCTGGTTGTCAGAGCGGGTCGGGGCCCTGGACAACCTCTTCTTGGAGCTGACGTGCGGTACTCGATCATGGAAGCAGTTCTTGAACTGCCCAGTCCGGCACGACAATGCCAACCTCCTCCACCGACTGCAGGCCCGGTACGAAGACAATGAAGTCTTGTACTCCGATTACGAGGAGGATCCTCAATCGGGCAAGATAATCAGAAAGGTCCGGGTCGAGAAGAAAGCTTATGGGGCAAGGCGCCGCCTGCCAACGGAGGAGAAGCTAGTGATGACCCGCAAGGGTCAAGTGAAGAAGAGGAGAGTCCTTAAGGAGGAGAAGAAGGAAGAAGAGAAAAAAGAAGAAGAAGAAGAAAAATAAAAGGGAGGAGAAGAAAAAGAAGAAGAAAAGGGAGAAGAAGATGAAGATGGAGACGACGTTGACGACGGTGATGATGGTGATGATGACGATGACGGTGATGATGATGACGATGACGATGATGATGGCGACGAGGGAGGAGATAGGGGTGAAGGAGGCGATGGCGGCGAAGGAGGCGATGGCGGCGAAGGTGGAGGAGATGGAGATGGAGATGGTGAAGGAGGAGAGGACGGTGGGGGCGAGGAATCTCAGACCATTCCCATCGACGAGGCTATGGCCCGTCGTATGGAAGACGTGATGGATACTGTAACGACCGGTAAAAAAAAAAATAAAAAAAATAAAAAAATAAAAAAAACAAAATAAAAAAAACAAAACAAAACAAAACAAAACAAAACAAAACAAAACCCAAACCCAAACCCACAACCCTTACCCGAACCCGAACCTAGCCCACTACCCCACCCAACCAAACCCGACCCTCTATCTCTATCTCTCTTTCTCTCTCCTTATCCCACCCCAACACCCAAACCCGCTCAGACCCTCTCTCTCATTTCTGAGACCTCCCTCTCTCTCACCTCTCTCACCCCGATCCCCCAAAATCCGGCCGTGAATCCTGCCCCGAATCCCGCCGCCGCCACCCCGGATCCCGTCGCAGCCGCCCCGGATCCCGCCGCCGCAGTCGCCCCGGATCCCGCCGCCGACACCGCCCCGGATTCCGCCCCAAATCGCGCCGACCGCCGCCTCTCCCCTCCCTTTAAAAACCCCCGACCCTCTCCCCCTTCCCTCGTTCAGCTCGACCCATTTCCCCCACCACAGTCCAAACCCCTCACCCCCTATCCGATCCCCCTCTTCCTCTTCTCCGATCCCTCTCATCCCCTCTGATCTCTCCTCCCTCTCTCTTGGTTTCTGCCGGCGTCGCCCGACGGCCGCCACTACTCAGGTGAGAGGCCCCCCTCCGGCCTCCCTCTCTTGTGTCGCCACCCGGCCCGACCACGGGCACCTCGGCCCGATCCGGCGCCCCCGTCGTCGCACGGCCCCGACGCCGTCACTAACAACCCGACGACCCGAACCGCCCGACAACCTCCGCTGAAGCGAGGCCCTCGGTCTCCCACTCTTTGTGTTGCCAACCAGGCCCGACCACCGACACCTAGCAACCCCGACCCGACTCGACGGCCGCCACCCATCAACAGTGCCCCATCACCCTGCCACCTCGGCCAACCCCTCGCCTCGACGCCGTTCACCGTCGCACGGCCCTGGTGCCGTCGCCCCGTTGCCAACGACCGAACCACCCGACGCCTATCACTAGTGCCCCGCAGCCCCAATCCGGCCCGATTCTCCTTGCCCATCACCGGCACAGCAACGCCATGACCCGATCCAACCCCGGAGCCCTTCTCTCTCTATCTCTCCCTTGTGTACGATCATCGACCACAACCCCGGTAGGCTGCCCAACCAGAACCAGGAGCCCTCCTCTCTCTTGTGTGACTGTGTGTGTGTGTGTGTGCGTGGCCATCGGCCACTACCTCGGTAGGCCGCCCAGCCATGGCCCGACATCGGAGGCCTCTCCTCTGCCTCTCTCTCTCTCTCTCTCTCTCCCTCTCTCTATTTATGTGTGGGTGAGCGCCTCCTACGAGCCTCGCCGCCCAACGACGACGAACCCCACCGGCCACCACCCAACCCAGGGTTCACCTCGACTCCCCTCCTCTAAGTAAACGTGTGTGCGAGCGTGAGCGAGCGGGTGCGAGCACCTTGATCCCGGTAATTCTTTGGACGGCCGATGCCGACAACTCCGAACGCTTCTCTCAACTTAGGACTGATAGCATGCCTGTGTGAGTACGTGTAGTAATCGTCTATGTGCATGTGTGTGCATATGAAATCAAGAGAGCATGATCGAGCGGTGCAAGCACGAGCTTCCATCCTGAATCAACATGACCCCCTTTTCCCACCGATCTCCATCTCTCTCTCTTCCGATCTCTCTCTATATGTGGGGCTACGAGTAGCCGACCGGAGCAAAGGCATCCGGCGACGGAGAAGATCAGCCGACCAAAGGAGTTGCAGCTGGAGCCGATAACCCCCATCAGCAGGTCAGCTGCCCCCCTTAGTTTCCCCATTTTTTCTCTTGGTGCTGTTGAAACCAACCCGACCCCTAGCCCCTGTGGCATAATCCCTTGATACGGCCAAGGCTGCCGGCACGGTGGCCGACAGATGTACAGTCGGTAAATCCCGACTAAGACCCGGCCAGGCCCCTATTTGGGCTGACGACCAACCAGCCACCCTACCACTAGTCAAATCCAGTCCCCCTCTACCCTCGCTATTGTGAGCACCGATAACCTGCTGTCGGCAGTGAAGTAGCGAGTGGCTCTGACCACCCTTGGCCTAGCATCACCCCAAGCGCCTTATGATTAGTAGTCGAGAAAACCCACTTGAGACTAACGGATCTTATCGAGCGATGTTGCACCTTGTGCATGGCGGTGAACCACCGTAGGTTATGCAACCGTACATCATCGATCACACCATTTTATGTGCAAAAGAGACAGTGCCCGATGGCTCCCAGAGCATCTTCCGACCAATTCCGAGATTCGATCGGTTAAGGAAGGATAATCACCGCCAATTCGGGTCTAGGCTCGGCAGGCTTGTACTTGTCAATCTATCCCCTTGAGCCCACACTAGAGGTTAGAAGGCCCGATCTCCTCGGGTCACGCTCGTATCAAGGTTGAGGATACCGATGCGGGTCCAAACACCTTATGAAGTTGTTGCGCACGAGGCCGACCCTTTTAGCGACAACGAGGTGCTACTTAGCAACCTAGGCTGGTCACTAGTGCGATTCCCGTGCAAACACGTCCTTTGACAAATCAAGCCGATCGTGATCGGCTTTGCCGATTTTGCCATCGACCGACGCGGTTACGACCATTTTGTCGGAATAGCGCCATTGAACCCTAAAACGACTTCTAGCATCGGCGATACCGACTAACCAAGACTGTACCATTGGCGCATCGTTTTGCGAGCCAATAGATGGGCATCCGATGACGCCTAAAATTCTTGACTCGGCCAACTTGGCCCTAAACCTGTATTATGCAGTAGCAAGTATTGACCATGGGTCTGCTATGTGTGAATTTGGCAGTGCTAACCGGGATGATTTAGCCGTAGATGGAGCAGAGACGGATCAAGGGCAGTTAACGGGAGTTTGTGCGTGATCGACAACCAGGTGACATCTACTCCCCTTCCCGTGGGCTTTGATAGTGGGAAATGAGAACAACTAGGGTAGGTGTCCATGGTACTGCATGCGGGTCCCGCCGGGCATCGCTGTATGTGGTCACGTGGACCCTTTCTTGCATGCGAAGTCGCGAGTCCGGCGACGCATGCTTTAAAATATTATTAAAATAAGCATACTTTAAAATATATTAATAAAATAATCATGATTTAAAATATTAATAAAATAATCATAATTATTGCTTGGACACCGTAAGTAGGAATTTCCTTAAGTTTTGAAAATTAATAATTAAATTATAATTATCGGGGCCCACCCTTCTGAGTGGAGTGTGGAGACCCGGGCACACGGGAATATGGGCGAGAGTAATTTAGGCTTATTGTGATGCATGGGTTGCGAGAGCAGTGCGGGACCAGGGTTAAAACGTTAATTAACGCATGTACCCTTTTTATCTGTCTCGATATATATTTAAAAGTAGTTATTCACTGTGTTGAGTTTTTTATCTATATTATGGAAAGATTGGACCCCGTGCGCGCAAGGGCCGTGAACCACCCTGCGCGCACAGCTGAAGATCAGTAGGTTAGGGGTCACGGGCAGGGATTGTGGTAAAGCCAATAGGTGGTGCCCTCGAAGAGGGATTGGCCTAGCAATCCTGTCCCGGGATAGTTGAAGCCCCCAAGGAAAGCAAGTTGGGCGGTAGAGCTCCACCGTGAAAGACGGGAAACCCCTTATGATCATATGGGTTATTTGCGCATGGTGTCGGAGTATGCGCGGCGAGAGAGTTGGCCCTCTACATCGAAATAAAAGGCCCTATAGTAATGCCCGACCGGGGGCAGGATGAACAAAATATCCGGGGTTCACATTAGGATAGAGGTTTTATATGATTGCTAATTAATTATGGAATCTTAATATGGATTATGATACTGCAGAGCAGGATAATCTAGTGATACTAGATGGTCATTTTGTTGAATAGTTCATTAATACTATAGAATAATGGATGAACCTTAAGTTAGACAATCTAGTGACAATAGGTATTGCATGTGAACATAGACTGCTGGTAGGATTAGGATGTTCTTCTATAAATATTAATATTATGTAATAGGACTGCTAAATTTAATTCAGCTAGCTCGGTTGTCTCATAGTATTAAAGACTACTAGGATGTCACTAGCCATTAATTTGGCTAATCTCCCAATTTCCTATTGGGGGCTACTCTTTCCCACGAGTAGACTCTCCTGCAGGTTCGGAGGTTCAGGGGTAGCGGTTGGAGGCTCGAGGCAGAGTTAGGGTTGCAGTAGTGTTATGTTTCTAGTTTGTCGTCTTACAGGCTCTTTATCTTGGCTATGTAATCATTGAGATTAGTATGAGATTATTTAGTCTCGTTTCATAATTTTTAGAGGCATTGATACAGCTGAATTTTTTTGGTAGGCCTCTTCTCAAGGCCACAAGCCTAGGTTAGATCATAATGAAAATATAAGAAGAGAATTGACCTAATATGACAAGCCCAGTAGATAGGGCCTCCAAAACGATGCATCGAGTGTTAGGGAGCGGGTTAGATTACTCGGCTCGTTGTCAGAGGCTTGAGCTTCGTGCTCCCTTAAGGGGGAATTCTGTCAGTATGTGGGGCACCGGCAGACCGCACATGCTGAGAGGATAGCCCGGTTGAAGGTCGAGCGTGGTCATCTCTATCAAAAGTTTTTAGCTCTCTCAGTTTCCTCTTAATAAAATATTTTTAAAAATCAAGTTTTAAAATGCCCCTTGTTTCTCCCTCCTCATTCTTCTTCATTCTTGAGAGAGTAGAAGCCCTGTGAGAGGCCCTAATTGGAGTAGACAGTTGACCAAACCCAAATCCCTTGGTTTTTCTTAATTCACACCCCAGGGATCGGTTCCGGATTTCTGGGGCATGACAGATACGGTGGGTGACGGCCAGAAGGTGTTGCCCACCTATCATTTTGAGGAGCTGAAGTGCCCCACGCGCATCAGAATCAAGTATTCGGGGAGTGACATGGTTGCAAGCAACCCCACTCCCCTCGACCAAGTGCCACCGAGCATCCTTCGCCTCGAGGGTGCTTCGACTAGCGGGGGTTTGGAGGTTGAGCAACCTCCACCCTCGCTCTGTCCTTTGGCTGCTCAAGTGGCGGAGGAAGCAGCCACCCTCATGGCCAGGATTCAGCAGAATGCTAAACACCCAGAGGAAGGGGAGATCACTCCCCTGCGCGATGTTCCCTCTCCCTTGCAAAAAAAGGGAGGGAGTCGCGTGGAGGATGGGACTCCCCAACCTCCGCCAGTAGCGTCCCCCGCCAAGGAGAGGTCGACCCCCAGGGGTAAGAGCTCCGACCAGGGGAAGGGTAAGGCTGAAGCTTCTCGAGCCGAGGCCACAGGTATATTCCTGCTAACTCCTTATTGACTGTTCTGCTTTTGAAGTTCAAAATATTCTAACTGTTTGAACTTTTGTATTGAATGTAGGTGCTCCTGCTGGCACGTCTTTGCTGCTCAAGGCTTTGGGTGAGGTTGATATCAACCACCCAACGCCAGTGATCCGGAAGCTCTACAATCTTTCGGACGCTACGATCGATGAGGCCTACAACAGGCTCAAAGTAGTGGTAAGTGCATCAGCTTGACTTGATCTTTGAGTTGTATTTTCAGATATGTTTCTAACTCTTCTTACTTGTTTGCAGAACGCAACTGTCCTGAAACTCGCTACGAGGCTTTTCAGGAGGGTCGGAGAGCGGGGGGCTTCAGCTAAAGTCTCTCGCTTGATGGCCGAACTGGAGGCCGCCAACGAGGAGAAGGGGAAGCTGAAGGAACTTCTTTCTGCCAGGAAGGAGGCTCTGAGCGCCAAAAAGGAAGCTCTCCGCAAGGAGAGTATCGAGAGTAAGAGGTGGCTCGACAGTTATGTGGCTCGGGGTCACAAGCTTGAAGAGTTGAAGAACCGCTTCTTCAAAATAGAGACTCTGGCGCACGACCATTCGGTGGAGTTACAGGAGTTGAAGAGCCAACTTGCTGCCAGGGAAGCTACTCTTACTGCCAAGGAAGCTGATCTTATTACCAAGGAGGAGGCCTTCACGAAGGAGCTGGAGCATACACGTGCTGAGTGTGAGAGCTTCAGGTCAACGGCAGAGAAAGCGGTAGAAGCCCTCAGGGTTCACGCTAGTGGCGTCCATTCTTCGAAGGCGTCTGCAGCGAGCAAGGCTCGTGGTGGATCTGAAGGAGAGAGTTCGCGCGCTCTAAGTGTGGCTAAGCCCTGATGTACTCTTATCTCTCTCTCTCTTGTTGTATCTGTAAGCTCCTTGTATATAAAAGCTCACTCTTGTACTCAGAAACTTTTTTGAGAAATAAAGATATGTTTTTGGTGTTTGAAATTGAATGTCTTGTATCGAACTCTTGGTTGAATGTTTGTGTTCTGGAATGCTTGAATATATTTAACACTTGACCATAAGGGGCCGAGTCGCAACTCGATCGCCCAAACTAGTTAAGTAATTTGAAAATTGAAGATTGAGTTGTATCATAGCTTGAAATCGTTTAACATCTGCCTGTAAGGGGTTGAGTCGCAACTTAAACACCCAAACTTGTTAAACGATCTGGTAGTTGAAGGTCATTTAACATTGTATGTAAGGGGTCGCGTCGCAACACGAGTTCCCAAACTTGTTAAACTTACCTATTGACTTGAAGGTTGTTTTGTTTTACAACCCGAAACCGTTTAACATCTGCCTGTAAGGGGTTGAGTCGCAACTCAAGCACCTAAACTTGTTAAACGACCTGGTAATTCGAATATAGATAATTTGGAACTTGAATGTAGATAACTCGAAACTGTTTCAGAACTTGAGTTGACAAAAGAACTTTTGAAAGCGATCTTTATTCATAATGGAATTTATATCATGGATAGAATATTTTGAGATGTCTAGCATTCCAAGCCCGTGGTAGTCTATCCCCTTTTGGCGAAATCAGTCGATAAGATCCTTTGCCTCCTACTGATTCGACGATGTAGGGGCCTTCCCAATTGGGAGCTAGTTTTCCACTGCTGTGCTCTTTGGTGTTGTAAAAAACTGCTTTGAGGACCAGGCTGCCAATTGGGAACTGTCTCTTGCTGACCTTTTGATCGTAGGCTTGCTTGATCCTCTGTTGATACTTGGCAACACGAATGGTTGCTCGATCTCGTAATTCTTCAGAGAGATCAAGGTCATGGACTCGAAGCTTTTCATTAATTCCTTCTTCGTCTGCTTTAGTTTTCAGGGTACTTGATATGTTTTCTATTGGGAGCACTGCTTCTGATCCGTATGTCAGGTGAAAAGGTGAGAACCCTGTTGATCTTCTCGAAGTGGTTCGATAGCCCCACAAGACTTCAGGTAGGACTTGCTCCCATAATCCTTTCTTGCTATCGAGCTTCTTCTTGAGCAGACCAAGGATAGCTCTGTTGGAAGCTTCGGCTTGACCATTGCATTGAGGGTACCTTGGTGTTGAGTAGAAGAGTTTGATTCCATTACTCAGGCAAAATTCTCGAAACTTGTCGGAGTTGAATTGAGCTCCGTTGTCAGCAATTAAGACTTGGGGTGTGCCAAACCTTGAAAAGATGTTATGCCTGATGAACTTGATGACTTCGTCGTCCGTCTCTCGGAAGAGTGGTACCGCTTCAACCCACTTGGTGAAGTAATCCGTTGCTAGCAGCAGATACCTCTTCTTGCTTGGTGTTGGTGGGAAAGGACCCAAGAAATCCAACCTCCATTGATGGAAGGGCCATGGACTTGTTAGTTGATGGAGTTCATCTGCTGGGAGATGGATGGCTCGAGCGTGTCGTTGGCAAGGCTCATACCTTTGAACCACTTGGTGAGCATCTCTTATCATTGTTGGCCAGTAGTAACCTTGCAGCTTTGTCTTAGCTTCCAGAGACCTTCCTCCCGAATGATTTCCGCAGGATCCAGAGTGGATGTCGACTAGGATTGTGTTTGTTTGCAAAGGGCCTAGACATTTGAGCAACATTCCGTTGTGCGATCTGAAATATAGATCTGCCCCTTGAAGGCTATAGCATGGCAGTTTCCTTTGAAGTCTTCGGGCTTGATTTGGATCTTCGGGCATCTTGCCATGTTTGATGAAGTCGAAGATTGGCTGTCTCCAATCCTCGATTTCGTTTGTTGTGGTAAGATTTGAGGCTGGCCATTCTCCACCCCCAGGTCTTTCTATGGCGATGACCTGTTGCTCGAGGGTAATCTTGGGCACTTCTTGATAGTCGATTTGTATTTGCCTTCCTCCGAGTGAATCTCTGAGGACCGAGGCAGCGTTAGCCAAGGCATCTGCCTCTCGATTTTTGGCTCTCGGGACTTGGATGAACTCAATGTTAGCAAAGCGTTGTTGAAGATGTCGCACTAGAGCAAATAATACTGCATCCTTTCTTCTCTCGCTGTGTACTCCCCGTTGATCTGTCTTATAATTAGTTGGGAGTCGCTGTAGATAGTGAGTCGATCTACCCCCAGGGATTCAGCCATTTCGAGTCCGGAGACGAGTGCTTCATATTCGGCTTCGTTGTTGGTGGCGTTGAATCCAAGGAGAACAGCCTTCTGAAGATGATCAAGCTCGGGGGATATCAAGACTATCCCAATTCCCGAACCGATCGTGCTCGAAGCTTCGTCAGTGTAAAGTTTCCATCGAGCTGGCGAGGTGGCAAGAGCCTCAAGGCTTGGACTAGTCTTGGCAGTTAGTTTGAATGGAGGTTCATCTTCATCTTCAAGGCGCATATCGACGTCTTCCTCCTAAGTTATGGGGTCTTCAACTGGGAAGTCAGCTAGGAAGTCAGCTATTGCCTGCCCTTTGAGTGAAGTACGAGGTTCGAATTGGATCCCGAGAGCACTCATCTCGATCACCCATTTGGTCATTCGACCCGCTCGACCCACCTTGTCGAGGATATCTTTGAGTGGGTGCTCTAAGATGACGGTGATCAGGTGGGAGACAAAATAGGGTTGGAGACGACGCGATGCGGTGAGCAAGGCCAGTATGACCTTCTCCATTTTCGAATAGCGGGTCTCAGCCGGAAGAATCGTATGGCTGATGTAGTAGACCGGATGCTCGATGCCTTCTCTCTTGCTGACCAGAACCGCACAGATTGCTTGATTGGTGATGGCAAGATAGAGCCAGAGATCTTCTTTTGGAAGCGGAGCTGTTAGGATGGGAGCTCGCACGAGATATCTCTTGACGTCTTGAAAGGCTTGTTCGCAAGTTGGACTCCAGCCAGAGGTATCTGCTTTCTGTAGCTTGTTGAAGAGTGGCTTGCACTTGTCGGAAGACTTTGAGATGAATCGGTTGAGGGCTGCTAATCTTTCGGTGAGGCGTTGCACTTCCTTCCGATTGGTAGGCGACGACATATCGAGTATAGCTCGAATTTGGTCGGGGTTGGCTTCGATGCCCCTCCTGGTCACAAGGTGACCTAGGAATTTGCCCGATTGAACTCCGAAAGCACACTTGGCTGGATTGAGCTTCATGCGGTATTTTCGGAGGACTTGAAAGGTTTCCGCCAGATCAGATAGGTGACTCCCTCAAGTGGAGCTTTTGGTGAGGAGATCATCGACGTAGACTTCGACGTTGTGCCTGATTTGATCTTCGAACATTTTTATGACCAGCCCTTGGTAGGTAGACCCAGCATTCTTGAGGCCGAAGGGCATTACGTTGTAGCAGTAAAGTCCCCGATCAGTCACAAAGCACGTCTTCTCTCGATCATCCAGATGGAGGGGAATCTGATTGTATCCAGAGTATCCATCCATAAAAGATAAGAGCTCGTGGCCAGAAGTGGCATCGACGAGCCTATCTATTCTTGACATAGGGAACGGATCTTTGGGACAAGCCTTGTTGAGGTTAGTGAAGTCGATGCACACCCTGACCTTACTATTCTTCTTTGGGACAACAACTATGTTGGAGATCCAAGTAGGGTACTCTACTTCACGAATGAAGCCTGCTGCGAGTAGCTTACTGATCTCCTCTTGAACTGCGGCTTGTCGCTCCGGTCGGATTGTGTGTGGTTTTTGCTTGACGGGCTTTACTCCTTCTTTGATGGCGAGCCGATGGCACGCGTCATCTGGGTTGATCCCAGGCATATCTTCGAAGCACCAGGCGAAGACGTTGATGTTGGATTGAAGGAAGAATACCGTGTCTCGCGCTTCTGCATCGCTGAGACCAGTACCGATGAAGGTTTCTCGAGGGAGATCTTTGCTGCCGATATTGATTGGGATGATTTCTTCGATTGAGGGCGATGCCTCCCACTCGATCGGTGGGGGCTCAGACAGCGGGATCTCCTTTGGTTGCTATCTCGAGGAAGGGCCAGCTTCATTTCTGAGCTGCTTTGGGGGAGCGATATTTATCTTGTGATCTGTTTTTGCAGCAGCTGCTTCGCAGGATCGCCCGGCTTGTTGATCTTCTCGGATGCAGACAATACCCTCTCCTGTTGCAAACTTGAGGAGTTGATGGTATGAAGAGGAGATGGCGTTGATCTAGTGGAGAAACGGTCGACCGAGGATGATGTTATAGTTGGATGTTCCCTCGACGATCGCAAACCTTACCGAGACTCGAGTCTCTCGACTAAGGTCGAGGGTGAACCTTGATTCGCCCATCGTTATACTTTGTTCCCTGTTGAAGCCCGTGATCACCGTTGGGACGACTTCGAGACTAGAATATTTATGCCCTAGAAGCTTGAAGCAGCCTGAGAACATGATGTCGATGGAGCTCCCGGTGTCGATGAGAATGCGATTAACAGTGCTGCCGTCGATGATGAGCTTCAGGACCAGGGGGTCTCGATGTGGAGTATGAACTCCTTAAAGATCAGCATCGTTGAAAACGATGGAGGGCCAAGCTAAACCCTTGACAGGCTTCTCGATCCAGGAATCTTCCTTGTTCGCTGCAGAGCGGACGTTGAAGATGCGTCTAACTTGTCGATCGACTTCTTTCTCGGTCAGTGCTTGATTGTGCAATGACCCGTGAATGCCAAAGACGTTGGCACGCACAGTGATGAGTAATTGATCGATTGAGATTTGATAGACCCAACAAGCTTCTTTCCCCTTTGCGGAGGTTCGGCGCTGATCTTGTCCGCCCTTGACGAACTCTTGAAGATGGCCTTCGCGTAGCAGATCGTCGAGGTGGTATCTCAGCCGATAACATTTGTCGGTAGGATGGCCATGACTGCGATGAAAATCACAGTAGACTGTTTTGTCTGCAGTGACCTTGGTGTCAGGCTGTAGAGGATTAGGCCTCCGGAGGAATTCTTCGTGTTGAATTCGGTCGAGGATCTGCTCGATTGGTAGATTCCAATCGGTGAAGGTGGTCTTCTTCGGGGGAGATCGGCGTCCATCGTTTCTTGACCGCTTGTGTGCAGAGGGAACTACTGCCTCTGTGTTGTGAGCTTTGGCAGTATACTTTGGGGCTTCCCTCTCGGCAGGTCGTCGCTTTGTTTCTCGCCCCTTTCGATCGACTTGATCATCTTCCACTTCTATCTCCCTTTGGATTCGATCGAACATTGATCCCAGGGAAGGAGGAGGATTGCGAATGAAATCGTTGTAGATGTGCAGGTCGAAACGGAGGGCATTCTGGAAGGCTAGCATGATAGCCTCATCATCCAAATGCCTTCCTGAGAGGGCAGCGTGCTCGTTGCGGAATCTTCTTGTGAAGCTGCGAAGACTCTCGTCAGCGCCCATCCTCAGCCGGTATAGGGAGTCGAGTTTCTTCTCGGGCTTCAAGTTAAGCTGATAATGCTGCATGAAAAGGTTAGCCAATACTCCGAACTGGGTGATGGATCCAGCCCGGAGATTATGATACCAATCGAGAGACGGCTCGTCAAGGCACCCGGCGAAGGTGCAGCAGAGCACGTTGTTCTCCTCTTCATGCGGCGTTAGAGCTTGCTTGAAGGCTAGGATGTGGAGAGTTGGATCTCCCTTGAGGCAATTGAATTTGGGGAGAGTTGGAGTCCTCCATCCCCTAGGAAATGCTGACTGGAATAGGCTCCGATGGAGAGGTCCAGCGGATGAGTATCCTTCCCTATGACCATGTCCTCGACCTGGGTGTAGATCGAGAGACAAGATCGCGAGGTCTTGTACGGGCCTTTGAGTATCAGCCGGTTGGAGTCGATGACGAAGGTTCGTTCCGGCTCCATGTTAAAGTAGGAGGGATAGAGAAGCTTTACTATTTGAGGGCGCTCCTTTCATCTGTTGCTTTCTTTGTGAGTCGGGCTTCGACTGTGTCCGCCTGTCACAGTTGCGGCCCGAGGACGATTGAGAGGATTCATCGTCTATACGATCCCAGACACTCTGCTTCCATGGAACAGCATAGGGGGTTGGATCGTGACGGATCCTCTCAAGGGCAGCGGTGCCCATTGATCTTCGTGGCTCGGAGTGGATCGATTATCATGGCAGATCGACCCTCTGGTTAGATGAGGGGATGAGAAGAGCAATCCCGGCTTCAGAGGCTGCTTTCTTGAGGGCGTCTCTTTCAGATGTGAGGGCGGCATTCTGTTTAGCCAATTGCAGTAGCTGAAAGTCGACTGTCGAGATTTGATAAGTAGATGGAGGGTCTTCAGTGGGAACGGGAGCGGTTTGCCCTATCGGTTGTCGTGGACGTGGGGCGATCGGTCGATCAACTGATCTTCCGCTCCCTGAACGAACCCCCATCTCGGGAACAGTAAGGGGCTGCCCAAAGTTGAGCCGTTGACTCATCGATCGAGTCTACGGGCGAGCTTGATGTGTGTTACTTCCCTCTGGATGATCCTGATGCTTCGTCCTCGCCATTTAGGGAAAGTGAAGGATGCAACCAGATTGCTGGTGTCCGAATGATTGTCTACTGATGTGATCCGACTTGGGCCCAAGCTCGTTGGCCCACGCGAAGGCCCATCCTAGTCTGCCAAGGATGAATAAGGCAGGATATCTCTGATGATATCTTTTAGAATCTTTTTTATTTGAGATCTTTATTTTAGGTAAGTTGTTAGGATACTTATTGGCTTTTAAATTTTAGCACTTAAGTGCTAAACCCGAGTTGAATTCGGATCCAACCCGTTTACAAAAGCAGACCCGATAAGACCCTACAACTTCAAAACGCCATATCTCTCTCATTTGTCATCCGATTTGGACGTTCTTGGTACCAAATCGAAGCCCTTTTCGAGCTCTACGCATCTATACCATCCATACAAATTTTCAATGAACCAGTAATTACAGATTTCCAGATTTACCCTTGGACCATATTTCCACCATTGTGACATGGCTGCCAAGATGTAAGGGTTGGTTCGTTGTCATCAAGGGAACAACTCCGTCTATGAGTACACTTCAGCATTCTATCAGCGCATTATCCGCTATGGGTTTTCAGAGAAAGATTTCTTGGCATTGGTACTGTACATTAGAGGACTCCGCTCCGACATAAAGGGCAAGTTTTCATATAGATCTTGGAGGGATCTGGACGAAGCCTATAAGATAGCTTGTGAGATTGAATGGGAGCTATAGCAAATGGCCTCGTCTCTAGCGGCCTCCACAGATGAGTCTCCACCACCTACAGAGCTTCCTCCAGTTGTGTCTTTGGTGGATCCATCACCACCAGTAGACGAGCTTCCCCCTCCAGAGGATCTTCTGCCGCCTGCCATGCTACCACCTACTGCGGATTCTTTCGAGGATGTCTCTCTAGCCGAGCCTCAGTAGATTGATTTTCTTGGGCTAGACCGACTATTGGTGCCTACAATGTTTGTTCAGCTCTACCTCCGTTCAGGCGAGTCGATGTTCGAGCTACCGCAGCGGTCTGATATTACTATCCGACTCTGTCGTCTACCCCAGCACCACTTTGACGAATGTTTCCCGATCGACGGCAGTGATACTTTCTCATTGGACCCCGGTGGTGACTTCGGTGTAGTGAGACATTATTTGTTGGGCCTCCACTATCAGCTCCTGATGATGAATACCACATCGGCGAAAACCTCGAGTATGATTGCGCTTTACCGTATGAACTCGAGGGCGAGTTCTTTGCAGCGGAAGTGAATGATGTGATCCGACTTGGGCCCAAGCCCGTTGGCCCACCCGAAGGCCCATCCTAGTCTGCCAGGGATGAATAAGGCAGGATATCTCTGATGATATCTTTTAGAATCTTTTTTATTTGAGATCTTTATTTTAGGCAAGTTGTTAGGATACTTATTGGCTTTTAAATTTGTTGCCATTTTTATCTTTTCTTTTAGCTTATTTAAAGGCCCCCATTGTAACCATTGAAAGGAGATTATTATGAATGAAAATTGATGGCAGATGCCTTCGTTGGCTCATGGATTTGAGTCCCCACCTTGTATCCTGATGGATTTCAGGCCCCTTCTCATCTGAGCTTCTAATCCTCTCTTCTCTGTCACGGTTCTTACCCCTCCGCCACTTCCTCTCGGTGATTCCGTATCACTAGTTATCTCGTTACAAAGAAAATACCAAAAAGATTATATCGCCTTTATCAACCGCTCTTGGACGATGCGCGCCTGCATCATCTGCTCAACCGAAGGAGCCGAGAAGTTTGACTATCTAGATCGGTTGTCTGCTCAACCGATCTGATATTTGTTGTGGAGCGGACTTGGCTTCTCGCTCGATCCCACAGACGGCGCCAAACTGTGGGAGAAAATCTTCATGCCCATCCGAAGACTTCACCTCACCAGTCAATTGAAGCGGAGTTGAAGATCGTTGCTCGATCTGTTGGTTGCAAGGTATGTTTGAAGGCTGATGCCTTAGTGATTTGAGTTATTGCTTTCCATATGCTAACAAAGAGAGATGCAATCAGAGAGAGATGACACGAGACATGATCTCGGAGTTCAGCCGAAGCATATGTCTCCGTGCTATAGGGAGCAACCCGAATTCACTATCACTTTCCTCGAAGTGACCTCGACAGGCTGAGTATCACTGAAGTCTCTCTGATCTCTTCTAAGACAAGAAGAAGATCGAGGTGAGTTACAAGATAGGAAGCTGGAAATTCCAGAGCTCTGGTTTCTGAAAACAGATATCAGATGATGGCACTGATCTTCTCTCTGGATTTGGAATTTGGGTCTGGATCATTTTTTACATCTCAAGGTCCTGCTATTTATAGGATTTCCTGGAAAGGAATCGGGGGGTAAATGGCGGTTTTTACTGTCATATCTGAGGATTCTCCAGAAAGGGCTGGTGGGTCCCGCTGTTTTCTCCGGGGATTCCACAGGCAGGGCTGGTGCGTCCCGTGGAAGTCTCTATGGGCCCATCAGGCAGGGCCGGTGGGTCCCTCGGTAGTCTCTGTGGGCCCACCAGGCAGGGCTGGTGGGTCTCGCGGTAGTCTTTGTGGGCCCACCAGGAAGGGCCGGTGGGTCCCATGGTAGTCTCTCTGGGCCCACCAAGCAGGGCCGGTGGGTCCCGCGGTAGTCCCTGTGGGCTTCTTTGCAAAAATTTGCACCCACACTGTGATCAAATCGTACGCGGAAGAGGCCACCCGTGGCTGGCGCCTATAGCCCGCTCGAGGCTTACCCCGACCATATGTGACCAGCTCGCACGCGGAAGAGGTCGTCCGCAGCTGATGCTCACAGCTCGCCCGGGGCTCACCAGTCGGGCATACGACCAAATCGCATACGGAAGAGGCCGCTCGTGGTTGGTGCCTATAGCCCGTCCGAGGCTTACCCCGACCATATACAACCAGCTCACACGCGGAAGAGATCACCCGTGGCTGGCGCTCCTGGCTCGCTCGAGGCTTACCCTGACTGTATGCGGCCAGCTCGCGTATGGGAGAGGTCACGGCTCACCAGTTGGAAAGAATACCCCCGTCACCGCCAGTATCCAATAGCTCGCCAGGGAGCTTGCTCTGTCCGCAAGTGATTGGCTCGCCCGAGGAAGAGATTGTCCCTGGTAGAATTCAAAGAACACTTCCAGTGAGTCGTTGAATTCGAATCAAAAGGATCAGCTGTGATGCGTTGCCTTAAAGATGGCGAGAATCTGGCAGAAGTTAGATCATTATACACGCAAATCAAGCATGTGGTACCGCGCATTATTGGGATTGTATGCCCTCAAACATAAGAATAATGATTCATATATAGAGAATAGACATAATGCATTTGCATTCATGAGATGAATGGTAGATCAGGAAATCATTAAGTAGTCTAGGTGTGATTCATTTATATGAATGTTTGATTCATATATAGAGAGATATGAATCACATATACTAGATACTTTAAATTACTTTAAATCAGTCACAGTCGATAGTGAGACCGGATATCTCACTAGGTAGGTTGTAGCATGATTGACTTTCAATCGGGGGGTGGTTAATCTCATACCATTGGAATGGTCGTTTCTAACTCAAAATGCTAGTGCATAAGATACATTGACGGATCATGAGTAAACCCAATGACATAATACTGTCAGGGACATTGTATTGTCCAAGTTATTAGGGTTCTCATAACTTACATAGTCGATATGCTCTTAATCCTGAGAGACTAGTGAACCTTGAGCTTATGCTCAGTTACTTTGACTTATCAATCAGTGAGGTCCTTAGGACCAACACCTGGATATCTTGGGTAGCTGAGTGTGGGTTATAGGAAACCCTAGATATCAAGATAGAATTCACTCACCGTAAAAGGTTAAGTATTCCCATGAGTTGATCATTAGTTTTGATCATTGGAACCTGATCAGTCACCGATTAATGGATGTTCAACTAAGGTGGATGTTCAATTAGGCTTTGATCAAGCTTCATGGAGTTCAAGATGTGACAAAAGCTGGTTGGACAGTTTACCACAGGTAAACTAGCTGTGTTTACAGATACACAGAGATGGAGGGGCATAATCGTAAGTTCTAAGGCTAGATATTGTCTTTCTAACCCGGAGTGCAATCATCACTATATAGTTGAATTAGTGATAATTAATCTAAGATGCAAATATAGCTAAAGAGTTTAGTCGGTATCTTCACATTTAGGTTGGATCCACGTTAGAAGACCCTAGGTGATCCTAACTATGGTCCAAAGTGACTCGAGACTAGTACATGATCATAAGGGAATTATTATATATATATATATATATATATATATATATATATATAGGCTTTAATAATAAGTGAGTATTGGATTTAATGACCATGGAGGTGCCCTAGGCACCCCGGACATGTGCTACCATCACTCAGAGTGAGAATTAAGGGGATAAGGTTTGACTGGGTCAAATTCTAATCGCCCCCCTTGTTTATCCGTCCAACACAAAGAGGATAGGGAGGGGGGGCCGGCCTTGACTTGTTCAAAGGCTTATCCACCCCTCTCCTTATCTGGAAGGGCTTATAAAAGGGATAGAGGAGAGAGGGGGTCGGACATGCATGCCTATGCAAGCCCTAGCCACCCCCTCCATCTCCAATCTCTCATTCTCTCTCTCTCTCTCTCTCTCTCTCTCTCTCTCTCTCTTTCTCTCTCTCTCTCTCGTGTGCGAGGGTTTGATCTTGAAAATCAACCCTAATCCAAGGAAGCTCTCCATCTCTCAGGATTTCAAGGAAGGCCTCCCACCGGGCCGATTCTCGAGCGATGGGAGGAATGCGTGGTTGAAGATTGCGAGGAGGTTGATCGCCAAAGCGCAGGAATTTTCGTGCAAAATCTACAGTAATATAGCTGTAGTATAAGAATTGTTTCAGGAGATCTACAGATCAGATTGACTCTATTCAACTTTGAGGATCTTCGAAATGAAGGCACCTACATGCTCGTAAAGTTTCATAGCAATCAGATCTCGAAGGAAAAACTGATGGCATTTTTTCAAGACATCTGGACGTGAAGACAGGACATACCTACACTCCGGGAATTGTTTCTAGAGTTATAGAACTCCGATCGAGGTGATTCCACTTCAAGGAGTTTCGGATTAAAGTCTTTGACATCTAGTTAAAATTTGAAGATGATCAGAGTTAAGGAGAATTTCTGGCAATGATTCTACCAACTGATCTACAAAGGGTTGATCACTCCAAGGTACAATTTCATATCTGTTTAATTGATCGCATGCTTAGGGGTGATTAAAAAAAAATTAAACCGGTCCCATCAACTGGTATCAGAGCTATGGCTCTTTACATGCTTTTAATCGGATGTGATGATAGTACCGGGTAGTATGGGAACATGATCCGTGCAAGGAACATGTTCTCTACCGTGCAACCATCGAATTCCTCCACACGAAGATTTTAATTGAAACTTGTTTTGTGCATAGGATGCATGCTTAGTTGGTTCGTCCCTCATGGATGAGATCCATGATGAAGTTTTTCCTTGCTGGCGATAATTTTAATTAGAATATAAATATCTGAAAATTAAAATTGAGCGTAGGTTGCATGCTAGATGATTCGTATGGATAAGATCCATAGTGTGTGTGCTTGCTATTGTTCTAACTCGGTTTTGCAGGCGCCACTGAAATATTGCTATAACTCTCTCTTATGGTCATGAAAATAATTGCATAAATTATTATTGCTCTATGATTGGCTTGGTTTTGATATCTTGTTCGGCTCATGTAAGAAGCACCATCCCCGAAAATGCCGGTCGGCAGAGGGGTTTTGGTGATTTCCATGTCTTTGTAGATCTTAGGTCTTGCAGGCAGATCTAGAAGCCAGAGATATCCAGACTCATAATTCTATGGATCCCCATTGAAGAGTTCAATGGAACACTACAAAAAAAACAGTTATTACCGACGGACAATATTCGTCGGTAATATTAACATTCCGTCGGTAATATTTTATAGCGACGGAAGATATTTCCGTCGCCAGCTGTCGTGAAAAAAGGTGTCGGGGAAAACAATACGACGGACCAAAAATTACCGTCGATAATAATAATTAATACCGACGGTAATATTAAAGCCGTCGGTAAGATTTAAACAATTAAAAATTAATATAATATATTATTCCCGACGATACATAATAGTCCGTCGGTAATATATACGACTTTTACCGACGGTTATAATATAACCTGTCGGTAATACTTTATATATTACCGACGGATATATATTTTCGGTCGGTAATAATATATATATTACCGACGGCTATATATGTCCAATCGGCAATAATATATATATTACTGACGGATATTATATTCCGTCGGCAATGTATTTATAATTTAAAAAAAAATAAAAACTTTAGTACCGACGGAATAATTAATTTCCGTCGGTAATAAGTATGTTTTTTTTTTAATAAATTTACCTAAATAATGTTATTTAATTCCTATGATTTACAACAATCCCATAATTTATTACCACAATTTATCAAATATTACCACAATTTATAAAATATTACCGCAAATTTTAAAATATTACCTAAATTGATAAAAAATTACAGCAAATTATCAAATAATAACCACATATTACAAAATAATATTTACATAATCCAAAACTGAGAGATGCCCTATCTCAACCACCCCCGCCCGCCACCAATGCTGGTGCTCTCATCGATCCCTTGACGCCGCCCTGCTCCTGCAATTAACATGTATTTGTTAAAAAAATGGTTTATATCTATAACTGAGTCTAAGCGTTAAAAAATCATAAGTTAGCGTGTTTCGGTTTTGAAAGAGGTTTGGATTCGATCGGATCGGCATCCGATAATTCGAAGTTGGAATTATTTCGTATTTCGGACTTGCGAGCGAGTTCTAATTGAATATTTGATCAATTTACGCTCCGATTCACCGATTTAGAGTCTAAGTGTTGGAAAATCATAAGTTAGCGTGTTTCGGATATGAAATAGGTTTGGATTCGATCCGATCGTCATCGGATCGGCATCCGATAATTCGAACTTGGAATTATTCTGTATTTCGGACTTGCGAGCGAGTTCTAATTGGATATTTGACCAATTTACGATCCGATTCACCGATTTAGAGTCTAAGTGTTGGAAAATCATAAGTTAGCGTGTTTCGGATATGAAATAGGTTTGGATTCGATCCGATCGTCATCCGATAATTCGAAGTTGGAATTATTCCATATTTCGGACTTGCGAGCGGGTTCTAATTGGATATTTGACCAATTTACACTCCGATTCACCGATTTAGAGTCTAAGTGTTGGAAAATCATAAGTTAGCGTGTTTCGGATATGAAATAGGTTTGGATTCGATCCGATCGTCATCGGATCGACATCCGATAATTTGAACTTGGAATTATTCCGTATTTCGAACTTGCGAGCGAGTTCTAATTGGATAAATATTTGACCAATTTACGCTCCGATTCACCGATTTAGAGTCTAAGTGTTGGAAAATCATAAGTTAGCGTGTTTCGGATATGAAATAGGTTTGGATTCGATCCAATCGTCATCGGATCGGCATCCGATAATTCGAACTTAGAATTTTTCCGTATTTCGGACTTGCGAGCGGGTTCTAATTGGATATTTGACCAATTTACGCTCCGATTCACCGATTTAGAGTCTAAGTGTTGGAAAATCATAAGTTAGCGTGCTTCGGATATGAAATAGGTTTGGATTCGATCCGATCGTCATCGGATCGGCATCCGATAATTCGAACTTGGAATTATTCCGTATTTCGGACTTGCGAGCGGGTTCTAATTGGATATTTGAGCAATTTACGCTCCGATTCACCGATTTAGAGTCTAAGTGTAGGAAAATCATAAGTTAGCGTGTTTCGGATATTAAATAGGTTTGGATTCGATCCGATCGTCATCGGATCGGCATCCGATAATTCGAACTTGGAATTATTCCGTATTTCGGACTTGCGAGCGGGTTCTAATTGGATATTTGAGCAATTTATGATCCGATTCACCGATTTAGAGTCTAAGTGCTGAAAAATCATAAGTTAGCGTGTTTCGGATTTGAAATAGGTTTGGATTCGTTCGGATCATCATCGGATCGGCATCCGATAATTCGAACTTGAAATTATTCCGTATTTCGGACTTACGAGCAGGTTCTAATTGGATATTTGAGCAATTTACGATCTGATTCACCGATTTAGAGTCTAAGTGTTGGAAAATCATAAATTAGCGTGTTTCGGATTTGAAATAGGTTTGGATTCGATCGGATCGTCATCGGATCGGCATCCGATAATTCGAAGTTGGAATTATTCCGTATTTCGGACTTGTGAGCGGGTTCTAATTGGATATATATTTGACCAATTTACGCTCCGATTCACCGATTTAGAGTCTAAGTGTTGGAAAATCATAATTTAGCATGTTTCGGATTTGACATAGGTTTGGATTCGATCGGATCATCATCGGATCGGCATCCGATAATTCGAAGTTGGAATTATTCCGTATTTCGGACTTGCGAGCGAGTTCTAATTGGATATTTGACCAATTTACGCTCCGATTCACCGATTTAGAGTCGAAGTGTTGAAAAATCATAAGTTAGCGTGTTTCGGATATGAAATAGGTTTGGATTCGATCGGATCGTCATCCGATAATTCCAAGTTGGAATTATTCCGTATTTCGGACTTGCGAGCGGGTTCTAATCGGATATTTGAACAATTTATGATCCGATTCACCGATTTAGAGTCTAAGTGTTGGAAAATCATAAGTTAGTGTGTTTCAGATATGAAATAGGTTTGGATTCGATCGGATCGTCATCGGATCGGCATCCGATAATTCCAAGTTGGAATTATTCCGTATTTCGGACTTGCGAGCGGGTTCTAATTGGATATTTGAGCAATTTACGATCCGATTCACCGATTTAGAGTCTAAGTGCTGGAAAATCATAAGTTAGCATGTTTCGGATTTGAAATAGGTTTCGATTCGATCGGATCGTTATCGGATCGGCATCCGATAATTCGAACTTGGAATTATTCCGTATTTCGGACTTGTGAGCGGGTTCTAATTGGATATTTGAGCAATTTACGATCCGATTCACCGATTTAGAGTCTAAGTGTTGGAAAATCATAAGTTAGCGTGTTTCGGATTTGAAATAGGTTTGGATTCGATCGGATCGTCATCGGATCGTCATTCGATAATTCCAAGTTGGAATTATTCCGTATTTCGGATTTGCGAGCGGGTTCTAATTGGATATTTGAACAATTTACGATCGGATTCACCGATTTAGAGTCTATGTGTTGGAAAATTATAAGTTAGCGTGTTTCGGATATGAAATAGGTTTGGATTCGATCGGATCGTCATCAGATCAGCATCCGATAATTCGAAGTTGGAATTATTCCGTATTTCGGACTTGCGAGCGGGTTCTAATTGGATATTTGACCAATTTACGCTCCGATTCACCGATTTAGAGTCGAAGTGTTGAAAAATCATAAGTTAGCGTGTTTTGGATATGAAATAGGTTTGGATTCGATCGGATCGTCATCAGATCAGCATCCGATAATTCGAAGTTGGAATTATTCCGTATTTCGGACTTGCGAGCGGGTTCTAATCGGATATTTGAACAATTTACGATCCGATTCACCGATTTAGAGTCTAAGTGTTGGAAAATCATAAGTTAGCGTGTTTCAGATATGAAATAGGTTTGGATTCGATCGGATCGTCATCAGATCGGAATTCGATAATTCCAAGTTGGAATTATTCCATATAAGTTAGCGTGTTTCGGATATGAAATAGGTTTGGATTCGATCGGATCGTCATCAGATCGGCATCCGATAATTCGAAGTTGGAATTATTCCGTATTTCGGACTTGCGAGCGGGTTCTAATTGGATATTTGACCAATTTACTCTCCGATTCACCGATTTAGAGTCGAAGTGTTGAAAAATCATAAGTTAGCGTGTTTCGGATATGAAATAGGTTTGGATTCGATCGGATCGTCATCAGATCAGCATCCGATAATTCGAAGTTGGAATTATTCCGTATTTCGGACTTGCGAGCGGGTTCTAATCGGATATTTGAACAATTTACGATCCGATTCACCGATTTAGAGTCTAAGTGTTGGAAAATCATAAGTTAGCGTGTTTCAGATATGAAATAGGTTTGGATTCGATCGGATCGTCATCAGATCGGAATCCGATAATTCCAAGTTGGAATTATTCCGTATAAGTTAGCGTGTTTCGGATATGAAATAGGTTTGGATTCGATCGGATCGTCATCAGATCGGCATCCGATAATTCGAAGTTGGAATTATTCCGTATTTCGGACTTGCGAGCGGGTTCTAATTGGATATTTGACCAATTTACGCTCCGATTCACCGATTTAGAGTCGAAGTGTTGAAAAATCATAAGTTAGCGTGTTTCGGATATGAAATAGGTTTGGATTCGATCGGATCGTCATCAGATCAGCATCCGATAATTCGAAGTTAGAATTATTCCGTATTTCGGACTTGCGAGCGGGTTCTAATCGGATATTTGAACAATTTACGATCCGATTCACCGATTTAGAGTCTAAGTGTTGGAAAATCATAAGTTAGCGTGTTTCAGATATGAAATAGGTTTGGATTCGATCGGATCGTCATCAGATCGGAATCCGATAATTCCAAGTTGGAATTATTCCGTATTTCGGACTTGCGAGCGGGTTCTAATCGGATATTTGAACAATTTACGATCCGATTCACCGATTTAGAGTCTAAGTGTTGGAAAATCATAAGTTAGCGTGTTTCAGATATGAAATAGGTTTGGATTCGATCGGATCATCATCGGTTCGGCATCCGATAATTCCAAGTTGGAATTATTCCGTATTTCGGACTTGCGAGCGGGTTCTAATCGGATATTTGAACAATTTACAATCCGATTCACCGATTTAGAGTCTAAGTGTTGGAAAATCATAAGTTAGCATGTTTCAGATATGAAATAGGTTTGGATTAATTCGATCGGATCGTCATCGGATCGGCATCCAATAATTCCAAGTTGGAATTATTCCGTATTTCGGACTTTCGAGCGGGTTCTAATTGGATATTTGAACAATTTACGATCCGATTCACCGATTTAGAGTCTAAGTGTTGGAAAATCATAAGTTAGCGTGTTTCGGATATGAAATAGGTTTGGATTCGATCGGATCATCATCGGATCGGCATCCGATAATTCAAAGTTAGAATTATTTCATATTTCGGACTTGCAAGCGAGTTCTAATTGGATATTTGACCAATTTACGCTCCGATTCACCGATTTAGAGTCGAAGTGTTGAAAAATCATAAGTTAGCGTGTTTCGGATATGAAATAGGTTTGAATTCGATCGGATCGTCATCGGATCGGCATCCGATAATTCCAAGTTGGAATTATTCCGTATTTCGGACTTGCGAGCGGGTTCTAATCGGATATTTGAACAATTTACGATCCGATTCACCGATTTAGAGTCTAAGTGTTGGAAAATCATAAGTTAGCGTGTTTCAGATATGAAGTAGGTTTGGATTCGATCGGATCGTCATCGGATCGGCATCCGATAATTCCAAGTTGGAATTATTCCGTATTTTGGACTTGCGAGCGGGTTCTAATCGGATATTTGAACAATTTACGATCCGATTCACCGATTTAGAGTCTAAGTGTTGGAAAATCATAAGTTAGCGTGTTTCAGATATGAAATAGGTTTGGATTCGATCGGATCGTCATCGGATCGGCATCCGATAATTCCAAGTTGGAATTATTCCGTATTTCGGACTTGCGAGCGGGTTCTAATTGGATATTTGACCAATTTACGATCCGATTCACCGATTTAGAGTCTAAGTGTTGGAAAATCATAAGTTAGCGTGTTTCGGATATGAAATAGGCTTGGATTCGATCGGATCGTCATCGGATCGGCATCCGATAATTTGAAGTTGGAATTATTCTGTATTTCGGACTTGCGAGCGGGTTCTAATTGGATATTTGACCAATTTACGCTCCGATTCACCGATTTAGAGTCGAAGTGTTGAAAAATCATAAGTTAGCGTGTTTCGGATATGAAATAGGTTTGGATTCGATCGGATCGTCATCGGATCGGCATCCGATAATTTGAAGTTGGAATTATTCCGTATTTCGGACTTGCGAGCGGGTTCTAATTGGATATTTGACCAATTTACGCTCCGATTCACCGATTTAGAGTCGAAGTGTTGAAAAATCATAAGTTAGCGTGTTTCGGATATGAAATAGGTTTGGATTCGATCGGATCGTCATCGGATCGGCATCCGATAATTCCAAGTTGGAATTATTCCGTATTTCAGACTTGCGAGCGGGTTCTAATCGGATATTTGAACAATTTACGATCCGATTCACCGATTTAGAGTCTAAGTGTTGGAAAATCATAAGTTAGCGTGTTTCAGATATGAAATAGGTTTGGATTCGATCGGATCGTCATCGGATCGGCATCCGATAATTCCAAGTTGGAATTATTCCGTATTTCGGACTTGCGAGCGTGTTCTAATCGGATATTTGAACAATTTATGATCCGATTCACCGATTTAGAGTCTAAGTGTTGGAAAATCATAAGTTAGCGTGTTTCGGATATAAAATAGGTTTGGATTCGATCGGATCATCATCGGATCGGCATCCGATAATTCCAAGTTGGAATTATTCCGTATTTCGGACTTGCGAGCGGGTTCTAATTGGATATTTGACCAATTTACGATCCGATTCACCGATTTAGAGTCTAAGTGTTGGAAAATCATAAGTTAGTGTGTTTCGGATTTGAAATAGGTTTGGATTCGATCGGATCGTCATCGGATTGGCATCCGATAATTCCAAGTTGGAATTATTCCGTATTTCGGACTTGCGAGCGAGTTCTAATTGGATATTTGACCAATTTACGCTCCGATTCACCGATTTAGAGTCGAAGTGTTGAAAAATCATAAGTTAGTGTGTTTCGGATATGAAATAGGTTTGGATTCGATCGGATCGTCATCGGATCAGCATCCGATAATTCGAAGTTGGAATTATTCCGTATTTTGGACTTGCGAGCGGGTTCTAATCGGATATTTGAACAATTTACAATCCGATTCACCGATTTAGAGTCTTAGTGTTGGAAAATCATAAGTTAGCGTGTTTCGGATATGAAATAGGTTTGGATTCGATCGGATCGTCATCGGATTGGCATCCGATAATTCCAAGTTGGAATTATTCCGTATTTCGGACTTGCGAGCGGGTTCTTATTGGATATTTGACCAATTTACGCTCTGATTCACCGATTTAGAGTCGAAGTGTTGAAAAATCATAAGTTAGCGTGTTTCGGATATGAAATAGGTTTGGATTTGATCGGATCGTCATCGGATCGGCATCCGATAATTCCAAGTTGGAATTATTCCGTATTTCGGACTTGCGAGCAGGTTCTAATTGGATATTTGACCAATTTACGATCCGATTCACCGATTTAGAGTTTAAGTGTTGGAAAATCATAAGTTAGCGTGTTTCGGATTTGAAATAGGTTTGGATTCGATCGGATCGTCATCGGATCGGCATCCGATAATTCGAACTTGGAATTATTCCGTATTTCGGACTTGCGAGCGGGTTCTAATTGGATATTTGAACAATTTACGATCCGATTCACCGATTTAGAGTCTAAGTGTTGGAAAATCATAAGTGTGATAATATGATCTAAACTCAAATTAGTAAGATTCATATTTTTTGCTAATATTATAAAGATTAGTAAGTACCTGATCATGAGGATGAGCCACCGCTTGACCGGCTTATGAATTTATAAAATTTACGCTCCAGTTCCCTGCGAGCTTCTCTTTCCTCATCGAGGGCCTTCTTCTCCGCCTCAACCCTCTGCTCGAGGGCCTGCCTCTGCTCTCGCTCTGCCTGAATCCTCTGCTCGAGGGCCTGCCTCTGCTCTCGCTCCGTGTCTAGCGTAGACTGCAGCTGAGTGATAGCACCGGTCTTGGTGTCCCGTGCCCTCGAGCGCATACCCTCTCGTCCAAAGTAGGAGGAGGGCGTGACTCCAAGGCCCGTACAGAGGACATGGCCGTGCGTGGCAGGTCTCAGCACAGTATCCATCGCTGAGTCAACAGATACTGAGCTGGAGGAGGAGCCGGCCTCGCCCGACGGGGTCACCAGAAGTCGCATCCTCTCCTATATAAAAACAACCAATGATATTCAATGATATTTTATGGCATATGTATAAGAATATATTAACAGTAATTTAATTACTTACCACTTGCGAGGCAACCCTGTCGTCCAGAAATGCCCCATCGATACGCCGCCTCTTAGAGGCCTCAAATAGGTCAATCCTATTAGGCTCGTGGCCCAAGGACTGTATCTGTTGGACATATAAAATAAATAGATGAGTTAATATAAAATGTATAGAGTTTTAAATAATAACAATGTTTGTATCATTTACCAGCTGCTGGGCAAGCTGGGGCATGGAGGTCCTTCCCTTCACTGGAGCAGGTGTCGTCGAGGCACTTCTATTCTGCTTGCCTATAGCAGATTTCGCCTGTGTCAATCGATTAAATTTTGAAACATCAATACAAATTTTTAGTATAACATTAAAACAAGTACGAATCAATAAAATTATAATTATACCTGAAAGCTAGGGGTGGCCCAGTGAGCGACCAAAAACTGTAGAACGTGTAGCGGTGGCGCGTCTCTCATCCCGACCGCAGCCTGTACCTCCTCAGCTGGCTGGCCGACCAAGTAACCGTAGAGCTGGTAGAGCTCGTGACGGTAATCCCTGTACCGCTCACCCATCATCTTCCACAAGTCCTCCCGATGGGTGTCGGTTTCCATGTTCTCCCATTTAAATTTCTCCTGTAAAATCAATTTAGAAACAAGTCATTTTATCAAATCAAATTATAAAGAAGTATGATATTATTCTATAATGCTTTAATGAAACTAACATACCAAAAACTGCTGATACATCCTCTCCTTATAGGATGCATCAATGTTCTTCCACCCCCTTAACCCCACAATCGGGGCTTTCCTCTCCTCCCGTACTATAATGCCGACCCACGTGGCGGCGTCAGAAGCATGCTCGCCCACAAAGGTCCTGCCGCTCCACTGTAGGGAAAGCGGCTCGCGTAAGGCCGACAAGCGCCAGGCCGTCGTCACGCCCCGGTCGCCTACGTGCCTGGTGATCCTCGACCCTGCAAATAAAATATACATCAATACTGAAGAAGTATTTACAACATATATAAAACTTTAGATCTAAACATTACCGGTGGGCGTAGACGCTGTAGCCGAGTGCTGAGCACTGCTCGAAGCTCCGGAGGCTGCGACCACATCAGGAGCTGGTGTGGAGAGAGGAACAACACTACCAGATCCGGACGGCTCAGCCTCGGACCCTGGGGTGGCAGCCGGAGCGCTCCGAGCTACCCCACCCCTGCCTCTACGAATATATGACCGTGATGCCATCTGAAACAATTTAATTTACATATGAAACAGTAAGATTTACATATGAAACAATATGAAACAGTTTGATTTACATATGAAACAGTATGATTTATGAAACAATATGAAACAATTTGATTTACATATGAAACGATATGATTTACATATGAAACAGTATAAATTAATATGATATACATATGAAACAATATGATTTATATATGAAATAATTTGATTTAAATATGAAACAATTTGATTTACATACGGTCTAGTCATTTTCTGTCTCATCTCTGTCACTCTTATCGCATCCCTCTTCTATCATTTGATCTGTATTCGCTGTCCAGTTTATATTGTCGACATCTTCATTTTCGTCGTGCACTGCATCGACAATGATTATCTCATCATTCTGGTATGCATCCAAATCATCATCGACGACCCCCACATCCTTGTCTCCCATGTCATAAAAATCTCTGGGTGGTGACCTGACTACAATTTGCCAACCTGGAGAGGTATTATCCGGTGCATAAAATATCTATTGCGCTTGAGAGGCAAGAATGAATGGATCTTCATATTGGGTATTCAATCTCTTGCCAGTGTTGATGCTGATAAAATCGTATTTGTTGACATTATAACCAGTCCCGCGATTATTAACATCATACCAATCGCATTTGAATAATACGATCCGATTTTGGCCATGGAATTTAATCTTGAGAATCTCATTGAGGACGCCGTAGAAGTCGATATTTTCTAATTCTTCTTGCTCACCGTTGATGACAACCCCACTATTTTGGGTTTTTCATGATTTTTCACTATCTTTCGTCCGAAATCTATAACCGTTCACGATATAACCATCGTACGATATTACGTCTTGCAAAGGACTACAAGATAAGCGCCAGAGATCCTCATTCATCAGCAGATCGTGGTTGTCATGTAGCTCTCGTGCCTATAATAACCACATGACATTCATGATATGAACACATAATTATTGTTCGGTAATGGATGTCAATGAAATTCAGTAATGATGTGAATACTTATGTGTTTCTCGAACCACGATGGGAATTCACGATCATGAATTTGGGAAGTATTTCGAGTACCCCGATTATTAATGATGGCTTTATGCTTCCTATTTTACAGGTTATGAATTAGATTATAATTAGCACATATACTTAATGAATGGACTGAAAGAATAAGTAAATGATCGTAAAATGCTTACTTAATGAATGGCCACACTTCATCACATTGGCGCAACACATACATATGTGCCTGTTGAATCTCATCTATAGACAATCGACGGGTTTTGCCTCCTCCTACAGGTCTACCCATTTCGGCAAATATAGACAGACCCCCATCGAAGTCTATTGGACCACCGTCATAGTTTCGCTCAAATTGATTGAATCGCGTGTCTATACCATGTAGGTATCTTGAGCAGAATGTTAGACATTCTTCTGCTAGGTATCCTTCAACAATTGATCCCTCCGGACGACTTTTATTACGAACATATGATTTCAATGTTCGCAAGTACCTAATTTGAGAAAAAAATATTTGGATGAATATATCAAGAATGATCAAATACATTGTGCGAATGAGACGAGACGATTACCTCTCGATATAATACATCCAGCGATAATGAACTGGGCCGCCGAGTTTGGCCTCATTTGCCAAGTGAACGGTCAAATGCACCATGACATCAAAGAAGGAAGGTGGAAATATCATCTCTAGCTTGCACAATGTGAGCGCAATATCCCTCTCCATCTGTTCAAATTGGTCCACTCTAAGTACCTTCGAGCACAACTGTCTGAAAAAAGTGCTGAGCTCAATTAACGGACCGGACACCTGTTCGGTTAAATTCCCACGTAGAGCAAGAGATAACAATCACTGCATAAAAACATGGCAATCGTGGCTCTTTAATCCAGACAACTTCCGGCCGTTCTCTTGCACGCATCGTGCGATATTCGAAGAATAACCGTCTGGTGTTTTCACAAACCGTAGGAATGCACATAAGGCTGCCTTTTGCTGTGAGCTCATGGTGTAGCATGCAACTGGCAACACATACTTATCCCCAATCTCTTGGGGATGAAGTGATTTTCGGATGCCCAACTCCTTAAGATCGAGACGAGATTTAAGATTATCTTTCGTCTTACTGTCGAGATTCAGCAGTGTTCCTATAATGTTGTCACACACATTTTTCTCGATATGCATGACATCCAAGTTATGCCGCAAGAGTAGGCTGATCCAGTACGGTAGTTTAAAGAAAATACTCTTCTTCTTCCAGTTATGCTCACGCGTAGAATCTTCATACGTTCTCTTCTTTTTACCTTTCCCAAGTGCCACGGCATCAAGCTGATCCAATTCGCACAAGACTTCTACCCCCGAAAGCTGCTCCGGGGCCTTTGCAAGTTCCTTCTTGCCGTTGAAAGCTCTTTTGTTCTGCCTCCACTTATGGCCGTCAACAAAGAATCTTCGATGGCCCATATAACAGAACTTGCCTCCGTTCTTCAACTGTAATGAATCTGTCTCCTTATTGCATGTAGGGCACGCCAATTTTCCTTTAGTACTCCACCCGGATAAGTTGGCATATGCAGGAAAATCGTTGATGGTCCATAGAAGTGCCGCATGCATCCGAAAATTCTGGCGCAACGGGGTATCATACGTATCGGCCCCAACTTCCCATAACTCGTTCAACTCCTCAATCAACGGCTGCAAGTAAACGTCAATATCATTACCAGGCGACCTGGGTCCGGGAATGAGCAAGGAGAGCATTATGTATGGCTTTTTTAAGCATATCCAGGGAGGCAAATTGTATGGAACTAAGACAACTGACCAAATACTGTACGACACACTCATATTCCCAAAGGGATTGAAGCCATCGCTAGCAAGCCCTAACCTGACGTTGCGAACTTCACAAGCGAATTCAGGATAGGTATGATCAAAATCTTTCCACGTCAGAGAGTCAGCCGGATGTCTCATAATCCCGTCATCTGTACGTTCTCGTGCATGCCACCTCATGTTCTCAGCAGTCTTCGATGACATAAACAACCTCTGAAGCCTGTCCCTAAGCGGGAAGTATAGGAGAACCTTTGCAGATACATTTTTCTTCCTTCGACTGGTACTAGACTCGGCATCTGTCTCTTTATATCTCATTGCTCCGCATATGTGGCATGACCGCGCATGTTTATACTCTTTCCAGTACAACATACAATCGTTCATGCATGCATCAATTTTCTCATAACCCAGACCGAGATCTTTAATTGTCTTCTTCGCCTCATAGAATGCTTTCGGTACTGTCTCACCCATAGGAAAAGCCTCTTTCAGCAACTCTACCAATATATTAAATGACTTATTACTCCAACCATTTAGGTACTTCAAATGAAGAAGCTTTACAGTGAAAGAGAGTTTTGAAAACTTCTCACACCCTGGGTATAGAGGTTGTTCGGTATCTTTAAGCAATCTGTAGAACTTGTCCGCTTCGATATTGGGCTGATCACCTGACGGTGTTTCCGTGCCTATTCCACCTTGCAAATCATGTATCATACCCTGCATGTCATCGTCATCGTCTGTATTAATATTATCATCAGCGATCACTGTGTTTGAAGTTTCACCGTGAGCTGCCATGGGGACTGCATCTAGCTCCTTACCGTGCGAGAACCAACGAGTATAGCTAATGTCAATGCCACGCATTACCAGATCAACCTCACATTCCTCTCGAACCTTCCTAATCACCCTTCCGCAGTCTATACAGGGACACACAATTTTTCCATCAAGCGGTGCAAGACGCTCAAATGCAAAATCCAGAAATTTCCTGACTCCTTCTCTGTACTCTTGGCTCATGCGATTCGAATTACGCATCCAACTCTTATCGATCGAAGACATCTTCGTCTATCTGGCTATACAACACCTGACATATAATTTCAAACAATGTTATAAGACTCCGCACAGTTTCGGTTTCGGTTCCCGGGTATGGAACACCGAACCAAAACTTCTACAGGCCATCCACATCCCTAATGGATGGGTGTATTATGATGAGTAGACTAGTCACATAGTAAACCTAAGGTTGGTGGCCAGCATTTGAACTGCTAATAGTTCGAATGCTAGGCATAGCACCAAAGTTATACGACAGTAAGTCAACAAGTCAGGGAGCCTCATCAAGTAAACACTTGGGGTCTGACGGTTCTCTCTGTCGCTCGAGTAGATTTATGGCTTTAGCATACCTCATATCACACCAAACCGAAAAAAACCGACCATTTCGGTTTCGGTTTCGGTTTCGGTTTTGATTTTTCGTAAACCGAAAAAAATATAACCGACAAAACCTACACCGAAACTGACCGACAAAACCGACGCTCACCCTAGTCTAAAAACTACATTTTGCCCCCCATTCCCCCATTCAATTCAGTTTTGATAGGATAAAAATTAATGTTTTAAAACACAAAAACTCGACTCGACTCGAAACCTTAATGAGTCGAGTAGACTCGACAACTCGGCTAAAACCCGACAAAACTCGAGTCGGATCGAAACTCAGCCGAGTCGGATCGAAACTCGAGTTTTGGACCGAGTCGGATCGAAACTCGAGTTTTGGACCGAGTCGGATCGAAACTCAGCCGAGTCGAGTTGACTCGGCCGAGTTTCGAGTCGACTCGGCCGAGTTTCGAGTCGACTCAGCGAGTTTTAAAACAGTGTAAAAATTACCAAATGAGGGAATTAACCAGTTTTAATAAGATAAAAATTACTCATATGAATGAATTGGAATAACTCATATGAATCGTATGATAATAACTCATATGAATGAATCGTATGAATGGATACATTCCCATTTGATTCCCCCCATTCAATTCAGTTTTGATAAGATAAAAATTATCAAATAAGTATGCAATTTTCATAAGGGAATTTAGTAGATGACAAAATTAGTATGCAATTTTGATAAGATAACATTTCAAACTTTAGTATGCAATTTGGAACAAATTAACCTAAGGGGGAAAGGGAGGAGGAGGAGGAGCTCACCAGCGATGGTCGGCAGGCCTCGAGAAGGAGGAGGAGCACTGGTGTCGCAGTCGGTGGCGCGAGAAAGGGGAGGGGTGGCCGGAGGTGCAAGGGAGGGGATGGGTGGCCGACCGGAGGGGGGGTTTAGATCGCGAGAGAGAGAGAGAGGTGAGGGGAGGAAGTAGAGAGAGAGAGAGAGAGAGAGAGAGAGAGAGAGAGAGAGAGAGAGAGAGAGAGAGAGAGAGAGAGAGAGAGAGAGAGAGAGAGAGAGAAGGAAGGCTAGGGCTAGCTAGGGAGGCCGGGGAGGGGGGGAGAAAATAGAGAGAGAGAGAGAGAGAGAGAGAGAGAGAGAGAGAGAGAGAGAGAGAGAGAGAGAGAGAGAGGGCCGGGAGGCCGGGGAGGGGCGGAGGTCGGGAGGGGGATGGGTGGCCGGGAGGGGGATGGGTGGCCGGAGGGGATCGCGGGGCTGTCGGAGGGGGACGGGGTCGCCGGACGGGTCGGGTCGGTGAGAGAGAGAGAGAGATTGAGAGAGGGGCGCCGGAGGTTCGGTCGAAACACAAAAAGGAACGGGTGGCTGTGGTGTATATTTAAAGGGTTTTTACCGATGGAACTTATAAGTTCCGTCGGTATAATTACTTTATACCGACGGTAGGGTAATTTCCGTCGGTAAAAATCAACGACGAAACTCAGGGTTCTATTTTTTTTCTAGAGGCTCGGTTTTCACCCTGAGTTTCGTCGTGCAATTTTACCGACGGATATTTAATTACCGTCGGTATCATGCCGACGGCCATATAATTTCCGTCGGTATAATTAGTTATACCGACAGAAATATAACGTCCGTCGGTAAAAATCGCCGACGAAACTCAGGGTTTCATTTTTTTTCCAGAGGCTCGGTTTTTACCCTGAGTTTCGTCAGGACAATTTTACCGACGGATATTTAATTACCGTCGGTATTGTGCCGACGGACATATTATTTCTGTCGGTACAATTAGTTATACCGACGAAAATATAATGTTCGTCGGTACAATATCATGACGAAACACATGGTGCTTTTTTTTCCAGAGACTCGATTTTTACCCTGAGTTTCGTCGTGACATTTTACCGACAGTCTTTATTTAGCCGTCGGTATAAAGTATATTACCGACGGATATATATGTACCGTCGGTATAAATCATTTTACCGATGAATACTATTTGACCGTCGGTAATAAATGTGCAAAAATAATTTTAAAAATTGAAGTTATAATACCGACGGATATTATAGTCACCGTCGGTAAAATGTGTATTATTACCGACGGTGATAATAATGTCCGTCGGTAAATACCCTATTTCTTGTAGTGGAACCATAGGCACATGGGTGCATGCTGACAGAGTGCTTCGCCTAACAGAATATGCTGGCAGACAAATTGCTCCGGCCATGAGAGGAAAGGATTTAATATTTTGTTTTAGTATGCTTGGTCATCTTACATGCATGCTAATTGTAACTAACATTAAATAAAATTCTCAAAAAGGACAAATAATCAAGTGGTAGAGGATTCCATCTTAGAAATCCATGATCCTCCACTATTGATCATGGTAAGGTGGTGCGAGTACCTCGTGTCACCTCGGAGTGATCCCCAATGTCGGGGGGTATCCAACCCACTAGATATTAGATATGGATTTCTATAGACAGATATTAAAAGATGTGCTTGGGGTCACCTCCCCTTGGAGGGGCTAGATCAGTACGATTATCTTAAGGTTTGGACGGTAGTAACACACTTGACTAGAGATTCGTCAAGAGTCTCCCCTAGGAGTTTTGACGAATTACTGGGGACCGAAGGATTATGAGTCATGGGCTGTTTGACATGAGATGTCAAGATAACAGACATGATGGACACCCAGTCAGATCTGAGATTGTGCATCTCCCCTAGGAGATATGACCTGCAGGTTTGATATCTTAATTGCAGTCTTTAAATCATATGGTTGGAGAATCCATGGGAATAATAGGTTGCTAATTTATTAAATCATTATGTCCTAATATAACCCCATGTTTCTGTTTTACAAAAATGACCAAAACCAAATCGAATATATTTGCCACACTCCTCAAAACAGAACAAATTGATCGGAACGAAGTTTGTAGAATAGATAAAGAACCTTGAAGTCGTCTTGACTTAAGGAGATATATATATTTGTTCTTATAAATTCATGTCCTGAAATGCCTTTTTCCAATGACCCTAAGAAGGATTAGGATCTCTACAGGTAGTAGCGTAGTTGTAATGAGGTGGCTAGATGTCACATTTTGACTTCGGTATCTTATGTGATACAATACCATTATCAGTCCTACGAAACTGTTAATGAGATTTTGCCAAACTTCAAAGAGGTATTTAGAGACCTGCTGTGAGCTATTAAATAGCAAGCATTGTAAGAACTCACGAGCATAAGGATGAATCAGGGTACACTAGTAAGAGAGTATTAGATTAGGGTGTTTGACTTGTTAAACACTTTAAAGATACTGGGTATCGAGATTGATATTGAATCTCAAGTAGATATTATCCTGGTAACACTATCTGTCTCGTTCTCCAAATTCAAACTCAATATGAGGCACTTGACTTTGGAAGATCTGATTTGCTCTCGACAGATAGTAGAGGATATTATTAGGACTTCTCCTATTGCTCGTGATATAGAAAGACCTTTATCTTCTAGGTTTAAATCGAAAAGCAAGAGCCAGAAAAAGAAGAAGAAGCAGGGTCCCAAAGCTCCAAAAGGAATGCTCGATCCTATGGGTAGTGTGGAAAGGAAGGCTAAGGCCGAACTCAAAAGAAAGTGTTTCCATTGTGGGTTGGATGGACATTGGAAGAGGAACTGTCCAAGCTATCTTGAAAGGTTCAAGATGATCCCAGGTATGACCGAATCACTTGTAATTGAAGTAAGCTTTTATAAGTGGATACTTCAAATTCATGGTGTGATGATTCCGCTGCAATTTGTTACTTTCGTAATTTATTGCTAAGGTTTCACACTATATGGATACAAGTGATAGGAAGGTCTAGCTTGCCTTGGGAATGGATGCGACTGTCTGAGCGGTCGTAGTGGGAGCTATCTGAGTTGTTTCTTTAGTTTTATCTCAGTATTGTATTTTTCTTAATAAAGTGGAACATTGTCTTTGTTTCAAGTTTAGTAAATGACAGATATAATCTATCATTTGGTACTAAAGAATTTATTAAAGGAAATGGTTCTACATATGCTTTGATATGAAAACTAATTAGACTTACTTACTCCCTAATCTCTTTAGATATGTATGATGATAATTTTAATAAGACAATTACCGTTTAAAAGTAAAGTTTTTCTTAACTAATCCAACATCTCATTAGCATATAAAACCAGGTCATATTAATCTAAATAGGATCGACAGATTGGCTAACTTTTGTGTTTTACCTTAGCTTTCGCTTATTTCTGAGCCAGTCTATGAATCTCATTTAGAGGATATAATGACCAAGGGTCTCCTTTATAACAAAGGGTTATAGTGCCAATGATTTATTAGAGGTTAGTACATTCTAATATGAGTAGTCCAGTGAACTAGAAGCTTTCTTAATTAAATCAAGTAAGGGTATACTTAAATAATGAGTTCAAGGACTATCTGGTTTAGAATGAGAGATTATCTCAGTTGACCTCACCGGACATGCATTAGCATAATGGTGTGTCTATAGAGAGGAATAGTACTTTACTTAATATGGTTAGGTCTATGGTGAGTTATTTTAATCTGCCTTTACTCTTTTGGGGTTTCACCTTAGATATTGCGATCCATGCACTCAAATCATATTCAAGCTAATTCAACCCTAAGACTCCAAGGGAGTTGTAGTCTAGGTGCAAGCCTAGTCTACAGTAATTCCATAATGGGGTATGCGTCATAAGTGCGGAAAGGGAAGATAGATAGCTTAAAGTCTTGATAATAAGTGTGTTACTTCATGAGGTATCCAAAGAAAACCAGTATGGTATTTTACAATCCTAAGGAACAGACTGTATTTGATGGTTTGAATACTGTGTTCCTAGATAGAATTATAAAAATGACCATAAAACTGAGGGAAGGCTTGCATTATAAGAGAATCCAGGTAAGGACTTATTTCCCAAGTCAGTTATGACAAATATTGAACTAGTAGTCACTACATATGTCATTTCGGTAAGTACCAGTAATTCATCGTAGTGGGAGAAACTTTACTGACCTAGGAGGTTCATGTTATTGGTAGAATCTTTTTAAGCTATCCCTGAGGAATAGCAGAGTCCCACTAGACACGATGGAACTCTATCAGATAGAGTTGTAAATGCTGGTAAGTAGCTAAGAAAAATAGAGAAGTCGATTGACTCTTCTTAGTTTGGAAGCTTATTGATCTACTAGCCATATATAAACCCATTGGTTGTTGGTAGATCAACGAAAGCTAAAAAAGACAATATGGTGAGGTAGAGACCTCAAAGGCTAGGCTAGTAGTGAGGTTTTCTCGCTTGTTGCCATGCTAAGGACCTTAGAAATCCTTTTATCCATTGCGGTAATTCTCAATTAAGAGATTTAGCAAATGGATATCAAGAAGGTATGTAGAATGACCACCTTGAGGAAGACATCTATATGATGCAGTCAGACAGGTTAATAGCTAGAGGCCAAAGCATAAGGTATGCAGGTTGAGCGCACGAGCCAGCAAAAATTATCTCCCAACATCTGGCGCCGTCTGTGGGATCTTTCGACTGGTTCCTGTGAGAATGCCCATTACCACACAGTTGAAAGCTGTGCTTCTAGAAGATACCTTGATGGCTCTAGCAACGCTGGGCCAGAGGCGGGCGAAAGCCTGCACTGGCTCTACGTGATGCGGGTCGCACGCCCAAGCTTCCCAACCCCCTATCCCGCTCAGCAACCAGCTCCTTTTGGAGATGTTGGCCACCCAACGAGCCATGATGGACGAACTGACATGACTGTGCCAGGTTCGGTCAGCTACCGAAAGGACTAGTCTCCCTTCCCACAGGCTCGACCTGATGAGGGAGGGATAGAGGTTTAGACCCACAAGAGTATCGACGGGGACCACACCCCCTGCGCGACCTCCTTCGGCCCCGGGTCGTATCAACCCATATTGGTGCCCATAAGGCGGGCATCCCATTAGGAGCCCCCTGTGGAGGATGCAATGGTAAGCAAAGTAAGAGGGTCAGCTCTCGAACGACTACAACGATTGGTTACCCAGCGCTCCAGCAATGAGCCTACCCCACCTATTTCCCCTCCTCGTCGACAAAGCCGAAGTGCGGACTCGGACGAGTCAGAGGTGAGGTCCCGAGGGAGAGATCACAACCCGCGCCATCGGAACGTACGAGGAGCCCATGGTACAGACCGGCTTAGAAGGAGTATGCTTAATTGATTAGGGCCTGTGCAACCATCTTTGGGAAATCACCCCGAGCGCTGGCAGCTGCCTAACATGCCAGTCGACCTCCTGGAAGACCCCTCACCGCCCGTGGAGGTGGCTCGCCCTTCATGAATAAGGTACACTAAGGGGGTTTTCCTCAGCACTGGATCCCATCGAAGTTCGTACTATTCGACGGATCCCAAGATCCCGTAGACCACTTCTGGCCTACTGGAAATTGTTATTCTTCCGGGATCAGGATCACGTCTTGTGCTAAGCATTCCCGAGCAGTTTAACTGGTTCTACTTTGAACTGGTTCCACAAGTTACCCTCTTGTTCCATTCTGAACTTCACCACCCTATCTGGGATGTTCTTGGAGCAGTACCGTTGCAATCGGCAACCACCGAAGAGGATCGAATTGTTCTTCACCCTGACCATCGAAGCTCGGGAGACCCTTCGATGCTTCTCAATATGATTTCGAAGTGCCTACCTCGCCCTGGAGGACTCAGCAGGGAAAGATTGCACGGCTGTAAGTGCCTTAAGGAGTATGCTTACTGAAGGAAGCAAGCTTTACGACGCGCTCGATATCTCCGACTCCCGCACCATTCTCGAGCTTTTCGCCCTTGTCTAGCAACACATCAAGCTTGAAGATATGGTGCTCGACTGAAAGGGTAAGGCGATTAAGTAGCGACCTCCCCCCGTTTTATAACCTATCATCGTAAAAGCCATGGAACAGTGCGAGGTGCCCCCGGCAGTGCCTGCTGCCAACCTATTAGCAACTCCGGCTATGCCCCCGGAGGCACCAATTGTTGGAATTAAATCCTATTATTAGAGACACAACGGAAGCAAAAGATAGATCCGAACATCTCACAGTGTATGTTTCACTACAATTAATTCTACAAAACAATCTATATGCAAATCTATAATCTTAGCATATGTACGGACACCCTAAAGGCATACTACGATCTACGAAAGATATGCATGCATCTAGTTAGGTGTTTAGAATCATCATACATTGTGGATCTATGATCCGAAGAGAACGGAACGATGATGAACCACATATGAATCGCAAGGGAAGCTGTTGGATGGCACCTTGTCCTTTGTGAAGGGAGGAACCTCGAAGTCCTATTTCTGAGTGCAAGGACTACGAGACGACGGAGGAAGACGACGGTGAGTTGTGAGATCTCCTCCTTCTCTTTCTCTCTTCTTCCTTCTCCTTCTTTCCTCCTTCTTCTTCCTTTTTCTTCCTCTTTCTTCCTTGGCCGAAACCACACAAGAGGGAGAGAGGAGAGAGGGTCGGGTTTTCTGGAGAGGGGAGAGCCAAGGGTCGGCCCCCCCTCTCTCTAATCCCTTTGTAGAGCCGGCCCCAACTCCCATACGCAATCTAGGGCTATCCCCCTAGAGATAGGGATGAGGGGGGGCGGTTTTTAGGGTTTCTCCATGTCTATAATGAAGCCTGGACGAAAACGCCCTCACGAAAAGTGAAACACTGTAAGAGAGATTGAGTGAGGTGTGCTACTTGGAATCGAGTTCCGTCAGCACCTATGAGCTCCTGGAATTATTCTGCTCATTTTAAGATCCATATTTAATATGTTCTAAGCTATATTTCAGTATTTACTAAAATACCCCTATGACCCTTAACACATGTGAATTAGGTTCTTAGGCTTCGGGCTTGCACTCTATCGCGCTACTTCACATCCAACGTATCTAACCAGGTCGGGGAATAATTCCTATATGCAACGACAGGGTGGAACCTTCAGGGTTCAGGATCTCTAGCTCCAATTGGATCCCTGATTAACTGTTCTGGTGACACACCGAAAGTTTCGTTAATCAGCCCTAATCCGATTAACCCGCGTAGCCACCCAGAGTGCGATGCGAGTTGAACTCTAGTGAATTTAAACTTATTTTACTCTCTCGTAACCCTATTCTCTACTATACCCTGATAATCCTTCGTCCCTCCTATTACTGGTGCCATGATGCGACTCGGGCGGTAGGGAGCACCGTCAGATCCCGATCGATATTCTGACTAGCATTTGATGACTTGTCATCCATAACACCGCACACCTTCCGGTGCTATGCCTAGCATCCAGAATATCGTCAGTCATACTGACAACCATCAGGCCTGGGTTAATTATGTGGACATATTGACTCATCAAAACGTACCCGTCCAACACTGGACGTCGGATAACCTGTAGGGTTTGCATGCTGCTTAAGCGCCAGCCGTGTAACCCAACATACCGTGCTATTGGAATATAGAAGGTCCACATACATTGGCACATGAAAGCACCACTCAACTAGTTGGCTCAATGTAAATGGTCCCTCAGGGTTAAGGACAGATTATCTATAGTAATAAGATGGTTTATACACTATTGTCTGAATCACTGAACTGCGCACCGTCTTGGTTTCTGTTCAACACGATCATCGTGTTTGGTCAGGTGAATGCGAATTCCATGTTCCTGTGGTGGAGACTTCACCATATCCTCGACCTGCCAATAACTTATTCTCGGTGAAGCGACCGACATCACCAAATCTGTGAACTCGTTCTAGGTCTACGCAGAACTATTCTACTGGGTCTCCCAAGTATGGATCCACTATGCACCTCAGTGGTCTACTGTGTTCCCTAGGTTCCTTTATTATATATGAATTAACATACACCAAAGTAGTATTCTAATTAAAGCAATAACCAAAGTCATCTTTATTAGTATTAATACAGAAAATCCACGCTCAGGACACACGAGCTATAACAATCTCCAACTTGGCCTAGCGGGTAATAACAGTCTTAACTCCTATGACATCCACGTGCTTCTCAAAATCCTTGGTCAGTAACTCCTTTGTGAAAGAGATCACAAATGATAACTGACGTGTCAAGTGGGCGATGGGATACACACCTTCACTTCAGAGAATTTGGTAGGGCACTGTTCCTGCTTAGGACTTTGGCGGTTAGGGTTGCACTATCCTGAATTGGGACTTTAGCGGTTGTACTGAGCAGATAGTAGTGGCAATGATCGTTGGACCTAGTGGTTTTTCATATAGGTATGCGATCCTTGAGTAATCGTTGTGAGGGAATAACTTTTTCCTATATCACTATAGGAGGGAAATTGAGATTCCTTAGTAGAAGTGTATTTGTTGAAGTCAACCTTGGAATAAGTTTGGAGTCTCCTAATAAAGATTTATTTGGGTTTGGTATTTAGCAAATTAATCAAGGGCTAGAAATTGAACTTTCACGGTTGATTGGTTTAAGAGGTGGATGTATGTTGTATATGACTAGTAGGATATAGATCCTTGATGGCTTATTTGACCTGGTTGTAAGGTTAATCTTTTCATTGATTCTCATCGACCTTTAGTACTAGAGACTTAGCCGGTGTTTAGGATTCCTTGATTTTCGTTAACCTTTAGTACTAGAAACCTAGTCAGTGATTTAGGATTGTCCATTACTTTCTCCTTGCTAAATTTCTTTGATCTATCATGAGTTATTTTTGTTTGGTGTTTATAGTATGTGTGCTCTTTTAGAATGGACCCCTTGAGTGATGATGAACATCCTTGAGAATAATGGTTTAAAAGAGTGCACTAGGAGGTAGAATGTGGTGGTTAGAATTCTCATGGTTAGCAGATTATGCAATGTCTTGATAGAGACTCTCGTAGTAAGATTACGCACTGTTCCTTGGGAACTTTTGGCGGTGGGTTGTGACTGTCCGGTAGAGGACATAGAGATGCAACATACTTTCTCTTCGGAGAATTTGGTGGATACATATACACTAACTCTTCGGAGGCTTTGGCGGCTACACACTTTCTCTTCGGAGGATTTGGCGGATACATACGAATTGACTCTTCGGAGGCTTTGGCAGCTACGCACTTTCTCTTCGGAGGATTTGGCAGATACATACGCACTGACTCTTCGAAGGCTTTGGCGGCTATGCACTTTCTCTTCGGAGGATTTGGCGGATACATACACACCGACTCTTCGGAGGCTTTAGCGGCTACGCACTTTCTCTTTGGAGGATTTGGCGGATACATATGCACGGACTCTTCGGAGGCTCTAGCGGCTACACACTTTCTCTTCGGAGGATTTGGCGGATACATATGTACTGACTCTTCGGAGGCTTTGGCGGCTACGCACTTTATCTTTGGAGGATTTGGCGGATACATACGCACTAACTCTTTGAAGGCTTTGGTGGCTACGCATTTCCTCTTTGGAGGAATTTGGCTGATATATACACATTGACTCTTCGGAGGTTTTGACAGTGGATTACGCAGTTCTGGTTGAGACTCACAGGAGAGAGTGCACTAGCTCGATGGCAGTAATGTTAAAATGGAATTGCGATAATTGAGTATAGGAAGGATGTTAGTGATAATGTTAAGGGAATTGCCTATATTTATGAAATTTGGAAATATTTTATCAGTTAGGATCTTAAGAGTAGTCTTTATTTAGCCGTTTCACCCTGACTTGTCACTAGTTGCTTACCTGTTTTAGTGAACTTTTATTACTTCAGTTTCTTCTAACTGACTTTCATTGGTACTCAGTAGGTTCAGGTTTGTGCTAGTTGGCTATTAGGTTTCTAATAGGTAACTTCTTCAACTAAATCAGAGTTGTTTTAGTATAGGACTAGTCACCCAACTATGTAGTATGTATTATGTCGTATCCTAGTTTTCAGCTCTCTTCTGTCATTAGGTTAATTATTCCCTTATTTCATTGTTCTCTACTCGTGTAGTAAGTTTCCTTCTTTACCTGATTTGTGGACCATAGTGTATCCTTTAGAAGGTTTTCGAGCATGCCACAATAGCATAGTTAGGAGTACTGGTGTTATGAGTTTCAATGAGTATCGGCGTTTTTGATTCAACGTTGTTCCTGTTGGAAATGATATCGGAGGCACAACGGAAGCCGGACTCGATCATAAGATCGATACGGTGTGCGGTACATTTTAAAAATTTTCTTAAGAAACAATCATATGCGCAAGATTGAAACAAAATGTAAATGAACCCTATGGTCATCTAATGAAACACTCCATAAATATTATGCATGCAATTTAATAGATCTAGGATTTAGTTTATTATACCTCCGTGTGGGATTTAGCACCGTGATATTAATCTTTCAAGTTGATGATGACGAAAGTATCCACGTGAGTGGGAGAAACCTCGTTCTTCTTCGGGTACACCCGATCTCACGAATCTACCCAGATCCTTGCACTCCAATCTCTGAGTGCTTTGGAGTGCAAGCTTTCTCTTCTTATATATCATGCACACTTTATGAGGAGAAGATTAGATGAAGAGAATTTTCTCTTCACACCTTAGGTCAAACCCAAGAGTGAGAGAGATGAGTGCCCAAGAGAGAGGGGGAGGCCAAAACCGAACACACCACACACACAGGGAGAGGGGGATCGGCCTTTCTCAGATAAATCTGAGTGAGGCATGGTTTTACTTGCCTAAAATACCTTGGAAACCGTGCCCCCTTCTCTCCTTGTCCATTTGAACCGTTCCCCCCTCTTCCTCTCTCATTAATCCTCAGAATAAATGCCCACTTATGTATAGTTGTCATATTAGGTTTTGCAATTAAAGGAAATATATTTAAATCATTTCAAATCTGAATTAATCCCTTTAAATATGGATTTGATGGCCATGCATATTTACCCTAATGAGGGGGGCGGCCACTAGGGCATGCAGGATATTTTGAAATGACCAAAATGCCCCCCATGTATTTAGTGGTCATTCACCTCATACGGGAGCATACATGGTCCATCTTCGTGCATGATAAAGTACTCTAACACTTAGGGAACCTCATCCGTACCTATTTAACATACCGTGGAGTAATGAATAGTGTTTTTACTACTTACTAGGGTGCCCTCAGTAAAACGTAGGGTGCCCCTATAGGAAAAATCACTAAACACACATATCGCGTTCTAGTGCGACACGCACACACGGAATGAACTCCTCATGGCATTATGGCAACAACGTGTGTCCCTATACTACTCTGGGGTTGCCCCCTTAGTGAACACACTTAGTCCTGTGCAACCACCATGCTCTAATGCAATGCACTCACGGAACACAGGACGATTAAGGCATTATTTCTTCAACTCATATTGTGCTGTGAGACAAGGAGAAAGTAATGATCCGTAACGAACGTGGATAGGGTGGAACCTTCTAGGACTAGGATTCATGGCTTTCAACCAGACCCGATCGATACACTACCCAAATATCCCTGTCAATCCTCTGAGTCCCGGTTAACCTGCGTGGCCACCCATAGTGCGACGCAGGCTGCACTCCAATTCTTCTAGACTTACTAAGCTCTCTCGCATACCCCTTCTCTCCGCTTAATTTGGTAATTCGATGTCCCTTCACTCGGTGCCATGTGTCAACTTGAGCAGTGGAGAGCACTGTCAGACTCAAGTGATCATATGACTAGGTTTCTTCGAGGTTGATTAACATATCGTACCCCCAGTCATTTTGGCCAAACAACCGGATCCGGTCTAATAGCTCAACTGTTAACCACCATGCCTGGATTTAGTACTGTGTATGTCAGACCAAGGAACACACTTCCTAATAGGGATGTGAATAGCCTGCAGGAGTAGCATGCCGATGTAACGCCAGCCCGGTAACCCAGCGCACCGTGGTTAGATCTCTCATACGTTGGTGAACCAAAGTTACCCAAACTGGTTAGTCCACCAGTCATGGTTCCTCAGGGTTTAGGACCTATTACCCTAAGCAGAAACACAGCTATGTGTACCGATGTCTACTCACTGATCTGTGCACCGTGTTGGTTCTGTTCAGCCACAGATACTGTGCCTGGCAATGACCATAGTGGAGAAACTCATGCTCTATTAATCCAATAGCTTAACCTGATAGGGCGACCAACCCTAATCAGAACTGTGAATAATTTAGGCTAATAGTACTAATCAACTGAGTCTCCTACTCAGATAAACCACTATACAGCCATGGCTCTTTTCAGTTCAGTATATAGAACACGTATAATATGCACCAATTAAGCTATTCTAATATAAATATCAACTCATTTATTAATCAACCATCATTTTTACAAGCCCTAGACCATATCTTACTCAACAATCTCCCACTTGGTCTAGCGAGGAAAAACGGTTCTGACTCCTATAGCTTCTATATGTTGCACAAATGCCTTTACAGGAATCGCCTTTGTAAAGGGATCAGCAACATTGTTTGCAGATGCTATCTTGGTCATCGCTACTTGCCCTTCCTTCTGAAACTGTCGGATCAAGTGGAACTTGCGTTCGATATGTTTCCCCTTTTGGTGGTGCCTTGGCTCTTTTGCCTGTGCTACCGCTCTACTATTGTCACAATAAAAGACAATAGGTGACTGAGCCTCTGGTATGCACCCTAAGTCCAATAAGAACTTTTTGAACCACACCGCCTCTTTTCCAGCTTCACATACTGCAACGTACTCAGCTTCAATGGTGGAGTCTGCGATGCAACCTTGCTTCACACTCCACCAACTTACTGCTCCTCCTCCTAACATAAAAACATAACCAGAAATTGATTTTTTGGATTCCACATCTGACATAAAGTCAGCATCCGTGTATCTAATCGGCGTCAAGTCCTGTGAAGTGTAAACTAACTCATAATCCCTCGTACGATGAAGGTACTTGAGTATACTTTTTACAGCAGTCCAGTGTGCTGGACCCGGGTTCGACTGAAATCGACCCATCATATCTACTGCAAAACAGATATTTGGCCTCGTGCACTGCATGACATACATTAGGCTACCCACTGCTGAAGCATAGGATATCTTCTGCATCTTTGTCTTCTCCTCAGGTATCTTAGGACATTGATCCTTAGACAATTTCAGGCCATATCTGAATAGCAAGAAACCCTTCTTGGAGTCTTGCATGCTGAATCTGGCCAGTATCTTATCTATATAAGCAGCTTGTGAGAGCAAGAGAGTCTTGTTCTGGCGATCTTAAGTTACCTTAATCCCTAGAATATAACTCGCCTCATCTAGGTCTTTCATGTTGAATTGTGAGGATAACCAAACTTTTACCGTAGATAAAGTTCCTACGTCATTTCCAATCAGTAGTATATCATCTACATAAAGTACTAAATATACCACTGTAGTATTATCACTCCTTTTGTACACACAAGGTTCATCCTTATTTTGATCAAATCCGTATGAGCGGATTGTCTAATCAAAATGGATGTTCCAACTTCTGAATGCTTGTTTCAGTCCATAAATGGACCTCTGAAGTTTGCAAACCAGATCTTCCTGACTTACTGACTCAAAACCAGGAGGCTGCATTATATATATATATCTTCCTCCAAATCCCTGTTGAGGAAAGTTGTCTTGACATCCATCTACCAGGTCTCCCAATCATAGTGGGCTGCGATGGATAAGAGGATTCGAATAGACTTAAGCATAGCTACCGGTGAGAAGGTCTCATCATAATCGATCCCTTCTCGTTGGGTGAAACCCTTGGCAACTAGTCTAGCTTTATAAGTCTCAACAGAACTATCGGGTCCTCTTCTCTTCTTGTACACCCACTTACACCCAATAGGTTTAATATTGGGTGATGGTGCAATAAGTGTCCAAACATTGTTTTGAGACATGGATGCAATTTCTGCCTCCATAGCTTTTTGCCAAGCAGAACTGTCAGAAGATTTCACTGCCTCATCATAGCTCAAGGGATCATTCTCCTAAATCTCTGGATCGACTAATAAAGTCTATCCATAATATCTTTCAGGAGCTCTAATTTGTCTCCCACTGTGATGAGGTAATGGTGGTACTGAGCGATTCGTTTCTACAGTCTCTTCCCTCTAAGTTTTCAGATGTGCTACCTCCACCCGTACCCAGTAGCTCTTCTAGACCTACCTTACTAGTTGGTTTATGGTCCATAATATAGTTCTGCTCTAGGTAGATGGCATTCGTAGAAACAAGTACCTTCTTATCCTCAGGATCATAGAATATTCCACCTTTTGTTTCTATAGGATAGCCTATGGACAAACATACCTTAGACTTAGTCTCCATCTTATTCCTCTTGTCCTTCCATATATGTGCAGGACATCCCCATATTCTGAAATGATATAGTGTAGGATTTCGCTTTAACCATAGTTCTCTAAGGGTTAGTGTGGGTGCAAATTTTGGCAAGAAGTTTGCAAAACAAAGAGACCCACCGGCCCCGCTTGGTGGGCCCACAGAGACTTCCGCGGGACCCACCGGCCCTGCCTGGTGGGCCCACAGAGACTTCTGCGGGACCCACCGGCCCTGCCTGGTGGGCCCATAGAGACTTCCGCGGGACCCACCGGCCCTGCCTAGTAGGCCCATAGAGACTTCCGTAGGACCCACCGGCCCTGCCTGGTGGGCCCATAGAGACTTCCGCAGGACCCACCAGCCCTGCCTGGTGGGCCCACAGAGACTTCCGCGGGACCCACCAGCCCTGCCTGTAGAATTCCTGGAGGCAACGGCGGGACCCACCAGCCCTGCCTGGAGAATCCCCAGATACGACATCAAAAATCGCCATTTACCCCGAGCTTTCCTCCCAGGAAATCCTATAAATAGCAGAGCCTTCGAATGTAAAAAGGATCCGAGTTCCAAATCCAGAGGAGAGATCAGTACCATCATCTGATATCTAATTTCAAAAACTAGAGCTCTGGAATTTCTAGCTTCCCATCCTTTAACTCTCCTCGATCTTCTTCTTGTCTCTTAAGAGATCAGAAAGACTTCAGTGACACTCGGCCTGTCGAGGTCACTTCGAGCAAGGTGATAGTGAATTCGGGTTGCTCCCTATAGCACGGAGACGTAGGCTTCGGTTGAACTCCGAGATCACCTCTCATGTTAACTCTCTCTGCATGCATATTGAAAGCGATAACTCAAAGTCACCAAGACATCAACATTCTAAACTACCCTCCAATCAATAGATCGACCAACGATCTTCGACTCAACTTCAATTGACTGGTGAGGTGAAGTCTTCGGATCGGTATGAAGATTTCCCCCCCATAGTTTGGCGCCGTCTGTGGGACCGAGCGAGAAGCCAAGCCCACTCTACAACGAATATCAGATCGGTTGAGCAGATAACCGATCCAGATAGTCAAACTTCCCTGCCCCTTTGGTTGAGCAGACAACCGTTAGGACACCGGCAATCCGACTGCATCCTTTGCTTTCCCTAAATGGCGAGGACGAAACATCAGGATCATCCAGAAGGAAGTAACGCACATCAAGCTCGTCCGGAGACTCGATCGATGAGTCAACGGCTCAACTTCGGGCAACCCCTTGCTGTTCCCGAAATGGAGGTTCGTTCAGAGAGCGGAAGATCGGTCGATCGACCGATCGCCCCACCTCCATAACAGTTGATAGGGCAAACTGCCCTCGCTTCCGCTGAAGACCCTCCATCCACTTATCAAATCTCGGCAGTCGACTTTCAGCTGCTGTAATTGGCTAAACAAAATGCCGCCCTCACAACTGAAAGGGACTCCCTCAAGAAAGCAGCCTCTGAAGCCGAGATTGCTCTTCCCATCCCCTCGTCTAACGAGAGGTTCGATCTGCCACGACAATCGATCCACTCCGAGCCACGGAGATCAATGGGCACCGCTGCCCTTGAGAGGATCCATCGCGATCCAACCCCCTCTGCTGCTCTATGGAAGCAGAGTGTATGGGATCGTATAGACGATGAATCCTCTCAGTCGTCTTCAGGCTGCAACTGTGACAGGCGAACACAGTCGAATCCCGACTCACGAAAAAAGCAACAGATGAAAGGTGCACCCTCAAAGAGTAGAGCTTCTCCGTCCTTTCTCCTTCAACGTGGAGCCAGAACGGACCTTCATCATCGACTCCAACCGGCTGATACTCAAAGGCCTGGACAGGACCTCACGATCTTGCCTCTCGATCTACACCCAGGTCGAGGACATGGTCGTAGGGAAGGATACTCCTCTGCTGGATCTCTCCATCGGAGCCTGTTCCAGTCAGTATTTCCTAGGGGATGGAGGACCCCCACTCTCCCCAAATTCAATTGCCTCAAGGGAGATCCAACTCTCCACATACTCGCGTTCAAGCAAGCTTTGACGCCGCATGAGGAAGAAAACAACATGCTATGTCGCACCTTTGCCGGGAGCCTCGACGAGCCTTCCCTCGATTGGTATCATAATCTCCGAGCTGGATCCATCACCCAGTTCGGAGTATTGGCTAACCTTTTCGTGCAGCATTATCAGCTTAACTTGAAGCCCGAGAAGAAACTCGACTCCCTATACCGGCTGAGGATGGGCATTGACGAGAGTCTTCGCAGCTTCATAAGAAGATTCCGCAACGAGCATGCCGCCCTCTCAGGGAGGCATTTGGATGATGAGGCTATCATGCTAGCCTTCCAGAATGCCCTCTATTTCGACTTGCACATCTACAACAATTTCATTCACAATCCTCCTCCTTCCCTGGGTTCAATGTTCGATCGAATCCAACGGGAAATTGAAGTCGAAGATGATCAAGTCACCCGAAAGGGGCGAGAGACGAAGCGGTGACCTGCCAAGAGGGAAGCCCCGAAGTATGCTGCCAAAACTCACAACACAGAGGCAGTAGTTCCCCCTGCACACAAGCGGTCAAGAAACGATGGATGCCGCTCTTTCCCGAAGAAGATCACTTTCACCGATTGGAATTTACCGATCGAGCAGATCCTCGACCGAATTCAACATGAAGAGTTCCTCCGGAGGCCTAATCCTCTGCAACTCGACACCAAGGTCACTGCAGACAAAATAGTCTACTGTGATTTCTATCGCAGTCATGGCCATCCTACCGATAAATGCTATCGATTGAGATACCACCTCGACGATCTGCTACGCGAAGGCCATCGCCAAGAGTTCGTCAAGGGCGGACAAGATCAGTGTCGAACCTCCGCAAAGGGGAAAGAAGCTTGTTGGGTCCATCAAATCTCAACCGATCAGTTACCCATCATTGTGCGTGCCAACGTCTTTGGCATTCACGGGTCATTGCACAATCAAACACTGATCGGGAAAAAAGTCGATCGACAAGTTCGACGCATCTTCAATGTCCGCTCTGCAGCAAACAAGGAAGATACCTGGATCGAGAAGCCTGTCAAGGGTTTAGCTTGGCCCTTCATCGTTTTCAACGACGCCGATCTTCAAGGAGTTCATACACCACATCGAGACCCCCTTGTCCTGAAGCTCATCATCGACGGGAGCACTGTCAATCGCATCCTCAATGACACCGGGAGCTCCATCGATATCATGTTCTCAGACTGCTTCAAGCATCTGGGACATAAATATTCTAGTCTCAAAGTCGTCCCAACGGTGATCACGGGCTTCAACGGGGAACAAAGTATAACAATGGGCGAATCAAGGTTCACTCTTGACCTTAGTCGAGAGACTCGAGTCTCGGTAAGGTTTGCTATCGTCGAGGGGACATCCAAATATAACATCATCCTCGGCTGACCGTTTCTCCACCAGATCAACGCCATCTCCTCTTCTTACCATTAACTCCTCAAGTTTGCAACAGGAGAGGGTATTGTCTGCATCCGAGGAGATCAACAAGCCGGACGATCCTACGAAGCTGCCACCGCAAGATTAGATCACAAAATAAATCTCGCCGCCCCAAAGCGACCAAGAGAGGAAGCTGGTCCTTCTTCAAGATAGCAACCAAAGGAGATCCCACTGTCCGAACCCCCACCAATCGAATGGGAGACTTCACCTTCAATCGAAGAGATCAATCCCATCAACATCGGTAGTGCAGATCTCCCTTAAGAAACCTTTATCGGTACCGGTCTCAGCGATGCAGAAGCACGAGACATGGTATCCTTCCTTTAATCCAACATCGACGTCTTCGCCTGGTGCTTTGAAGATATGCCTGGGATCAACCCAGATGACGCGTGTCATCGACTCGCAATCAAAGACGGAGTGAAGCCCGTCAAGCAAAAGCCACGCACAATCCGACCGAAGCGACAAGCCGCAGTTCAAGAGGAGATCAGTAAGCTACTCGCAGCAGGCTTCATTCGTGAAGTAGAGTACCCTACTTGGATCTCCAATATAGTTGCTATCCTAAAGAAGAATGGGAACGTCAGGGTGTGCATCGACTTTACCAATCTTAACAAGGCTTGTCCCAAAGATCCGTTCCCCATGCCAAGAATAGATAGGCTCGTCGATGCCACTACTGGCCACGAGCTCTTATCCTTTATGAATGAATACTCTGGGTACAATCAGATTCCGCTTCATCCGGATGATCAAGAGAAGACTGCTTCATGACTGACCAGGGACTTTATTGCTACAACGTAATGCCCTTCGGCCTCAAGAACGCTGGGTCTACCTATCAACGGCTAGTCACAAAAATATTCAAAGATCAAATCGGATGCAACATCAAAGTTTACGTCGACGATCTCCTCACCAAAAGCTCCAATCGGGAAAGCCATCTATCCGATCTGACGGAAACCTTTCAAATCCTCCGAAAATATCGCATGAAGCTCAATCAAGCTAAATGTGCTTTCGGTGTTCAATCGGGCAAGTTCCTGGGACACCTTGTCACCAGAAGAGGAATTGAAGCCAACCCTGATCAAATTCGAGCCATCCTCGATATGCCTTCACCTACTAATCGGAAAGAAATGCAACGCCTCACTGGAAGATTAGCTGCCTTCAATCGATTCATCTCAAAATCTTCCGACAAATGCAAACCACTCTTCGACAAGTTGCAGAAGGCAGATACTTCTGGATGGAGTCCAATTTGCGAAGAAGCCTTTCAAGAAGTCAAGAGATATCTTGTGCGAGCTCCCATCTTAACAGCTCCGCTTCCAAAAGAAGATCTCTGGCTATACCTCGCCGTCACCGATTAAGCAACCAGTGCGGTCCTGGTCAGTAGAAGAGAAGGTGTCGAACAGCCAGTCTACTATATCAGCCACACTCTTCTCCCGGTCGAGACTCGCTACTCAAAGATTAAGAAAGTCACACTGGCCTTGCTCACCGCATCGCGTCGTCTCCAACCCTATTTTGTTTCCCACTTGATCATAGTCATCTCAGAACACCCACTCAAAGATATCCTCGACATAACGAGCAGGTCGAATGACAAAATGGGTGATTGAGATGAGTGCCCTCGGGATCCAATTCGAACCTCACACTTCACTCAAGGGGCAGACAATCGTTGATTTCTTGGCTGACTTCCCAGTCAAAGACCCCATAACTTGGGAGGAAGATATCGATATGCGCCTTGAAGACAAAATTGAACCTCCAATCGGTCTGACTGCAAAGACCAATCCAAACCTTGAGGCTCCTGCCACTACACCAGCTCAATGGAAACTTTACACTGATGGAGCTTCAAGCTCGATCGGTTCGGGAATTAGGATAGTCTTGGTATCCCCCGAACTTGATCATCTTCAGAAGGCCATTCTCCTTGGATTCAACGCAACCAACAATGAAGCTGAATACGAAGCACTCATCTTTGGGCTCGAAATGGCTGAATCTCTGGGGTAGATCGACTCATCGTCTACAGCGACTCCCAGCTAATCATAAGGCAGATCAATGGGGAGTACACGGCACGAGAAGAAAGAATGCAGCATTACTTGGCCCTAGTACGACATCTTCAATAATGTTTTACTAGTACTGAGTTCATCCAAGTCCCGAGAGTAGAAAATCGAGAGGCAGATGCCTTGGCTAACGCTGCCTCGGTATCCATTCCGGAGCCTGCGGGAATTATTCGGGAGGAAGATCTCTTGAAGCCAAGACAAAACTGCAAGGTTACTACTGGCCAACAATGGCAAGAGACGCTCACCAAGTGGTTCAAAGGTGCGAGCCTTCCAGCGATACGCTCGAGCTATCCACCTCCCAGCAGATGAACTCCACCAACTAACAAGTCCATGGCCTTTCCATCAATGGGGGTTGGACTTCTTAGGTCCTTTCCCACCAACACCAAGTAAGAAGAAATATCTACTGTTAGCCACAGATTACTTCACCAAGTGGGTTGAAGCGGTGCTACTCTTCCGAGAGACTGATGATGAAGTCATCAAGTTCATCAGGCATAACATCTTTTCCAGGTTTGGCATGCCCCAAGTCTTAATTGCTAACAACGAAGCTCAATTAGACTCCGATAAGTTCTGAGAATTTTGCCTGAGCAATGGGATCAAGCTCTTCTATTCAACACCAAGATATCCTCAGTGCAACGGCCAAGCCGAAGCCTCCAATAGAGCTATACTTGGTCTACTCAAGAAGAAGCTCGATAACTAGAAAGGATTGTGGGAACAAGTCGTACCTAAAGTTCTGTGGGGCTACCGAACCACTCCGAGAAGATCAACTGGGTTCTCACCTTTTCACCTAACATACGGGTCAGAAGCAATCCTCCCGATAGAAAATATATCAAGTACTTTGAAGACCAGAGCAATCGAAGAGGGGGTTAATGAAGAGCTTCGAGTCCATGACCTTGATCTCTCTGAAGAACTACGAGATCGAGCAACCGTTCGTGTTGCTAAGTATCAACAGAAGATCAAACAAGCCTACGATCAAAAGGTCAAAAAAAGACAGTTCCCAATTGGCAGCCTAGTCCTCAGAGCAGTTTTCTACAACACAAAAGAGCACAGCAGCGGAAAACTAGCTCCAAATTGGAAAGGACCTTACATAGTCGAGTCAGTGGGAGGCAAAGGATCTTATCGACTGATCTCACCAGAAGGAGATAGACTACCACGAGCTTGGAATGCTAGACATCTCAAATCCATGATGTAAATTCCATGATGAATAAAGATCGCTTTCAAAAGTTCTTTTGTCAACTCAAGTTCTGAAATAGTTTCGAGTTATCTACATTCAAGTTTCAAATTATCTATATTCGAATTACCAGGTCGTTTAACAAGTTTGGGTGCTTGAGTTGTGACTCAACCCCTTACAGGCAGATGTTAAACGGCTTCGGGTTGTAAAACAAAAGAACCTTCAAGTCACTAGGTGAATTTAACAAGTTTGGGAACTCGTGTTGCGACGCGACCCCTTACATACAATGTTAAATAGCATTCAATTTCTAGATCGTTTAACAAGTTTGGGTGCTTGAGTTGCGACTCAACCCCTTACAGGCAGATGTTGAACGATTTCAAGCTATGATACAACTCAATCTTCAATTCCTAAGTTACTTAACAAGTTTGGATGATTGAGTTGCGACTCGGCCCTTTACGATCAAATGTTAAGCATATTCAAACATTCCATCCAGAGCACCAATATTCAAAGAATTCAACACAAGAAACATTCAATTTCAAACAAAAGAATATTTATTTCCAAAATTTTCAAGTACAAACATGAGCTTTTACATGTGCAGAGCTTACAGTTACAAAAGCGAAAGAAAGAAATAGAAATACATCAGGGCTTGGCCACACTTGGGGCGCGCGACCTCTCTCCTTCGGATCCACCTCGAGCCTTGCTCGCTGCAGACGCCTTCGAAGATTGGACACCACCAGCGTGAACCCTGAGGGCTTCTACCGCTTTCTCTACCGTCAACCTGAAGCTCTCGCATTCAGCGCGTGTCTCCTCGAGCTTCTTTGTGAAGGCCTCCTCCTTGGCAGTAAGAGCAGCTTCCTTAGCAGCAAGCTGGCTCTTCAACTCTTTCAACTCCACGGAGCGGTCATGGGCCAACGTCTCCATCTTGAATAACCGATTCTTCAGTTCCTCGAGCTCATGACCCCGAGCCACATAGCTCTCGAGCCATCTCTTGCTCTCGATCCTCTCCTTACGGAGAGCCTCCTTCTTTGCAGAAAGAGCTTCCTTCTTGGAAGACAAAATCTCCTTCAGCTTTGCCTTCTCCTCGTTAGCGGCCTCCAGTTCGGCCGTCAAGCGAGAGACTTCTGTTGAAGCCCCCCACTCTCCGACCCTCCTGAAGAGCCTCGTAGCGAACTTCAGGACAGTTGAGTTCTACAGACAAACAAGAAGAGTTAGAAATATTTCTGAAAGTGCAACTCAAAAGTCAAGTCAAGAAGCTGATACACTTACCACAACTTCTAGCCTGTTGTAAGCCTCATCAAGGGTAGCGTCCGGAAGATTGCAAAGCTTCCGGATCACCGCCATGGGGTGATTGATATCAACCTCACCAAAATCCTTTAACAGCTGAGCCGTGCCAATAGGAGCATCTGCAATCGATACAACAGTTCAAACAGTTAGAATATTTCAAATATCAAAAGCAGAACAGTCAAGAAGAAGTAAACAGAACGTACCTGTGGCCTCGACTCGAGACACTTCGGCCTTGCCCTTCCCCCGGTCGGAGTTCTTACCCCTAGGGGTCGACCTCTCCTTGACAGGGGATGCCACTGGCGGAGGTTGAGGAGTCACAGCCTCCACGCGACTCCCTCCCTCCCTTTGCAGAGGGGAAGGGAAATCACGTAGCGGAGTGACCTCCCCTTCCTCCGGACGTTCAGCTGTTTGCTGAAGCCTGGCCATGAGGGTGGTGTGGGTGCAAATTTTGGCAAGAAGTCTGCAAACAGCGGGACCCATCGGCCCTGCCTGGTGGGCCCCCGAAGACAACAGCGGGACCCACCGGCCCTGCCTGGTGAGCCCCCGAGTACCACAGCGGGACCCACCGGCCCTGCCTGGTGGGCCCTCGAAGACAACAGCGGGACCCACCGGCCCTGCCTGGTGGGCCCCCGAAGACAACAGCGGGACCCACCGGCCCTGCCTGGTGGGCCCCCGACGACAACAGCAGGACCCACCGGCCCTGCCTGGTGGGCCCTCGAAAACAACAGCGGGACCCACCGGCCCTGCCTGGTGGGTCCCCGGAGACTACAGTGGGACCCACCGGTCCTGCCTGGTGGGCCCCTTGAGACAACAGCGGAGCCCACCAGCCTTACCTGGAGGATCCCCAGATATGACAACAGAAAACCGCCATTTACCACCAGAGAATCCTATAAATAGCAGAGCCTTCAGGAGGAGGAGAGATCGAAACTGAGATCCAAAATCCGAAATTCCAGAACCAAAACCAGAGCTCTGATAATAGATCAGTGCCATCAGTTGATATCTATTTCAGAAACCAGAACCCAGAAATTTCTAACTCTTTGATCTTCTTCTTCTTGTCCTTGAAGAGGTCAAAGAGATTTCAGTGACACTCGGCCTGTCGAGGTCACTTCAAGTAAAGCATTAGTGAATTCGGGTTGCTCCCTATAGCACGGAGACGTAGGCTTCGGCTGAACTCCGAGATCACTTCTCGTGTCAACTCTCTCTCTGATTGTATCTCTCTGTTTACATATCAAAAACTTCAACTTCGATCAACAGATCGACCAACGATCTTCAACGTCAACTTCAACTTCAATTGACTGGTGAGGCGAGGTCTTCGGGTCGGCACGAAGATTTTCCCCCACAGTTTGGCGCCGTCTGTGGGATCCGAGCAAAAAGTCCAGCTTTCCGCTACTACTCGATCGGTTTAGCATACAACCAATCTTGATAGCCAAACTTCCTCGCCTCCTCGGTTGATCAGACAACTGATCGGACGTCGGCACTCTCGTTGCACCCTTCGCTCTCTGAATGGCGAGGACTAAACACCAGGGTCAACCAGAAGGAAGTAACACTCAATAACAAGCTCGTCCTGAGACTCATTCAATGAGTCAAAGGCTCAACTTCGGACAGCCCCTTGCTGTTCCTGAGATGGGGGTTCGCTCAGGGAGTGGAAGATCTGTCGATCGACCTATTGCCCATCCTGCACAACAATCGGTTGGGCAAACTGCCCCCACTCCTGCTGAAGACCCTCCATCGACCTATCAGATCTCTGCGGTCAACTTCCAGCTACTCCAATTGGCGAAGCAAAACGCCACCCTCACCGCCGAGAGGGATGCTCTTAAGAAGGCAGCTTCTGAGGCTGGGATTGCTCTTCCTAACCCCTCTACAAATGAGAGGGTCGATCTCCCTCGACATTCAATTCACTCCGAACAACAGAGGTCAATGGGCACTGCTGCCCTCGAGAGGATCCGACGCGACCCAACTCCCTCTGCTGCCCCCTGGAAGCAGAGTGTGTGGGATCGCCTTGACGATGAGTCTTCCCAATCGTCTTCTGGCCGCAACTACGACAAGAGGGCACCATCAAAGCTCAATATACCAAGGAAGCACCAAATGAAAGGCGCTCCTTCAAAGAGTAGAGTCTCCCCTTCCATTCCACTTCAACGTGGGCTTGGATCGGACCTCCGACATAGACTTCAACCGGCAAATACTTCAGTGCCTGAGCAAGACCTTGCGATCTTGCCTCTTGACCCATCTCTAGGTCGAGGACATGGTCGTAGGGATGGATATTCCTCTGCCGAGCCTCTACATTGAAGTCTCTTTGAGACAACATTTCCAAGGGGATGGAGAACTCCAGTCCTCCCCAGATTCAACTGCATCAGAGGAGATCCAGCTCTTCATATACTTGCCTTCAAGCAAGCCTTGACGCCGCACGAAGAAGAAAACAACGTGCTCTGCCGCACCTTCGCAGGAAGTCTCGATGAGCCGTCGCTCGACTGGTATCATAATCTCCGAGCTGGGTCCATCACCCAGTTCGATGTTTTGGCTAAACTCTTTGTGCTGCATTATCAGCTTAATCTAAAGCCCGAGAAGAAGCTCGACTCTCTCTATCGGTTAAGGATGGGTGCTGATGAGACTCTCCGAAGTTTCACTAGGAGGTTTCGCAATGAGCATGCTGCCCTCTCTGGAAGACATCTGGATGATGAAGCCATCATGTTGGCTTTCCAGAACGCTCTCCGCTTTGATCTAAACATCTACAACGACTTCATCCGCAATCCTCCTCCTTCTCTGGGGGCTATGTTCGATCGAATCCAGAGAGAGATCGAAGTCGAAGATGACCAAGTCGCTCGGAAAGGGCGAGAAACAAAACGAAGACCTGCGGAGAGAGAAGCTCCCAAGTATGCTGCCAAGGCCCACAATGCTGAGGCAGCAGCCCCTCCAGCCAACAAACGATCAATGAATGACGGGCGTCGATCTCCAACGAAGACCACTTTCACCGAGTGGAATATGCCGGTCGAACAGGTACTCGACCGCATTCAACACGAGGAGTTCCTTCGAAGGCCCAACCCACTTCAGCCAAACACTAAGTTCACGGCTGATAAAACTGTTTATTGTGATTTCCATCGAAGCCACGGCCATTCCACCGATCGGTGCTATCGGCTAAAGTTTCATCTTGAAGACTTGCTGAGAGAGGGCCACCTTCAAGAATTCGTCAGCAACGGGCACGATCAACGTCGAACCTCTGCAAAGGGGAAAGAAGTGTGTTGGATACATCAAATCTCTTCCAACCCATCATCTCTCACCGTGAATGACAATATCTTTGGCATTCATGGATCATTGCACAACCAAGCAGTGACCAGGAAAGAAGTCGATCGGCAAATTCGGCGCATCTTCCATGTTCGATCTACTGCAAATAAAGAAGATACCTGGATCGAGAAGCCCATCGAAGGTCTTGCTTGGCCGTCCATCGTCTTCAACGACACTGATCTTCAAGGAGTTCATACTCCACATCGAGACCCCCTGGTTTTGAAACTCATCATTGACGGAAGCACCGTCAATCGGATCCTCATCGACACCGGGAGTTCTATCGATATTATGTTCTCAGACTGCTTCAAACGTCTGGGACATAAATATCAAAGTCTCGACGTCGTCCCGACCGTGATCACTGGCTTCAATGGCGAACAAAGTATCACGGTGGGCGAATCGAGATTCACTCTGGACCTCAGCCGAGAGACTCGAGTCTCGGTGAGGTTTGCCATTGTCGAAGGGGTCTCCAGTTACAACGCCATCCTTGGGCGACCATTCCTCCATCAGATCAATGCCATCTCCTCCTCTTATCATCAACTACTCAAGTTTGCAACTGGAGAAGGCATCGTCTGCATTCGAGGTGATCAGCAATCTGGAAGGTCTTGTGAGGCTGCTGCGGCTAAGACAGATCGAAAGATCAACATTGCTCCTCCAAAGCGGCCGCGAGATGAAGCTGGTCCCTCTTCCAAATAGCAATCAAAGGAGATTCCGCTGACCGAACCTCCACCAATCGAATGGGAAGCATCACCTTCAATAGAAGAAATCATCCCAATAAACATAGGCAGCGGAGATCTCTCTCGACAACCTTTCATTGGTACCGGTCTTAGCGACGCAGAAGCGCAAGACATGGTCTCCTTCCTCCAGTCCAATATCGATGTCTTTGCTTGGTGTTTCGAAGACATGCCTGGCATCAATCCAGATGACGCTTGTCACCGACTTGCGATCAAAGAAGAAGTGAAGCCTGTCAAGCAAAAGCCACGCACCATCCGACCAGAGCTACAAGTTGCTGTTCAAGAAGAAATCACCAAGCTACTCGCAGCAGGCTTCATCCGTGAAGTAGAGTATCCTACTTGGATCTCTAATATTGTTGCTGTTCCGAAGAAGAATGGGAAAGTCAGAGTCTGCATCGACTTCACCAACCTCAACAAGGCTTGCCCCAAAGACCCATTTCCCATGCCAAGGATCGATAGACTCGTCGATGCCACTGCTGGCCACGAGCTATTGTCTTTCATGGATGGGTATTCTGGATACAATCAAATTCCACTTCATCCAAACGATCAAGAGAAGACTTGCTTCGTGACTAGCCAAGGTCTCTACTGCTACAATGTAATGCCGTTCGGCCTCAAAAATGCTGGATCTACCTATCAATGGCTAGTCACCAAGATGTTCAAAAATCAGATCGGTCGCAACGTCGAAGTATATGTCGATGATCTCCTCACCAAGAGTTCCGTTCGGAGCAAGCATCTTTCTGATCTGGCGGAAACCTTTCAAGTTCTTCGAAAATATCGTATGAAGCTCAATCCAGCTAAGTGCGCTTTCGGAGTTCAATCGGGCAAATTCCTGGGTCACCTTGTGACCAGGAGGGGTATCGAAGCTAATCCCGACCAAATCCGAGCAGTTCTGGATATGCCTTCACCTACAAACCGAAAAGAAGTTCAACGCCTCACTGGAAGGTTAGCAGCACTCAATCGATTCATCTCAAAATCTTCCGATAAGTGCAAACCCCTCTTCGATAAACTACGAAAGGCGGATACATCCGGCTGGAGTCCAATCTGTGAAGAAGCATTTCAAAGCATCAAGAAATATCTGGTGCAAGCTCCTATCCTGACGGCTCTACTTCCAAAAGAAGATTTGTGGCTTTATCTCGCCGTAACCGATCAAGCAATCAGTGCGGTATTAGTCAGTTGAAGAAAAGGCGTCAAACATCCAGTCTATTACATCAGCCACACTCTTCTTCCGGCTGAAACTCGCTACTCAAGAACAGAGAAAGTCATCTTAGCCTTGATCACTGCATCACGACGTCTTCAACCTTATTTCGTCTCCCACCAGATCACTGTCATCTCTGAACACCCACTCAAAGATATTATTGACAAAGCTGGTAGGGCTGGTCGAATGACCAAATGGGTGATCGAAATGAGTGCTCTGGGGATTCAATTCGAATCTCGCACTTCTATCAAAGGTCAAGCAGTTGCTGACTTCCTAGCTGACTTCCCAGTTGAAGACCCCATCACTTGGGAAGAAGATGTCGACATGCGCTTAGAAGATGAGAATAATCCTCCAATCAATCTTGCAACAAAACTTGATCCAAGTCTTGAGGCTATTGCTGCAACTCCTCCATGGAAGTTATACACTGATGAAGCTTCAAGTTCGATCGGTTCGGGAACTGGGATAGTCTTAGTATCCCCCGAACTTGATCATTTACAGAAGGCCACTCTCCTAGGGTTCAACGCCACCAATAACGAAGCTGAATACGAAGCACTTATTTCGGGACTTGAAATGGCGAAATCCCTGGGGGTAGATCGAATCATCGTCTACAGCGACTCCCAGTTGATCATAAGGCAAATCAAGGGAGAGTACACAGCTCGTGAAGAAAGAATGCAACTCTATTTAGCCTTGGTACGACATCTTCAACAACGCTTCACAAATACTGAATTCGTTCAAATTCCAAGGGCAGAGAATCGAGAAGCAGATGCCTTAGCCAATGCTGCCTCAGTTCTTAGAGACTCACTCGGAGGAAGACAAATACAGATCGATTATCAAGAAGTACCCAAGACCATCCCCGATCAACAGATCCTTGCTACTACAAAAGGATCTGGGGGTGGAGATCAACTGACATCGATCCTCACTACTACGAGTGAGCTTGAAGACTGGAGACGATCAATTTTCGACTTCTTCGAGCATGGCAAAATGCCGGAAGATCCAAATCGAACCCGAAGGCTTCAAAGGAAGCTCCCATGCTACATTCTGCAAGGAGAAGATTTATATTTCAAATCCCACAATGGGATATTGCTCAAGTGCCTTGGTCCCGAGCAAGCACAGGCAATCCTGATTGATATCCACTCTGGAGCTTGTGGGAATCATTCAGGAGGGAGGTCTCTTGAAGCCAAGACAAAACTACAAGGTTATTACTGGCCTACAATGGCAAAAGATGCTCGACAAGTTGTTCCAAGATGCGAGCCATGCCAACGACACGCTCGAGCTATCCATCTCCCTGCAGATGAGCTTCACCAACTATCAAGCCCCTGGCCTTTCCATCAATGGGGGTTAGATTTCTTGGGTCCTTTCCCTCCAACTCCGAGCAAGAAGAAGTATTTACTGCTGGCCACTGATTACTTTACCAAATGGGTTGAAGCTGTGCCCCTCTTCCGAGAGACTGACGACGAAGTGATCAAATTCATTCGGTACAACATCTTCTCAAGGTTCGGTACACCTCAAGTTCTTGTTGCTGACAATGGAGCTCAATTTGATTCCGACAAATTCCGAGAGTTCTGTCTGAACAACGGTATCAAGCTATTCTATTCAACTCCAAGATATCCTCAATGCAATGGTCAAGCTGAAGCCTCAAATAGAGCTATTCTTGGTATACTCAAGAAGAAACTCAACGACAAGAAAGGATTATGGGAAAAGGTCCTACCTGAAGTTCTTTGGGGGTATCGCACAACTCCGAGAAGATCAACAGGGTTCTCACCCTTTCGTCTAACATATGGATCGGAAGCAGTACTCCCAACAGAAAACATATCAAGTACTCTGAAGACCAGGGCAGTTGAAGAAGGAATCAACGAAGAGCTTCGGATCAATGATCTAGACTTCTCTGAAGAACTACGAGACTAAGCCTCCCTTCGTGTGGCCAAGTATCAGCAGAAGATCAAACGAGCCTACGACGAGAAAGTCTACAAAAGACAGTTCCCAGTGGGTAGTCTAGTTCTCAGAGCAGTTTTCTATAACACCAAAGAACACAGTAGTGGGAAGCTTGCTCCTAACTGGGAAGGTCCATATATCGTTGAATCAATAGGAGGCAAAGGTTCTTACAGACTGATCTCACCAGAAGGAGATAGATTGCCTCGAGCTTGGAATTCTAGATACCTCAAGTTGTTCTACCCATGATGTAAACTATGTGATAAATAAAGATCTCTTTTAAGTGTTCAAATGTGCAAGTGTTCAAATGTGCAACTGTTCAGCTCTTCAATTCAAGTTCTGAAGCAGTTTCAAATTATCTACATTCAAGTGGCCAAGTCTTTTAACAAGTTTGGGTGTTGAGTTGCGACTCAACCCCTTACTAAATGTTAAACTGACCTTCAAATTTCAAATATTCAATTTCAATCAATTTCGATATCGTCTAACAGGTTTGGGTGCTTGAGTTGCGACTCAACCCCTCACATTCAAATGTTACACGAATTCAAGTTCAATTTTCAAGTTACAACAAGTTTGGGTAATCGAATTGCGATTCGACCCCTTACATTTCAAAGATTGTATCTATTTTAATGCCATCCAGAACACAGCATTCAAAGAGTTCAAACAAAAGACATTCAACTCAAGAGACATTCAATTTTCAAATATCAAAAAGATATCTTCTATTATCAAAAATTTGTCAAGTACAATGTCAAGCTGCTACATATCAAAAGTTTACAAGAGTAAACAGCTAAGAAAAAGACAGAAACACATCAGGGCTTGGCTACGCTTGGAGCGCGCGAGTTCTCCCCTTCAGATTCGCCATGAGCCTTGCTCGCAACCGAAGCTTTAGAAGATCGGACACTGCTGACATGTGCCCTGAGTGCCTCTGCCGCTTTCTCAGCTGTCTTCTTGTAAATCTTGCATTTAGACAGCGCATGCTCCAACGCCTTCTTGGAAGTCTCCTCTTCGGCAGTAAAAGCAGCGTGTTGAGCAGCAAGTTGTTCTTTCAGCTCCTTGATCTCGTTGGCACGACCACAGGACACGTCCTCAACCTTGACGATCCGATTCTTCAAGGACTCGAGTTCGTGACTCTGCGCCTCGCAACGGTCCTGCAGCCCCTTGATCTCCAGCTTCCCCTTGCGAAGATCCTCAATCTTGGTCTTGAGAGAGGTTTTCTTCGAAGTCAGGAGCTCCCTCAGCCTATCTCTCTCCTCGCTCGCAGTCTTCAGTTCGGCTGTCAAACGAGATACCTCAGATGCGGCCTCCCGTTCTCCTGCCTTCCTAGAGAGAGCGCTTGTGATTCTCAAAACTGCTGAGCTCTGCAGATGGATAGGAAGTTAGAATTATTCTAAAGACAACTCAAATATTCAATCAAGAAGATACACATACCACTACATCTAGCCTATCGAAGGCTTCTTCAAAAGTAGCTTCCGGAAGATTGCAAAGCTTCCGAATCACGCTAGTAGGGCGATTGATGTCAACATCACCCAAGCTCTTCATCCTTGGAGTCGAGCCAGCAGGCGTACCTGCAATCGACACAAGAATTCAAAGGGTTAGAATATTTTCGAGCTTCAACGGCAAGGCAATCAAAGCAAGTTAGTGCAGATACCTGAAGCCTCGACCTGAGGAGCCTTTCCCTTCCCACGGTCGGAGCTCTTACCCCTGGGGGTCGATTTCTCCTTGATGGGGGTTGGCTCTGGCAAGGGTTGGGGGGTAGCCTCACCCACTCGGCTTCCTCTCTCCAAATGAGCAGGAGAGGGAACATCCCGAGGAGGTGAAGCACCCCCTTCATCTTCTCGCCTGCTCGAATTACCGAGCCCTGCCACCATGGCAGCTACCTCCTCAGCCAGAGATCGTGAGGGGGGTGGGGGTTGTTCAACCTCCACACCCCCGCTTGTAGTTGCCCCTTCGAGACGGGGAACCTCGGGAGGTATCTGATTGAGGGGTGTAGGGTTGCTTCCAACCCCGCCACTCCCCGATACCTTGATCTTGAAGCGCAGTGGGTTCTTCTGCAACTCCCCAAAGTGATAAGTAGGAATCACCTTAGGGCCATCGCCCGTTGCGTCCATTACCCCCTCCATCTTACGAGCCCTTGCCTCGTCTATGAGGATCGGCTGCGAATCCTCATTGGCACCACCAGTGGGGGTGGGAGGAATTTCTTCCTCACCATCCCCATGTCCTTGACCACCATCAGTGGGGGTGGGAGGAATCTCTTCCTCACCACCCCCATCCTCATCATCATCGTCTTCTCCATCTTCTTCCCCATCGCTGCTTGTGCCCTCGCCCTCCTCATCTCCACCTTCCTCCTCCCTCTCTATCTCCTCTTCTTCATCTTCCGCCTCCTTTTTCTTCTCATCCTCCTCCTGTTTGATGGGGATTTTTCTCTTCTTCTTCGCCGGGCCCCTCTGAAGCACCAATTTCTCCTCTATGGGAAGTGAGCGCCTGGCTCCGTAAGCCTTCTTCTCGAATCGAAGCCTTCTAATAATTTTTCCAGACTGAGGGTCCTCCTCGTAGTCAGAGTAGATAACCTCGTTATCTTCGTAGCGGAGCTTCGATCGGTGGAGGAGGTTGGCTTTGCCATATCGGACTGGGCAATTCGAGAATTGCTTCCACGATCTAGTCCCGCAGGTCAACTCCAAGAAGAGGTTGTCAAGGGCCCCTACTCGCTCTGGAGGCCAAGAGAGAGCTCCTCCTGTGCAGTACATGTCAATCTCTTCATGCACCTTGTATCGAGGAACCTCCGGAACGGACGTTGGAGTCCAGGCACCAGACACTGACAGTGGCCAGTCGGTATAGAGTTTGTCGGAGCCAATGGTGTCAGCAATCGGGCGGAGGGCAGTAACACCTGTCAAGTAGTAGAACGGGCTGTCCTTCCTCCAAGCCCATCGGTAATGGTAAAAGAAATACCCCAGCTCGATTCGGGCTTTTTTACCTTCAGGGAGGCTGGAGTAGCATTCCCTAAGCTCCTTCTGAAAGTCCGACTCCACGCGACAGAAAGCGTAGATGATCCTCCAGGAGTTCCCGATAACCTGCCCTGGACAGAGACCGGAGGTGTTCAACAACCTCGCGGCGAAAGGCGGCAGCGGGAGGCGCAGTCCACAGTTGAGCTGGCCGATCGTGACTATGGTTTCCATCACTTGCTCTTTGCTCGCCCACGAGACAAAGATCGTCCGCCTATCAACGCCAAAAGCAGTTAGAACTCCAGGGAGCGCTGGTCGAGCCTTTCCCTCTGTGAAGCATGCCAGCAACTCCTGCAGCTTCGCCCTCTTCACATCTGTCAGTTTACTACCAATATTGTACCCAAACTCCATCTCCGCCTCCAAAGGTAGCTGCGGGCAGAGGACAAACTTTGCCTTGGGGATCTGCTCTGGCCTTGACGGTGCAGAAGCAAATCCCACTCCTTGGTGCCTCTTGCCCAGTTGGCCAAGCTCGATCAATTCTGCCCTGCCTTTGCCTTGGCCCTTCGGAACAGAAGAGACCTCGACAACTTCCTTGCCCTTCCTCTTGGAAGGAACACTCTTCTTCGAATTGCCCGAAGATGCCATTTGACCGATCAAAAGGAGACAAAGAACAAGAGAGAGGAAGCAAAGAGTCTGGACTTCGAAAAATTCTGAAAGCGTGAGGCGAAAATGACAACGAGAAAGACTTATATATCCAGGGTAAAACGGTACGCAAATCGAGAAGACACGTGTCTTCACCATATCAAATCGCGTGTTTTTGCAGGTACACGTGGCATCCATCCATAGCAAGCGCAAAATCAGGCAAACCGTCGGACCAGACGAAGCGTCAAACCTACCGGTCCGCGTAAACCAACGGTCCAAACAAACCACCGGTTTGAGTGAACCGGACCGCCGGTTCAAAACCACATTCCGGCCAACCAAGGATTCAAAGCAGAAAAAAATCAAACTCCATCGATATTCAAGACTGCCAAAGATCAAAGAAGAAGCACAAGCTATACCACTTCCTCAAAAGTACAGGTTCAAGACTTTAACCTTGACCGGCTGATTTTAGCCGTTCGATCAAATTTGACCGTTCGGTCAAAATCAACCGATCGGTCGATTTTCTACTAGATCTGGCAAAAAACCGAGATTTTTTGCCGATCACCCAAACCTTGACCGGCTGATTTTAGCCGTTCGGTCAAATTTGACCGTTCGGTCAAAATCAACCGATCGGTCGATTTTCTACTAGATCTGGCAAAAAACTGAGGTTTTTTGCCGATCACCCAAACCTTGACCGGCTGATTTTAGCCGTTCGGTCAAATCTGACCGTTCGGTCAAAATCAACCGATCGGTCAATTTTCTACTAGATCTGGTAAAAAACTGAGGTTTTTTGCCGATCACCCAAACCTTGACCGGCTGATTTTAGCCGTTCGGTCAAATCTGACCGTTCGGTCAAAATCAACCGATCGGCCAATTTTCTACTAGATCTGGCAAAAAACTGAGGTTTTTTGCCGATCACCCAAACCTTGACCGGCTGATTTTAGCCGTTCGGTCAAATTTGACCGTTCGGTCAAAATCAACCGATCGGTCGATTTTCTACTAGATCTGGCAAAAAACTGAGGTTTTTTGCCGATCACCCAAACCTTGACCGGCTGATTTTAGCCGTTCGGTCAAATCTGACCGTTCGGTCAAAATCAACCGATCGGTCAATTTTCTACTAGATCTGGCAAAAAACTGAGGTTTTTTGCCGATCACCCAAACCTTGACCGGCTGATTTTAGTCGTTCGGTCAAATTTGACCGTTCGGTCAAAATCAACCGATCGGTCGATTTTTCTACTAGATCTGGCAAAAAACTGAGGTTTTTTGCCGATCACCCAAACCTTGACCGGCTGATTTTAGCCGTTCGGTCAAATCTGACCGTTCGGTCAAAATCAACCGATCGGTCAATTTTCTACTAGATCTGGCAAAAAACTGAGGTTTTTTGCCGATCACCCAAACCTTGACCGGCTGATTTTAGCCGTTCGGTCAAATTTGACCGTTCGGTCAAAATCAACCGATCGGTCGATTTTCTACTAGATCTGGCAAAAAACTGAGGTTTTTTGCCGATCACCCAAACCTTGATCGGCTGATTTTAGCCGTTCGGTCAAATTTGACCGAACGATCAAAATCAACCGATCGGGCAATTTTCCACTGGATCGGTCAAAAAACCATGTTTTTTGACCGATCACCCAATCCTTGACCGGTTGAAATCGACCGTTCGGTCATAATTAACCGATCGGTCAAAATTGACCGAACGGTCAAATTTGACCGATCAGTCTATTTTAACGCTAACACTCGACAAAGCTCCTCTGTGTGTGTGACAGGGGGTTGTTAGCTTTGCACCACGAATCCAAGCCAGCCAGATGATCTCTAGCTAACTTGGAGGGGGTAACTGTGGGTGCAAATTTTGGCAAGAAGTCTGCAAACAGCGGGACCCATCGGCCCTGCCTGGTGGGCCCCCGAAGACAACAGCGGGACCCACCGGCCCTGCCTGGTGAGCCCCCGAGTACCACAGCGGGACCCACCGGCCCTGCCTGGTGGGCCCCCGAAGACAACAGTGGGACCCACCGGCCCTGCCTGGTGGGTCCCCGAAGACAACAGCGGGACCCACCGGCCCTGCCTGGTGGGCCCCCGAAGACAACAGCAGGACCCACCGGCCCTGCCTGGTGGGCCCCCGAAAACAACAGCGGGACCCACCGGCCCTGCCTGGTGGGCCCCCGGAGACTACAGTGGGACCCACCGGTCCAGCCTGGTGGGCCCCTTGAGACAACAGCGGAGCCCACCAGCCTTACCTGGAGGATCCCCAGATATGACAGCAGAAAACCGCCATTTACCACCAGAGAATCCTATAAATAGCAGAGCCTTCAGGAGGAGGAGAGATCGAAACTGAGATCCGAAATCCGAAATTCCAGAACCAAAACCAGAGCTCTGATAATAGATCAGTGCCATCAGTTGATATCTATTTCAGAAACCAGAACCCAGAAATTTCTAACTCTTTGATCTTCTTCTTCTTGTCCTTGAAGAGGTCAAAGAGATTTCAGTGACACTCGGCCTGTCGAGGTCACTTCAAGCAAAGCATTAGTGAATTCGGGTTGCTCCCTATAGCACGGAGACGTAGGCTTCGGCTGAACTCCGAGATCACTTCTCGTGTCAACTCTCTCTCTGATTGCATCTCTTTGTTTACATATCAAAAACTTCAACTTCGATCAACAGATCGACCAACGATCTTCAACGTCAACTTCAACTTCAATTGACTGGTGAGGCGAGGTCTTCGGGTCGGCACGAAGATTTTCCCCCACAGGTGGCCGCCTCCTCTACCACTTGAGCCACTGAGAGACGAGTGGCAGATGAAGGTTGCTCAACCTCCACCCCACTGCTCGTCGAAGCGCCCTCCAGACGAGGAACACTCGGGGGTCGCTGGTCGAGGGGAGTGGGGTTGCTAGCAACCACGTCACTCCCCGAATATCTGATCCTGATACACGTTGGGCACTTCAACTCCTCAAAGTGATAGGTGGGCAACACCTTCTAGCCGTCGCCCATCGTATCCATCAAGTCTTCCATGCGACGGGCCTTAGCCTCATCGATGGGGACGGGTTGAGACTCTTCATCACCCCCATCCTCGCCACCACCAGTGGGGGTGGGCAGAATTTCTTCCTCGCCACCTCCTCCTCTGCCTTCGCCACCGTTTCCTCCATCTCCCTCCTCATCATCGTCATCGTCATCATCATCATCGTCATCACCATCATCACCGTCGTCGTCGTCGTCTTCATCTTCCTCTTCTTCTCCCTTTTCTTCTTCTTCTTCTCCTCCCTTTTCTTTTTCTTCTTCTTCTTTTTTCTCTTCTTCCTTCTCCTCCTTGAGGACCCTCCTCTTCTTCACTTGACCCCTGCGGGTTACCACCAGCTTCTCTTCTATTGGCAAGCGGCGCCTTGCTCCATAAGCTTTCTTCTCGACCCGGACTTTTCTGATTATCTTGCCCGATTGAGGATCCTCCTCGTAATCGGAGTACAAGACCTCATTGTCTTTATACCGAGCCTGCAGTCGATGGAGGAGGTTGGTATTGCCGTGCCGGACCGGGCAATTCGAGAACTGATTCCACGATCGCATGCCGCAGGTCAACTCCAGAAAAAGGTTGTCCAAGGCCCCGACCCGCTCCGACGGCCAGGTGATGGCTCCTCCCGCATAGTACATATCGATCTCCTTGTGTACCTGATTCCGAGGAGTCTCAGGCACCGAGAGAGGGGTCCATGCACCAGAAACCGAGATGGGCCAATCAGTGTAGAGCTTGTCGGAGGGGACTGTGTCGATGATCGGGCGAAGAGCAGAGACACCGGTCAAGTTGAAGAACGGGCTATCCTTCCTCGAAGCCCACTTGTAGTGGTAGAAAAAATAGCCTAATTCGATCCTTGCTTCTTTGCCCTCGGGGATGCTGGAGTAGTAAGCCCGAAGCTCCTCCTGGAAATCAGACTCCACGCGGCAGAAGGCGTAGATGATCCTCCATGCGTTCCCGGAAATCTATCCCGGGCAAAGCCCTGAAGTGTTCAATAGTCTCATGACGAACGGCAGCAGTGGGAGGCGCAGTCTGCAGTTCAACTGGCCGATGGTAACTACCGTCCCCATCACTTGCTCCTTGCTGGAGATCGATGTGAAGACTGTTCGCTTGTCAATCCCAAAAGCGGATTGAACTCCAGAGAGCGCTGGGCGACTCTTCCCCTCCGTGAAGCAGGCCAACAGTTTTTGCCGCTTGGCCCTCTTCATATCAGTCAGCTTGACACCGGTGTTATACTCGTACTTGGGCTCCTCCGACAGCGGCATCAAAGGCCCTAGAACAAAACTAGCCTTCGGTATGTGCTCGGGCCTGGACAGTGCAGAGGCGAACCCCACTCCCTGGTGCCTCTTGCCCAGCACTCCGAGGGAGGCTTTGCCCTTGCCCCTGCCTTTCTGTATCGGCGACTCCGGAGCCCTCTCGTTCCCCTTCCTCTTCGACGGGACCACGTTCATCTTCATCATACTACCGAAGGAGGCCATTCGACCGATCGGGAGAACGCAAAGAGCAAGAAATTCGAGAGCAAAGAGTTCTGGAGTTTGAAAAATTTCTGGAAACGCAAGGCAAAAATGAAATCTGGAGGGGCTTATAAACCCCGAAGGAATGGGCGTGGAAATCGAGATGACACATGGCATCACCAGGTCAAATCCCGTGTTTTCAGAAGGGACACGTGGCGTCAATCCAAAGCAAGCGCTCTTCCAGACGAAACGTCAAACCAGATAAACCGCCGGTTCAAGCGAACCGCGAGTCCAAGCGAACCACCGGTTCAGAAGAATCGCCTGTCCATGAGAACCGCCGGCTCAAGCAAAACAATTGTCCTCAATCGCCGTTCGAAGACATTACCCGTTCGACAGGCAGACGATCGGGTAACTTTCCAAAGGATCGGGCAGAAAGCAGGCTCTTTTGCCCGATCGCCTCAACCTCGATCGGTTGAATTTAATCGATCGGTCAACCTTGACCAATCGGTCAAGTTCAATCGATCGGTCGAATTTCTACTGGATCAGGCGAAAAACTTAGTTTTTTGCCCGATCGCTTAAACCTCGACCAGCTGAATTTAACCAATCCGTCAACCTTGACCGATCGGTCAAGTTCAACCGATCGGTCAAATTTCTACTGGATCAGGCGAAAACCTTAGTTTTTTGCCCGATCACCTCAACCTCGACCGGTTGAATTTAACCGATCGGTCAACCTTGACCGATCGGTCAAGTTCAACTGGATCAGGCAAAAAACTTAGTTTTTTGCCCGATCGCCTCAACCTCGACCGGTTGAATTTAACCGATCGGTCAACCTTGACCGATCGGTCAAGTTCAACCGATCGGTCGAATTTCTACTGGATCAGGCAAAAAACTTAGGTTTTTCGCTCGATCCCCTCAACCTCGATCGGTTGAATTTAATCGATCGGTCAACCTTGACCGATCGGTCAAGTTCAACCGATCGATTGAATTTCTACTTGATCAGGCGAAAAACTTAGGTTTTTCACCCGATCCCCTCAACCACGACCGGTTGAATTTAATCGATCGGTCGAATTTCTACTGGATCGGTCAAAAAATAATGTTTTTTGATCGATCACCTCAACCTCGACCGGTTGAATTTAACCGATCAGTCAACCTTGACCGATCGGTCAAGTTCAACCGATCGATCGAATTTCTACTGGATCGGTCAAAAAACAATGTTTTTTGACTGATCGCCTCAACCTCGACCGGTTGAATTTGATCGATCGGTCAGAATTGACCGATCAGTCCATCAAAACACCGTTATTTAAAGGGTTTTCTCTTCTCTTTTACACTCATGACAGGGGGTTGATAGTTTTGCACCAAGAATCCAAACCAGCCAGGATGGTCTCTAGTTAACTTGGAGGGGGTAACTGTGGGTGCAAATTTTGGCAAGAAGTTTGCAAAACAAAGGGACTCACCGGTCCTGCCTGGTGGGTCCACAGAGACTTCCGCGGGACCCACCGGCCCTGCTTGGTGGGCCCATAGAGACTTCCGCGGGACCCACCGGCCCTGCGTGGTGGGCCCATAGAGACTTCCACGGGACCCACCGGCCCTGCCTGGTGGGCCCACAGAGACTTCCGCGGGACCCACCGACCCTGCCTGGTGGGCCCACAGAGACTTTCGCAGGACCAACCGGCCCTGCCTGGTGGGCCCACAGAGACTTCCGCGAGACCCACCAGCCCTGCCTGGTGGGCCCACAGAGACTTCCGCGGGACCCACTAGCCCTGCCTGTGGAATTCCTGGAGGCAACGGCGGGACCCACCAGCCCTGCCTGGAGAATCCCCAGATACGACATCAAAAACCGCCATTTACCCCGAGTTTTCCTCCCAGGAAATCCTATAAATAGCAGAGCCTTCGAATGTAAAAAGGATCCGAGTTCCAAATCCAGAGGAGAGATCAGTACCATCATCTGATATCTGATTTCAGAAACCAGAGCTCTGGAATTTCCAGCTTCCCATCCTTCAACTCTCCTCGATCTTCTTCTTGTCTATGAAGAGATCGAAAAGACTTCAGTGACACTCGGCCTGTCGATGTCACTTCGAGCAAAGTGATAGTGAATTTGGGTTGCTCCCTATAGCACGGAGATGTAGGCTTCGGCTGAACTCTGAGATCACCTCTCGTGTTAACTCTCTCTGCTTGCATATTGAAAGCAATAACTCAAAGTCACCTAGACATCAACATTCTAACCTACCCTCCAATCAATAGATAGACCAACGATCTTCGACTCAACTTTAATTGACTTATGAGGTGAAGTCTTCGGATCGGCACGAAGATTTTTCCCCCACAGTTAGAGGCACTAACTTAGATGGGATATGGTTTAAGATATATGCTGCTGTTAATAGGGCATATCCCCAAAATATGGTCGGTAAACTAGTATAACTCATCATACTACGGACCATGTCCAACAAGGTCCGATTCATTCTCTCAGAAACTCTATTCTATTGTAGTGTACCTGGAGCACTCAACTGGGATACAATCCCACTGTCTCTAAGATACCCAAAGAACTCGTTCGATAGGTACTCACCACCTCGATCAGATCGAAAGGCTTTCACATGTCTACCAGTGTTCTTTTCAACTTCGGCTCTAAATTCTTTGAACTTGTCAAAGGACTCAGACTTTCGATGTATTAAGTAGATATAGCCATATCTTGAGTAATCATCAGTAAACGTGATGAAATACTCATGGCCTCCTATCGCCTGGACGTTCATAGGTCCACATACATCAGAATGAACTAACTTTAATATCTCTGTGGAACTATTCCCTTTGGCTTTAAAATCCTTCTTGGTCATTTTGCCCTCCAGACAAGACTCACAGGTTGGAGGATCTCTGAGGGATCTGTTTCCAGAAGCCCGACCTTGACCAACCTATGAATTCTATCTAAGGCAATATGCCCAAGTCTTAGATGTCATAATAGAGTTATATTTTCTGAAGGTTTCTTACGTTTAGATGAGTTAATATTCAAAGCGGTTATGTTTTCTTTCTCTAATTTAGGACTTAGAATATAGAGATTGTTCTGAACTATTCCTCTAATAATGAAGGTTCCATTCATTCTAATAGACACACCAGATGTATCAAAAAGAACATAATAACCATCATTCACCATAGAAGAAACAGAAATTAAATTATGTCTCAAGGACGGTACATATAATACGTCTCTTAAAATCAAAGTCTTTTCATTAGAAAAAGATAAATAAACATCTCCAACTACTTCTGTGACTGCAACAACATCAGTCCCCATGCTCAGGACCACTTCCTCATCAAGTAGCCTTCTGTTTACCTGGAACCCCTGAAAGAGTTACAGGCACGACCAGTGGAACGAGAATCCACAATCCAAGATGCAAAAGAACTGCTACTTGAGAGAAGTGACTCAACTACAAGTAGCTGAGAATTACCTGTCCCAGCACCATGAGGCTTTGTGCAGTCCTTTTTCCAATGGCTCTTTTTGCCACATCTGAAGCACTTCGTGCTTGGTGACTTCATCTCTCTTAACCTAGAGGTCCCCACATGGCTCTGCAGAGGCCTTTAGCTTCTTGTTCTTAGACTTCTTGCTCATAGGCTTCTTAGCCTTCAGAGCAGCCCTGCGCTTAGCACTTAATGCCTCACCTTTAACCTTGAACCCGTCTTCTGCTGCCTAGAGAGCTCCAAGAAGCTCTGTATTTGTCATATGTAACTTGTTAAGGTTGAAGTTAGTGACAAAGCCTTCACAAGTTCCAGACAGAGACACAAGGAAGATATCAGTCATAACCTCGTTATCCAGTACAATGTTCATGGTAGTCAGTTCGTTCTAGAACCCAAGCATTTTCAGTATGTGTTCCCGAACAGGCATCCCTTCGGACATTTTAGTGCTAACGAGCTTTTTCTTTGTGAGGTAGCGCGTTACACGGCTATGCCCCTTAAACATTTCTTTGAGGTATAGCATCATATCAGAAGCATCGGGCATTTCTTTGATTTGCTTCTATAGAGTTGTCTGCAAGGAAGCTATGATATAATACTTGCACATCTCATTAGAATCTTGCTAGTCGGAGAATGCCTTGGTCTCTGCCTCAGTGGCATCTGGACCTGGTAGGTTCGGTTCTGGAGTGGTTAGGGCCATGGTGTGTTTACCGATCCTCAGAACAAGCATGAGGTTGCATTTCCAGTCCTCATAGTTAGGACCCGTAAGGTTGTTATCATTTAGGATGGCAGATAAGGGGTCTAATTTGGTCATCTGAAAAATAAATGGGAGTATATTAGAATGCTTCATAAACTCATTTTATGGTATTTTTTTAAAAATGAGTCAAATTATATCCAAATGTCAACGCTACCCTCAAAGCGGAGACATATCTATGGATCAATTTTACCATGTATATGAGATCTCGAATTCGAATACACCCGCCCAAGGGGGCAGTGTGCAGCGTCCTCCGCTCATAACAGGTCTCTTGGACCCAATCCAAATCTGCCATAGACGGGCTATATTGAACCATGGTTTTCTTTTGGCTAGCCCCCCATGATCTCCATGCGACGCAACGGGTAGCCTCACGGGTGTTACGGATGCTTACCCACAAGCCTAGGTATATAATCACAACACGAGAGTTCATGCGGCCCCCGCGAGGGCAGGAAAAGCCCTTCTCTCTTGGCATTATGACCACCATATCCCGAAGAAGACTGCTAAGCCTCTGGCATGACAGAAAATAACTCTCACTCGAGGGAGATTTTGAGCCATACCCTATCACCCAAAAATTCAGCAGTTGACCGTAAAGGCCAGGGGTATTCACACTGAGTCCTCTTATATATCCTTTAATTATAATGAGGGTTATTTTAATGCATGTATTTAAGATCCTAGGTTGCGACAACCTAGACCTAGACCCTGGTCATACCGTGCTCCCACTGGAGTTAAGACCTCTTATGAAGTATAGATAGACTTAGAGAGGACCATAGTCCCTATCCCGTGGATACTCAGTTGTCACCTTTTTCCCGAGAATCACATTACGTACTTTCCAAGCCTTTGATACTAAATAAAATGATCATTACCCTTTGTGCTCTAGAGCCTAGCCTATGGTCTAGACATACAAAGAAAGGTCTCCCATTAGTATGACTCCTCGTATGCAACTTGATGTTTGATGTTATAGATGATCATCACATCACTATTGGTTTTGATGTCAAACCAATTAGGGACATCCGACAACCTCCGTCGGACCTCGACCTAATGGTGGCATAACCGAGTGTTATGGGATCCAACTACCATCAAACACCAATTAAACTATAGGTGTCATTAAATAGAGATCTAGCCTAATGGTCGCAGTGACCAAGTGGGGAATAAGCATCCCACAAATAGTGGGGAAAGGGCATCCCACAATCTAATACCTACAGCATTAGAAAATATACTTTCACCGGGGTCTTAGAAAATATCCAACCATAAAAAAAAACATCCATTGATATTAAGTTCTGGATCCAACCCCTGAACCTAACTAGCAATGCTCTGATGATCCCGTTAATGGCATCTTCCGGATATCTCTTCCTTTGGCCCACCACATCCGGTCTTCCGGTAATGGATTTTTCATCTGATCTTGTCCTCCAAGTCTTCAGCCTGTAATTGAAAAAATCTAGTATGCTCCGAGCAATCGCTCGTTCATACATATTTTCCTAGGATGAAGAATAATGAAATTACAAGAATAGAAATAATTGGCTAGGAAAAACCAAGCCGTGGAACAATCTCCACGTACTTGTCCCATTAGGCCTTACAAACATCCATCACAGAAAGAACAAAAAATAACTATGCAATCATTATTCAGGGTCCGACCCCCGAAACCAAACAATAACAATAATTATTTTGTAGCGGCACCCTGCAGGACAAACATAGTATGCAACACATATGTATATATGATCTAGTGCATGCAAACCCCGGTGAATGCATTCGTTCATCAAATACGCATTTGATTCGATTCACAGAAAAAAATTTTGTGAATCGCACACCGAAAATGACTCTGATACCATTTGTTGGAAATGATATCGGAGGCGCAACGGAAGTCGGACTCAATCATAGGATCGATACGGTGTACGGTACTTTTAAAAAATTTTCTTAAGAAGCAATCATATGCGCAAGATTGAAACGAAATGTAAACGAACCCCTATGGTCATCTATCGAAATACACCATAAATATTATGCATGCAATTCCATAGATCTAGGATTTAGTTTATTATACCTCCATGCGGGATTTAGCACCGCGACGTTAATCTTCCAAGTTGATGATGACGGAAGTATCCACGTGAGTGGGAGAAGCCTCGTTCTTCTTCGGGTACACCTGATCTCGCGAATCGACCCGGATCCTTGCACTCCAATCTCTGAGTGCTTCAGAGTGCAAGCTTTCTCTTCTTCTATATCACACACACTTTATGAGGAGAAGATAAGATGAAAAAAAATTTCTCTTCACACCTTAGGTCAAACCCAAGAGTGAGAGAGATAAATGCCCAAGAGAGAGGGGGAGGCCAAAACCGAACACACCACACACATAGGGAGAGGGGGATCGGCCTTTCTTAGATAAATCTGAGAGATGCATGGTTTTCCTTGCCTAAAATACCTTGGAAACCATGCCCCCTTCTCTCCTTGTCCATTTGAACCGTTCCCTCCTCTCTCTCTCTCTCATTAATCCTCATAATTAAATGCCCACTTATGTATAGTTGCCATATTAGGTTTTGCAATTAAAGGAAATATATTCAAATCATTTCAAATCTGAATTAATCCCTTTAAATATGGATATGATGGCCATGCATATTTACCCTAATGAGGGGGGCGGCCACTAGGGTATGCGTGATATTTTGAAATGACCAAAATGCCCCCATGCATCTAATGGCCATTCACCTTATACTAGAGCATACATGGTCCATCTCCGTGCATGATAAAGTACTCTAACACTTAGGGCACCTCATCCGTACCTATTTAACATACCGTGGAGTATTGAATATTATTTTTACAATTTACTAGGGTGCCCTCAGTAAAACGTGGGGTGCCCCTATAGTAAAAATCACTAAACACACATACTGCGTTCTAGTGCGACATGCACACACGGAATAAACTCCTCATGGCATTATGGCAACAACGTGTGTCCCTATACTACTCTGGGGTTGCCCCCTTAGTGAACACACTTAGTCCTGTGCAACCACCATGCTTTAGTGTAATGCACTCACGGAACACAGGACGATTAAGGCATTATTTATTCAACTCATATTGTGTTGTGAGACAAGGAGAAAGTAATGATCCATAATGAACATGGATAGGGTGGAACCTTCAGGGACTAGGATTTATGGCTTTCAACCGGACCCGATCAATACACTACCTAAATATCGCTGTCAATCCTCTAGGTCCCGGTTAACCTGCGTGGCCACCCAGAGTGCGACGCAGGCTGCACTCCAATTCTCCCAGACTTACTAAGCTCTCTCGTATACCCCTGCTCTCCGCTTAGTTTGGTAATTCGATGTCCCTTTACTCGGTACCATGTGTCAACTTGAGCAGTGAAGAGCACCATCAGACTTAAGTGACTATATGACTAGGTTCGTTCCAGGTTGATTAACACATCGTACCATTGGTCATGTTGGCCAAACAATCGGGTCCGATCTAACAGCCCAACTATTAACTACCAGGCCTGGTTTTAGTACGGTGTATGTTAGACCAAGGAACTCACCTCCTAATAGGGATATAAATAGCCTGCAGGAGTGGCATACCGATGTAAAGCCAGCCCGGTAACCCAGCGCACTAGAGTATTGGGTCGTGGTTAGATCCCTCACACGTTGGTGAACCAAAGTTACCCAAACTGGTTAGTCCACCGGTCATGGTTCCTTAGGGTTTAGATCCTATTACCCTAAACAAAAACACAGCTATGCACACCGAAGTCTGCTCACCGATCTGTGCACCATGTTGGTTCTGTTCTGCCACAGACACTGTGCCTGGTAATGACCATAATGTAGAAACCCATGCTCTGTCAATCCAACAGTTTAACCTGATAGGGTGACCAACCCTAATCAGAACTGCAAACAATTTAGGCTAATAGTACTAATCAACAGAGTCTCCCACTCAGATGAACCACTATACAGCCATGGCTCTTTTCAGTTCAGTTTATAGAACACGTATAATACGCACCAATTAAGCTATTCTAATATAAATATCAACTCATTTATTAATCAACCATGGTTTTTACAAGCCCTAGACTATATCTTACTCAATAGTTCCCTCCTTACTCTTGTTGGTATGTAATATAGTTAGTTTATCTTGGATTTAGTATTCCCTAAGCCATATAGTAGTATTTGCATAAGTAATAGAAGTAATTGTTCTAAAGGGGAATCCTCAGGATTTAAGTTTAGGCATACTAGTTGAGCCATTTCTTTTATCACGTTATTTAGGAATGTGTATTTAAGCATATGTGTATGGGCGCATATGTGTAGTATACATCACTACGATTGTAGTGTTGATACTAAAAGTATAAGATTATATATGGGTGTATGGGCGCCCATATATATGAATATACTTTTTAGAATCAACATTATTAGTTGAGTGCAGTTTGAGTTTCTAAATATATGAATTTTGGTAGTTTCCCTACCGTGGGGGACACCCCTTGGCAGAACTGATAAGGGGGATGCCCTTTATCTAGGCAGGGTTAATGATCAAACCTCATGATTTGGCTTAGTCCGTAATGATAAGAATGAAAAATGAAAGCCAAAACTCGTATTCGCGATGTGAGGAGTTGGATGTTCACTTCTATCCTAATAATTACGTGACTTATTTATTATAAGTTAGATTAGTAGTCATACACGTGGCAATCTTCCTTTTTGGTATGATTAGTGTAGTGGTTTAGCTTTTTGTTGTCGGGATTAGTAAGGATCTTCATGCCAGCCGTAAGTCCTATTTCGTTGTTCTTATGTTTATTCACTTTGGTTGTAGAGATTGATGGCTATGCATCCTTAATTTTAATAGTTAATTTTCGGGATGAAAATTCTATTAAGGTGGGTAGGATGTAATACCCGGTACTCTACAGTTGTTTTTCTCTTAGGGTAGACCAGATTCATCCCTTTTTTTTTATTATTATATTGTTAGAATATTTGATTTGATCCTACATAAATGTTTATTGATGCTATTGGTTGAACTCGAGCGGTACCAGCAGTAGGTCCAAGTCGCGAGGCGACGGTGGAAAGAATTCAATTAACTTTGAGGATGTGTACTTAGGTTTTACTACAGATAGGTCATTGAAAATAAATTTAATTGGCACTATGGTGGCGAGTATGTCTGACCCGTCGAGCTTCGCGTGTTGTAGGGTCATGGCGCGACGCGGGTTCGTGTGCGAGTCGAGCTGACGAACTAAGAGATAGAAAAAATAATAATAACTATAATAAAATAAATAAATAAATAAAATAAATTAAAAACAAAACCTAAATCTAAACCCAACCCAACCCAAACCTGTCCCTCTCTCTCTCTCAGCCGCTCACCTTCTCTCCTTCACCATCTCGATCTCTCTCCCCTTCTCTTAGATCTCTCTCATCTCCCTCTTTCGGATCTCTCCTCTCCCTCTCTCGGATCTCTCCTTTCCCTCTCTCGGATCTCTCTCATCTCCCTCTCTCAGATCTCTCCTCTCCCTCTCTCGAATCCACCCTCCCCTACCTAACCCGATCCCCTAAACCCATCAGTCGCCCCCATCCCGTCACCCCCTCTCTCCCGTCAACTCCCCATCCGCCTCCCTCTCTCCGTCATTACTGATCCAAACCATCACCCCGGATCCCTGAAAATCTGGCCACCACGTCACCTCATACCCGGCCGCCGCCCCCCTCTTCCTTTAAAAACCCAGCCCCCTTCTTCCCCTCACCAAAAACCCAGACACAACCTTCCCCCTCTCTCTTCCCTCATCTGATCACAACCCCAACCGTCCCCCCCTCTTTCTCTCACCCAATCTCAACGCCTGATCTCTCTCTTCTTTGTGGTGGACTATGCACCGCTGGCCGGAGTAGAGGCAGCCAACACCGGAGGGGAAATAGCCGGTCGGAGGAGGAGCCGCAGCCAAAGCCGATGCCCCTCCCATTGACCAGACCTCGACCGTGAAGACCCGTTGGACGTGGAGCGGATTGGACAATCAAACTTTTATATCTCACAAATATAAGGCAAGTATTCACTTGCTTTGAGGTTGTTTTCAACTTATATTTTTGTAACCATAATTTGTGATTTTTATAAATGATTTCTTGTATATCGTATAACATAACCATGAGTCGCATGATGATTAATATTAGACTATGGTGATATGTTGGGTTTGACATCATTAAATTTTGAATTATATGGCGTAGTTATTAATGCTGTTGAGTAACACCTTTGTTGAAACTGTGCTTGCTAGATGATTGAAAACGACCACTGTACTTCTACTAAATGTGACATATGCTTAGTATATGATATATACTATTGGAATCCATTACAACGTGCCTCTACGCATATTATGATCAGAAAGAGTGTAACATTTGTTGGGAGTTGGAGAACCAGTAGCATAATGAGAGTTCATAAACATTTCTTATTTGGGTCATGCAAAATATTTCTTGTTAGCTATATTTTTGTTCTCTTTATTGTCATCATTAAAAATCTTATTTTTGTAAAGACACCCTCGCACACACACACCCCCTTAGAGCAGGGGTTTACTTGCCAGTCAATGGTTTGGACTGACCCCGTTTGGGGCACTACTCTTTCCACGAGTAGACTTTTTTACAGAGTGGTACCAGAGCTGGAGTACGGGTGGCAACTGCGGAGTATAGTGGCAGTGGTGGAGTTAATAGTTGTAGTTTTCTTTTTGTAGTAGCCTTTTGTAGACCTTGTGTTGTATTTATTTGGATTGTATCATGGATAACAAAATAAGTATATATGTTGGTTTAGTTTAGCTTGGGGTATTGTTAGTATAGATTGTGATTGCAATGATCTAGCTGTAAAGCTCTTTTGGGTATGCCTCACCTCAAAGCCCAAGCTTATGATAGATCAGTTTAAAATATAATGAGATATAAATGGCCTAGTAGGTTAACCTTATAGATAGGACCACCAGACCAACCTTTATGAGTGGTAGAGTGAGTGAGGCTACCTGGCTCGCCGTCGGAGGCTTGAGCGTAGTGATCCCTTAGAAGGACTCTGGTTAGTAAGTGGTTGCATTGACATGCCACACCTAAAGAGAAAATAGCCTTCTTGAAGGTTGATATTGACTCCAACTTGGTATAGTATCTAGATTGTAACCCAACCCTTTACCCCTTTCTTCCCTCATACCCCAGAGATCAGTATTCAGATTTCTGGGGCGTGACAGCTGGTATCAGAGCTTAGGGATATGATTCTAGGAACTTAGATTATAGGAGTTGAAGTTTAGGTCATGGAGTAGTTTTCTAACGTAGATAGTTGATTTGCAGATGGCGGGTACTAAAAGCTGCAACGAAGTAGGGTCGTCCTCTGAGCCTGACAGCACAATGAGGATGATAGAGATGCTTTAGGGGATGACCACCATAGTTCAGCAGCAGCAGGCTACTGTTGCTCAGCAACAAATAGTGGTCCAGCAATAAACTACCCTAGCTCAAGCTGCCCTTACCCAGGCACAAGCTCACTAGTGAGCTGAGGGCCAGCGACAATGGAAATTGTTGAAGGACTTCAAGGTAATGGGACCTCCAACCTTTAGAGGTGTGCCAGACCCCGTAGAGGCTGATCAGTGGTTTCAGCAGATTAAAAAGGTTCTAGATGTTTTGGAAGTCACTAGAAAGAAGCGAGTTACTTTTGCCTGATATCAGTTCGAGGCAAAGGCCAACTTGTTAGTCTTGCGTTCGAGGGCAGCTGATCGAGGAGCTATCACTTGGTTGGAGTTTGAGGAAATTTTTCAAAAGAAGTTCTCCCCTCTGACTGTGCAGAACCGAATGGAGATGGAGTTCCTGGCCCTTACCCAGGGGTCTCGTACTGTGGCACAGTATGAGGCCAAGTTTTCAGAGCTTTTTAGATATGCCCTGCACCAAGTAGCTGTGGGGGAAAACCTTCGTGCCGACCCGAAGACTTCGCCGCACCAGTCAATTGAGGTTCGAGTCGAAGATCGTTGTTCGATCTGTTGATTGGAGTAGCCGCTTTCAATATGCAAACAGAGAGATGCAATCAGAGAGTGACACGAGAGGTGATCTCGGAGTTCAGCCAAAGCCTACGTCTCTGTGCTATAGGGAACAACCCGAATTCTCTAACACTTTTCTTGAAGTGACCTCGACAGGCCGAGTGTCACTGAAACCTCTCTGATTTCTTACAAACAAGAAGAAGATCGAGGAGAGGTGAAGGATGGAAAACTGGAAAATTCCAGAGCTCTGGTTTCTGAAATTCAGATCTCAGAACTGAAAATTGGATCCATTTACATTCGAAGGGTTTGCTATTTATAGAGAAATATTGGGGTCAATGGCGGTTTCTGCTATCGTATCTGGGGATTCTCCACGCAGGGCTGGTTGGTCCCACGATGCTCTTCGTGGGCCCACCAGGCAGGGCCGGTGGGTCCCGCTGCAGTCTTCGTGGGCCCACCAGGCAGGGCCGGTGGGTCCCGCGGTAGTCTTCGTGGGCCCACCAGGCAGGGCCGGTGGGTCCCATGGTAGTCTTCGTGGGCCCACCAGGCAGGGCCGGTGGGTCCCACGATAGTCTTCGTGGGCCCACCAGGCAGGGCCGGTGGGTCCCATGGTAGTCTTCGTGGGCCCACCAGGCAGGGCCGGTGGGTCCCGTGGTAGTCTTCGTGGGCCCACCAGGCAGGGTCGGTGGGTCCCGCGGTTGGTAGGCTCCTGTCAAAATTTGCACCCACAGTTACCCCCTCCAAGTTAGCTAGATGTTATCCTAGCTGGCTTGGATTTGGTGCAAAAAATAGCAACTCCCTGTCGTGAGTATAGAAGAAAAAGGAAAAAATTTGTTAAATAACGATTTCGATGGAATGATCGGTCAATTTTGACCGATCGGTCAAAGTTGACCGATCGGTCGAATTCGACCGGTCGATCAAAGTTGACCGAATTCGACCGGTCGAGTTTGAGGTGATCGGTCAAAAAACATAGTTTTTTGATCGATCACGTAGGATTTCGACCGATCGGTTGAACTTGACCGATCGGTTAACTTTGACCGATCGGTTAAGTTCAACCGATCGAGGTTGAGGTGATCGGTCAAAAAATATAGTTTTTTGACCGATCACGTAGGATTTCGACCGATCAGTTAAACTTGACTGATCGGTCAAAGCTGACCGATTGGTTAAGTTCAACCGGTCAAGGTTGAAGGGATCGGGCAAAAGACCAAGTTTTTTGCCCGATCCAGTAGAAAATCGATCGATCGGTTGAACTTGACCGATCGGTCAAGTTTGACCGATCGGTTAAGTTCAACCAGTCGAGGTTGGAGGAATCGGGCAAAAGACAAAGTTTTTTTCTCGATTCAGTAGAAAATCGACCGATCGGTTGAACTTGACCGATCGGTCAAGTTTGACCGATCGGTTAAGTTCAACCGGTCGAGGTTTGATGGGATCGGGCAAAAGAAATTTTTTTTTGCCCGATCCAGTAGAAAATCGACCGATCGGTTGAACTTGGCCAATCGGTCAAGTTTGACCGATCGATTAAGTTCAGCCGGTCGAGGTTGGAGGGATCGGGCAAAAGGCCAAGTTTTTTGCTCGATCCAGTAGAAAATCGACCAATTGGTTGAACTTGACCGATTGGTCAATTTTGACCGATCGGTTAATTTCAACCGGTCGAGGTTTGAAGGGATCGGGCAAAAGACCAAGTTTTTTGCCTGATCCAGTAGAAAATCGACCGATTGGTTGAACTTGACCGATCGGTCAAGTTTGATCGATCGGTTAAGTTCAACCGGTCGAGGTTGGAGGGATCGGGCAAAAGACCAAGTTTTTTGCCCGATCCAGTAGAAAATCGATCAATCGATTGAACTTGACCGATCGGTTAAGTTCAACCGGTCGAGGTTGATGGGATCGGGCAAAAGAAAAAAATTTTTTTTGCCCGATCCAGTAGAAAATCGACCAATCGGTTGAACTTGGCCGATCGGTCAAGTTTGACCGATCGGTTAAGTTCAACCGGTCGAGGTTGGAGGGATCAGGCAAAAGGCCAAGTTTTTTGCCCGATCCAGTAGAAAATCGACCGATTGGTTGAACTTGACCGATCAGTCAATTTTGACCGATCGGTTAATTTCAACCGGTCGAGGTTTGAAGGGATCAGGAAAAATACCAATTTTTTTGCCCGATCCAGTAGAAAATCGACCGATCGGTTGAACTTGACCGATTGGTCAAGTTTATCCGATCGGTTAATTTCAACCGGTCGAGGTTGAAGGGATCGTGAAAAAGACTAAGTTTTTTGCCCGATCCAGTAGAAAATCGACCGATCGGTTGAACTTGACCGATCGGTCAAGTTGGATCGATCGGTCAAGTTGGATCGATCGGTTAAGTTCAACCGGTCGAGGTGATTGGGCAAAAGAGCCTGTTTTTTGCCCAATCCTTTGGTAAATTACCCGATCGTCTGCCTATCGAATGGGTAAAGTCTTCGAATGACAATTTGAAGTAGATTCTTCTGCTTGAGCCGGTGGTCCATCTAGACCGGTGAGTCTTCTGAACCGGTGGTCCGGTTGGACCGGTGGTTCGCTCGGTTTTGCGCTTGCTATGGATTGATGCCACGTGTCTCTTCAGAAACACGGGATTTGATTTGGTGATAACACATATCTTCTCGATCTGCGTGCTAGTTTCCTCTGAGTATATAAGCTCATTCTGGATTCATTCTTGCCTCGCGCTTCCAGAATTTTTTGAAGTCCAGAACTCTTGCTATGATTTCCTGTTCTTTGCAATCTCTCGATCGGTCAAAATGGCCTCTTCCTCTGGCTCGATCAAGATCAAGAACTTGGTTCCTTCAAAGAGGAAGGGATCGGGCAAGGCTCCGCAATCACCCGTGCAGAAAGGTAGAGGCAAGGGCAAAGGTGAACTCGGGGAGTTAGGCAAAAGGCACCAGGGCGTAGGGTTTGCATCGGCACCAACAAGGCCAGAGTTCGTCCCGAAGACCAACTTTGTATTGGGCCCCTTGATGTCGCTGACGGAGGAGCCTGCTTACGAGTACAACGTCGGTGGGAAGCTCACAGACGTGAAGAGGGCCAAGTGGCAGACACTGCTCGCTTGCTTCACAGAGGGGAAGGTCCGTCCGTCTCTTCCTGGAGTTCAGTCCGCCTTTGGCATCGACAAACGGATGATCTTCACAAATTTTACCAGTAAGGAGCAAGTAATGGGGACTGTGGTCACCATAGGCCAGCTGAATTGTGGACTGCGCCTCCCACTGCTACCTTTCGCCGCGAGGTTGCTAAATACCTCAGGTCTTTGTCCAGGGCAGATCTCGAGGAACGCATGGAGGATCATCTATGCTTTCTGCCGCGTGGAGTCCGACTTCCAAGAGGAGCTCAGGGCATGCTACTCCAACATCCCTGAGGGTGAAGAAGCCCAGATCGAGTTGGGATATTTCTTCTATCACTACAAATGGGCGTCGAGGAAAGACAACCCGTTCTTCAACTTGACAGGTGTCTCCGCCCTGCGCCCGATCGTTGACACCGTCGCCTCCGACAAACTTTACACCGACTGGCCGATCTCGGTTTCCGGTGCTTGGACTCCTCTCTCAGTGCCTGAGACCCCTAGGAATCAGGTACACAAAGAGGTCAAAATGTACTGCACGGGAGGAGCTTTTGCTTGGACGTCCGATCAGGTTGGGGCCCTGGACAATCTATTTCTGGAGCTGACATGCGGCACACGTTCGTGGAAGCAGTTCTCGAACTACCCCATTCGTCATGGCAACACCAACCTCCTCCACCGACTGCGGGCCCGGTACGAGGATAATGAGGTCTTGTATTCTGATTATGAGGAGGATCCTCAATCGGGCAAGATCGTCAGAAGAATCCGGGCCGAGAAGAAGGCGTACGGAGCAAGGCATCGCCTGCCAACTGAGGAGAAACTCGTGATCAACCGCCGGGGCCAGTTGAAGAAGAGGAAGGTTTATGTTGAGGAGAAGAAGGAAGAAGGAAGAAGGAGAGAAGGATGATGAAGATGATGATGATGACGATGAGGATGGGGGTGATGATGATGAGGATGACAGTGACGATGATGATGATGATAATGACGAAGGTGGCAACGACGGTGGTGACGGTGGGGGTGAGGAGATTCCTCCTACTACTACTGGAGGAGATGAAGGAAAAGGAGGTGGTGAGGAAGAAATTCCTCCCACCCCCACTGTTGGTGATGAAGGAGAAGGGGGTGGTGAGGAAGAAATTCCTCCTACCCCCATTGGTAAAGAAGAGGATTCATAGCCCATCCCCATCGACGAGGCTAAGGCCCATCGAATGGAGGATGTGATGGACGAAGTGGGCGATGGCCAGAAGGTACAGCCCATGTACCACTTCGAGGAACTGAAACGCCCAACACGTATCAGGATCAGGTTTTCAGGGAGTGATGGGATTGCAAGCAACCCCACACCCCTCAACCAAATACCTCCAAGCATCATTCGCCTCGAAGGTGCTTCGACGAGCGGTGGGATTGAAGTTGAGCAATCTTCTCCCTCTGCTCGTCGTTCAGCTGTGCAAGTGGCTGAGGAGACGGCCGCTCTAATGGCCCAGATGTAAAAGAACGCTGAACGATCGGAGGAAGGGGAGATAACTCCTCAGCGCGATGTTCCCTCTCCCTTGCAAAAGGAAAGAGGGAGTCGTGTGGAGGCGAGGACTCCCCAACCTCCACCAGAGGTGTCCCCTGCCAAGGAGAGATCGAACCCCAGGGGTAAGAGCTCCGACCGGGGGAAGGGCAAGGCTGAAGCGTCTCGAGCCGAGGCTGCAGGTATATCTTGTCTTCTCCTTTTTGACTGTTCTGCTTTCGATGTTTGAAATATTCTAACTCTTTGAACTTTTGTATTGACTACAGGTACTCCTGCTGGCACGGCTCAGATTTTGAAGGACTTGGGTGAGGTTGACATCAACCACCCAACGCAAGTGATCCGAAAGCTCTGCAACCTTCCGGATGCTACTATCGAGGAGGCCTACGATAGGCTTGAAGTAGTGGTAAGTGCATCAGCTTGACTTCATACTTGAGTTGTATTTTTAAAAATGTTTCTAACTTTCCAGGTTTGATTGCAGAATTCAGTTGTCTTGAAGTTCGCTTCGAGGTTCTTCAAGAAGGTAGGAGAGCGGGGGGCTTCGTCTGAAGTCTCTCGCTTGACTGCCGAATTGGAGGCAGCTAACGAGCAGAAGGATAAGCTGAAGATGGCTCTGGCTGCTAAGAAGGAGACTCTGAAAGCCAAGAAGGAGGTTCTTAGCAAGGAGAAGGTTGAGAACAAAAGGTGGCTCGACAGTTATGTGGCACAAGGTCACGAGCTTGAAGAACTGAAGAATAGGTTCTTCAGAATTGAGACCTTGTCCCACGACCGAGCGGTGGAGCTTCGAGAGTTGAAGAGCCAACTTGCTGTGGGGGAAAATCTTCGTGCCGACCCGAAGACTCTCGCAGCACCAGTCAATTGAAGGTTCGAGTTGAAGATCGTTGATCGATCTGTCAATTGGAGTTGAAGTTACCTCTTTCGATATGTAAACAGAGAGGCAATAAGAGAGAGAGTTTGACACAAGAGATGTGATCTCGGAGTTCAGCCGAAGCCTATGTGGGGGAAAATCTTCGTGCCGACCCGAAGACTCTCGCAGCACCAGTCAATTGAAGGTTCGAGTTGAAGATCGTTGATCGATCTGTCAATTGGAGTTGAAGTTACCTCTTTCGATATGTAAACAGAGAGGCAATCAGAGAGAGAGTTTGACACAAGAGATGTGATCTCGGAGTTCAGCCGAAGCCTACGTCTCCGTGCTATAGGGAGCAACCCGAATTCACTAACACTTATGTTGAAGTGATCTCGGCAGGCCGAGTATCACTGAAAACTCTAATCTCTTCGAGAGAAAAAGAAGATCAAAGAGAGGTGGAAGATGGGAAGTTGGAAATCCCAGAGCTCTGGTTTTTTAGAACTGAGAGTTCGATCCTTTTACATTCGAAGACTCTGCTATTTATAGGATTCCCGGGGAGGAATTCCGGGGCAAATGGCGGTTTCTGCTGCCGTATCTGGGGATCCTCCAGGCAGGGCCGGTGGGTCCCTCGAAAGCCTTCAGGGGCCCACCAGGCAGGGCCGGTGGGTCCCGTTGCGGTCTCCGGGGGCCCACCAGGCAGGTCCGGTGGGTCCCGCTGTAGCCTTCGGGGGCCCACCAGGCAGGGCCGGTGGGTCCCGCTGTGGTCTCCGGGGGCCCACTGGGCAGGGCCGGTGGGTCCTGCTGTGGTACTCGGGGGCCCACCAGGCAGGGCCGGTGGGTCCCGCTGTGGTACTCGGGGGCCCACCAGGCAGGGCCGGTGGGTCCCGCTGTGGTCTCCGGGGGCCCACTGGGCAGGGCCGGTGGGTCCTGCTGTGGTACTCGGGGGCCCACCAGGCAGGGCCGGTGGGTCCCGCTGTGGTACTCGGGGGCCCACCAGGCAGGGCCGGTGGGTCCCGCTGTGGTACTCGGGGGCCCACCAGGCAGGGCCGGTGGGTCCCGCTGTGGTCTCCGGGGGCCCACCAGGCAGGGCCGGTGGGTCCCGCTGCTTGCAGATTTCTTACCAAAATTTGCACCCACAGTTACCCCCTCCAAGTTAGCTAAGAGGCCACCTTGGCTGGCTTGGATTCTTGGTGCAAAGCTAACGACCCCCTGTCACACACGTAGAGGAGCTTTGTCGAGTGTTAGCGTTTGAAAATAGACTGATCGGTTGAATTTTGACTGATCGGTCAAGTCTGATCGATCGGTCAAAGTGATCGGTTAAAGTGATTGGTCAAATTTGATCGGTCAAAAGTGATTGGTCAAAAGTGATCGATCAAAAAAGTGATCGGTCAAATTTGATCGGTCAAATTTGATCGGTCAAGAGTGATCAGTCAAAAGTGATCGGTCAAATTTCAACCGGTCAAGGATCGGGTGATCGGTCAAAAGACATGGTTTTTTGACAGATCTAGTAGAAAATCGACCGATCGGTCGAATTCGACTGATTGGTCAAGTCTGACCGATCGGTCAAAGTGATCGGTCGAAGTGATCGGTCAAATTTGATCGGTCAAATTTGATCGGTCAAAAGTGATCGGTAAAAAAGTGATCGGTCAAATTTGATTGGTCAATTTTGATCGGTCAAGAGTGATCGGTCAAAAGTGATCGGTCAAATTTCAACCGGTCAAGGATCGGGTGATCGGTCAAAAGACATGGTTTTTTGACAGATCTAGTAGAAAATCGACCGATCGGTTGAATTCGACTGATCGGTCAAGTCTGACCGATCGGTCAAAGTGATCGGTCGAAGTGATCGGTCAAATTTGATCGGTCAAATTTGATCGGTCAAAAGTGATCGGTAAAAAAGTGATCGGTCAAATTTGATTGGTCAATTTTGATCGGTCAAGAGTGATCGGTCAAAAAGTGATCGGTCAAATTTGATTGGTCAATTTTGATCGGTCAAGAGTGATCGGTCAAAAGTGATCGGTCAAATTTCAACCGGTCAAGGATCGGGTGATCGGTCAAAAGACATGGTTTTTTGACAGATTTAGTAGAAAATCGACCGATCGGTCGAATTCGACTGATCGGTCAAGTCTGACCGATCGGTCAAAGTGATCGGTCGAAGTGATCGGTCAAATTTGATCGGTCAAATTTGATCGGTCAAAAGTGATCGGTCAAAAAGTGATCGGTCAATTTTGATCGGTCAAGAGTGATCGGTCAAAAGTGATCGGTCAAATTTCAACCGGTCAAGGATCGGGTGATCGGTCAAAAGTCATGGTTTTTTGACAGATCTAGTAGAAAATCGACCGATCGGTCGAATTCGACTGATCGGTCAAGTCTGATCGATCGGTCAAAGTGATCGGTCGAAGTGATCGGTCAAATTTGATCGGTCAAATTTGATCGGTCAAAAGTGATCGGTAAAAAAGTGATCGGTCAAATTTGATTGGTCAATTTTGATCGGTCAAGAGTGATCGGTCAAAAGTGATCGGTCAAATTTCAACCGGTCAAGGATCGGGTGATCGGTCAAAAGACATGGTTTTTTGACAGATGATGCGATCTAAACTAATCCTAAATTAAGGCTTTAATTTGATCTAAATTATAACTCGCAAGTGCACGAATCGCTTTGTAGGAGCGGTACGTATTACGAGGTCGATCCCACAGGGATTGCTAATGAGGGAACTATCTAATCTAGAGTTATTAACTATTTAACCTAAATTACTTTAAAAGGTAGTTTAATGGGAGTTGATTGTTTTGAGATTAAAAACGAATTAATTAAAGAAAGAAAAACAAGCTAGTTACGGTAAGTCGAGTTCCAAGTGGAGAAGGTACTAAGGCATTCGAATCCACCTCGGTTATCCATATTACTAGGTTTATTCAAAATGATCTATGCGAACGAGTAGCATGCGGGAATACAAATCCCGTGCTCGACTCGAGGATGTGATCGTTAGGCTCTAAATATGATTTTCTAATATTGGATTCAATTCAAGCATATGTAATAAAACGAAGCATCACACATCTAGGTTAAGCACAACGGATCAAAGCACATGAGCAGAGCATCCGATGTCTGAGTTAAGCATGCAAGATCTGGGTTTTAATTATTCGATTAAAATAGGCCTAATTGCATGACGATCAATTATAGCGCTAACTACAAAACATACATGGCATGGATTGTGAGAGCAAATTGAATCATCAATTAATTAAGAATTGAATCGCATAAAACATTAAAGTGCATTGGCATAGATCACATAAAATAAACCTAAATAATATTTATAACCGGGGTTTCATCTAAGCCTTAGCAATATGTTTAGTTCATCATGAGTTGCATTACATCAAAAGTAAGGGAAGGGAAGAGCAAGATACAGATCATTCTCGGAATACGCTTTTGCTCTTCGTTGTCCTCCTCTCCGATCGATGCTCCTTCACTTCGACTCGGCTGCGGCACGGCTTCGATGGTACGGATGACGGATGACGGCTCGAACGATGGTGCGATGGCGGCTCGGATGTGGAGGATTAGGGTTTCGGGTTTGGTCATGAATGGTGGAAGATGAAGGAGAAGATGATGGCTTCGGTCCTAAGTGGTGGGAGCTAAGGTGGTGGATGGTTGGTTCGGTCGTCCCCCCTCTAGTGGTGGATGATTTTCGTCCAAAACCTCTCTCCCCTTGATGGTTCGGATCCCTCCCTATATATAGCAGAGAGAGAGTCCGGTGGTGAGAGAGATAAGGAAAGAGAGGGAACGTGCATGGGTTTTAGAGAGAGAAATCCGGGAGAGAGAAAGAAGTTCGGCTGGGTGCGTGTATGGGTCGGGTACAGCTGGGAATCGGACGGCTGGTTTCAGCTTTTGAGAGAGAAAAGAAAGAGATTTAGAGAGAGACGATCGGGTAGGAGGGATAGCAGTCCGGCGCTGGGTTTCAGTTTTAGAAAGAGAAAGAAATGGAAAGAGAGAGAGAGTATCGGACTTTAGAGAGAGAAAGGCTCGGGCGGTTAAGGAAAGAGAGGGTGCGGTTAATGGGCTACTGGGTGGTTGGCTTAGAGAGAGAAGTCCGGAGCAAGAGAGAGAGAAGATCACCTAGAGAGAGAGTAGGAAACGGGAGAGAGAGATCCGGAGCTGATGGTGCACGGGTGTGTTTGAGGTGCACGGAACGGTCGGCTGTGATGGGTTCGGTGGAATGCAGCTGGGCCTGCATGTGATCTGTAGCACGGCCGGCTGTGATTTATTGGGAAATAAAGAGAAAGGGACGGCTACATGGTGGGAAGGAACGGCTGTGATCAATGGTCCGTGAGAGAGAAAGGGAAATAGAGAGAGTTCGGTGGGGGTTGATCCTGCATGCCATCGGACTGCTGGGATGCTGGGAAGGAGACGTGGGAGAGCTGGGTGCTGGGTTCACATGCATGCGTTTCGGACGGCTGTGATGGTGGGGAGGCTGCATGCATTAAGTGGGATCGGTGTATGCTGATGCACGGGATGAGATCATCGAGTTGGGTTGGTGGGCTGCAATAAAGCGCTGCTGGGCTTGGATTTCAAAGGGTGGTTGTGATGGCTTGATGCACTAAAGGCTGTGATGGAATATGTTGAACGTGCATGGGTATTGTATTGTAAGGGGCGGATGTGATCGGGTCAGACCGAGATGGATGGATGGTTGCGATGGAATCGTATGGGAAAGAGAAAAGAAAGGGCAGAAAGAAATAGAGGAGAGAGAAAAGGTGGTAGGTTCGGGTGTTCTCCGTGCCACATCTGTAAGTCACCATCATGCCTCATTAAGCTCTGTAGAATGTCCGGGGGTCTTCGTCCGCCCGATGAAGTCAATTCTCCGCCAAATCATGTACTTAGTCTTTGCTCCATTGTTCTTCAGAACTGCTTCAAAACATATTATGCATCCTTCATCGGGTCACCGTGAGAGTATCCAACGCTTCAGTATGATGCCCTTGAGCTGACTGCATCGCTTACCGGATCGATTCCTGAAAGACACACATGAAATGACGCCTGTCAGGTTTAAACACGATTATCGATAAAAGAATAATTTGGACTTTCAGGCTCTGTATCTTTCATGCATGCAATGTATGCGAGTGAACCAATATGTCGTTGGGTTCGTATGAGAGTCTACTATATCGTGGTGCAAAGAAACTCATGCAGTTTACGTGTATTATGAAAGTTTTACGTAGCAAAGTGACGCTATGTGCATGAAAAAGAAAGGATAATTCGCACCAAATGGACGCTCAACACACCCCCAAACTTGAATATTTCTCGTCCTCGAGAAAGCAAACAAAATAAGAATAAAAATAGCTAACTCACTTTCGCAGGAATCGCGATTGCACTTAGCACGTGCAACAAGCCGTTAAACCCCTAGGTTACCCCAGTGGACGAGTTTTGTCTCGTGAGAGTTTGCAGTGAATCTACCCACAAAATTCAAATTTTTTTTTTTTTTTTTTTTTGAAAATATAAATAAGAAATAAGAAAAGTCGGTTTCGTAGAATAATTAAAAAGTACTCAAAAATAGAATTTCTAAAGCACACGACTCACAAGGTACCTAGCCCAAGCTTCGGCTTTCGAAGTAAGCACTTTAGGTTCTAACTATTAGTTTCCCGTTAGAAAAGGTCAAGGTCAACTATGCTCGAGTGTACGGTGCTGTCTGGGCTAAACACAACTGGGGGTTTGGTTCTCTACATTCATAACATTCTAACAGTCTCCTAGAACGGTCAAAGTCGACCTTAGAACCTGAGTCAAAACCAGCTAATCTAGACAGGCTAGTGAGAGTTGTGGATATTCACCTTAATACCTTTCGGCTTTATATGTGATATTCCAGTTTCCCCACATTGTTTATAGCGACGGCTTTCACACTATTTTCTTTTCTTTTCTTTTTTTTTTTCTTTTTTTTTTTTTTCGATCTCATTTTTTTCTGGATCTAATTATATATCCCTTCCTAACTTGTACCATGCCAGCTGCACTCTATGCCCATGACACGCTGCCAACGCTCTCATGAGTTAGGTAGCCATCCTCATGTTGCCTTTATATTTGATTCACTCTGCATCCATAGGATCATTCTCATAACCCTATCGACCAGGCTTCACTCATACTAGGGCATACAAGTTAAGACTTTTATATAATCAGGTCCTAGACCATGCTAATAGGTAGCCCTTTCCGCTATACCTTAGAATTCACTGGTCGCTTTTCTACTGATTTTTTTTTTTTTTTTTTTCAAACCAAGTGAACCAGATCCGCATGGTTCATCAGGACTCCAAGTGACTATTAGGTGATATGAAAGCTTTGAATCTAGACCCTAGAGGTGTAAGCCAGATGTGAAGTGAAAGTCAAGTCTAGTTTGTTTTGACAATCTCTAAAAGGTTACCAAGGGTCAGAACCATATTAGACATACTCTTTCTAGCTAATCCTTGGACTTTATACCTTGATTACCAAGTGCCTTATAGTCCTATTCGAGTACACTAGAATTATACTACAAAATCTGAAATAAAGGTAAAATATATATATCAATTTTTTTTTTTTTTTTCGGAAAGAACGAAAAGGACACCAAAAGTAATACGATAAGAAACTAAAATATGAACAAGAAAATAAAAATATGCAAATGCAAATTCCTATAGACTTCTATACGAACGCTGTAGTTTTGGTAGGGGACTACAGACGAGACACACATACGCCAGGACGTATGTGCCGAGCTGTCCCACTACAGCGTAAGTTGATGCATTATTAATATTATTTTAAAAAAACAATTTTTTTTTTTTTTTTTTTGTGTAAAAAAAATTCAAAATAAGAACAGAAAAATTTTGTGGAAATTGAATGCATACAAGATTTTGCAAAAAGGTACATCACACCCCCAAACTTAAATTAGACATTGTCCTCAATGTATGAATTAGACATGCTCATGAATGAGATGATGGCATTATATGATAGCATTTTTTTTTAAGGACATATATGAAAAATACAAGTACAAAGTTTTAAGGATGGATAATACCTTAAACGTGTTTTGTATGATAGTTTCCTGCAAAATGTTAGTGCCACGAAGAAAAAGAAAAGACAATCATAGTTTGACTAAAAATAAATAGCAGATATTCTACTGAAACAGAAAAATAGGAGATGATAAAAAAAAAACAACTAACAGCTATTATACAATAGAGGATTTTTAGTAGATAGATAAATCAATCATGATAAACAGGATCTTCCAGAAGTACCTCTTCAACTTCTGGGGTCAGATACTCAAGGTATGGTTTCAAGCGATGTCCGTTCACTTGGAAAGTGGTTCCATCCTTATCATTTAAGAGTTCTACCGCACCGTATGGGTGAATTTTGTCGATAATGTATGGTCCCGTCCAACGTGATTTTAACTTGCCAGGGAACAGATGCAATCTAGAGTTGTATAATAGGACTTTTTGGCCTGGATATAATTCCTTTCGAGTTATGATCTTATCGTGCATGATCTTCATTCGATCCTTATATCGCTTAGCGCAATTATACGCATCATTTCGAATCTCATCGAGCTCATCGAGTTGAAGTTTTCTTTGTTTACCGGCCTTATCGAGGTCATAATTTAATCGTTTGATCGCCCAATAGGCCCTATGTTCCAACTCGACAGGCAGATGACAGGCCTTCCCATAGACTATGCGATATGGAGACATTCCAATCGGAGTTTTAAAAGCTGTACGATATGCCCACAGGGCATCAGTCAACCGAAGTGACCAATCCTTCCTATTAGGGTTAATTGTTTTCTCTAAAATCGTCTTTATCTCCCTATTTGAAATTTCAACTTGCCCACTAGTTTGAGGGTGGTAGGGAGTGGCTACCTTATGGGTGACGCAGTACTTTTTCATTAATGCTTCAAAAATTCTATTGCAGAAATGTTTACCTCCATCGCTAATGATAGTACGTGGAGTTCCAAATCTAGCAAAAATATTCTCTTTAAGGAACTGGACCACGACCTTGTGGTCATTTGTTCGGCATGCGACTGCTTCAACCCATTTTGAGACGTAGTCAACAGAGACTAGAATGTATTGGCAACCATAAGACATAGGGAAAGGTCCCATAAAATCAATGCCCCAAACATCTTCAGCGATCAGAATTGGATTTAAGGGCATCTCATTACGTTTTGAAATTTTTCCTAGACGTTGACAACGATCACAAGATGTGCAATAAGCATGAGTATCTTTAAATAAGGTCGGCCAATAGAAACCACACTGTAAAATTTTTGCAGCGGTTTTCTTACCACTAAAGTGTCCACCACATGCGTGGTCATGGCAAAATGAGATAATATGTTTATGATCGCAGTCAGGGACACATCGTCTGATAATTTGATCAGAACAGTATTTGAATAGATATGGTTCATCCCAGAAATACCATTTGGCTTTCGATATGAATCGCATTCGTTCTTGTTTAATCCAAGTATTAGGCATCTGTCCTGTGACTAGGTAATTTACAATATCAGCATACCATGGGGTGTTAATATGAGATATTAGCATTAATTGCTCATCTGGAAAGGTTTCGACTATAGGTGTAGGTTCTGTCATTGGCTCAACTATCAGCCTAGATAGGTGGTCGGCAACTACATTCTCCGATCCCTTTTTGTCTCTAATTTCGAGATCAAATTCTTGTAGCAATAAAATCCATCGAATTAATCGCGCTTTAGCATCTTTCTTTGCGAGAAGATACTTAAGCGCAGCGTGATCAGTAAAAATAATAACCTTTGATCCAATTAGGTAGGGACGAAATTTGTCTAGGGCAAAGACGACGGCTAATAACTCTTTTTCAGTGGTTGAATAATTGAGTTGAGCATCATTAAGAGTTTTGCTCGCGTATTGAACGACGTGGGGGAGTTTAGCACTTCGTTGCCCTAAAACTGCACCTAAAGCGTAATCTGATGCATCACACATCACCTCGAATGGAGCATTCCAATCAGGAGGTCGGATGATGGGTGCTGATGTTAATTCAGTTTTAAGCCTTTCAAAGGCATTCAAGCAGGCAGGAGTAAATTCGAAAGAGACATCTTTGGCTAGTAAGTCACATAAGGGTTTAGAAATTTTTGAGAAGTCTTTAATGAAGCGGCGGTAGAAGCCAGCGTGTCCTAGGAAGGATCGCACTTCTCTGACAGTTTTTGGAGGTGGTAAATTAGAGATAAGATCCACCTTGGCTTTATCAACTTCTATCCCCTTATCTGACACAATATGACCTAAAACAATACCAGATTTGACCATGAAGTGACATTTTTCCCAGTTAAGAACTAAGTTCTTCTCCTTACAACGGATCAGAACAAGAGACAGGTGATATAACCCTTCATCAAAGTTAGATCCAAAAACTGAGAAATCGTCCATGAAGATCTCTAAAAATCGTTCTACCATATCTTAAAAGATACTTAACATACACCGCTGAAAGGTAGCAGGTGCATTGCATAACCCAAAGGGCATGCGACGGTAGGCAAATGTACCAAACGGACATGTGAACGTCGTTTTCTCTTGATCCTCACGAGCAATTGGGATTTGGTTATATCCCGAATAGCCATCCAAAAATGAGTAGTATGCATGACCTGCTAAACGCTCTAACATTTGATCAATGAAAGGTAAGGGAAAATGATCTTTTCTAGTCATAGCGTTTAACTTCCTATAATCAATACAAACTCGCCAACCAGTTTGGACTCGAGTTGGGACTAGTTCATTATTTTCATTTGCAACTACGGTAACACCAGACTTTTTAGGAACGACTTGTACGGGGCTGACCCATTGACTATCGGATATAGGATAGATAATGCCTGCGTCAAGTAACTTCATCACTTCGCCTCGCACTACTTCCTTCATAACGGGATTTAGTCGCCTTTGTGATTCTCTCGAGGGTTTAGAATTCTCTTCAAGATGAATTTGGTGCATTACTATCGACGGACTAATTCCTTTGATATCAGCTATGGTCCACCCAATGGCTTCTCTATGTTTTTGTAGGACGTCAAGTAATTGCTTTTCTTGGTCCTTGTCTAATTGTGAAGAAATAATAACAGGCAAGGTTTCAGAGTCACCAAGAAAAGTATACTTCAACGTGTCAGGGAGAGGTTTCAATTCTAACTTTGGAGGTTCGATGATTGATGGAATAGGCATAGATTTATTTACTGGTAGGGGTTCTATCCTAGCCTTCCATCGACCTATATCCATGGGAGGAGCAGAATCTAAGAGTGTATTGACTTCTCTAATGGATGCATCCATGTCCATGTCTAGTCCGAAATGGGCTAAGCATTGTTCTAATGGATCACTAAAACAAGAGTTATCAAAAGTATCACCAACCAGAGTATCAATCATATCAACTTCTTCAACGTCATCCATGTCAGAAGGTTGCACGCTATTACGAAAGACATTGAGTTCGACCTTCATATTGCCAAATGAAAGTGTCATTACTCCATTTCTACATCGAATAACAGCATCCGCCGTGGCAAGGAATGGTCGACCTAAGATCACAGGGATGTGTTTATTAGGGTTTAGGACTGGCTCAGTGTCGAGGACGACAAAATCAGCAGGGAAGTAGAATTCGTCCACCTTAATGATGACATCTTCAACAACGCCCTTTGGAATTTTTACAGACCTATCGGCTAAAAGTAACGTCAGGGTTGTGGGTTTTAACTCCCCCAAACCTAATTGAGTGTAAACCGAATAGGGTAGAAGGTTAACGCTAGCACCCAAATCCAGAAGACATTTTTCCACTATTGTGTCTCCTATTCCTATAGAAATAGTTGGACAGCCCGGATCCTTATACTTGGGTGCAACAGTCTGTTGAATAAAACAGGAGGCTTGGGCTGCCATAGTAGCAGCACAAGGAACATATGTTTTTCTTTTAATAGTAGTAAGGTCCTTGAGAAACTTAGCATAGGAGGGTATTTGCTTAATGGCATCCAAGAATGGGATATTGATTTGCATATTCTTAAAGACTTCTAGGATGCCCTCATTTTGATTAGATTTTTTATTGGCTTGCAGGCGCTGTGGGAATGGGGCCTTGGGTATATAAGGTCTTGCGCAAGATTCAACGACAGGTTCTTTATCTTTTTGAGTTGTCGTATCCTCTTGAGCAGGTTGACTATGGCGCTCATTCGAAGTTTCAGTATTGGTTTGGTTTTCATCTGGATTTTGAACTTGATTGTCCACTTCCTTGCCAGATCTTAGGGTATGAATTGCTTGAACTTCCTTATGGGGTTCCCTAGAGGTAGTTCCAACTTCAAACTGGCCTTTTGAAGAGTTTTGGCCATAGCTTTGTCCTTTCGGATTAGGAATTGTTTGGCTTGGAAATTGGCCTTTCTCTCGTCCTCCTACTGACGCTGCAAGTTGTTCGAATTGAGTTTCTAATTTAGCTATGGCAAGTTGATTGACCTTTTCAGATTGCTCTTATATAATTTGTTTCTGTAAAATTTGTTGGAGCATATCTTCCACCGATGGCTTCCTTTGATTAGGAGGGATGTAGGGAGGTGCTTGTGGTGCCGCAGTATTTTGATTCTCTTGATTGAACTGGTTATTGGATCTATATTGTTGATTAGAGGAGGGGTATTGATTAGGACCTTGAAAAGATGATCCTCCTCCATACCCTTGTGGTGGCTTCCAAGCAAGGTTTGGATGGTTTCGCCAACCAGGATTATACGTTTGACTATAAGGGTTATTACCTTGGTTGAACTTACGGAAGGTATCAAGCACATTTGCTTGCTCAGCTTTAACCACTGGTAAACCAGGGCAATCCTCGACCAGATGGTCGGTTCCATCACACAAGACACAGATGGGGGATTCCTTAAATCTAGTAGGTTCAGACGCAGTAGTGTTCGCCTCCTTGTTACTTCTAAGGCTTCGAGTCTTCGTATTAGTGCGGCCATTTTGGCATCATCCTCGAAACTAGATTCGACTTTATAAAGACCTCCTTTGCTAGTAGCAATGGGTTTCTTAGGGTCAACACTAACTGGCTCCCATTCTAAGGTATTCTCTGCCATTTCCTCGAAATAATTCCAGGCCTCATCGACAGTCTTCTCGGTGAATCCTCCATTACAGAGAGATTCTACCATAGTCTTAGTCGTATAGTTGAGACCTTCGTAGAGGATCTGGATCAGTCGAATTTTTTCAAACCCATGATGAGGGCATTCAAGTAGAAGATCCTTGAATCTTTCGAAGTATGTGTAGAAAGTCTCTCCCTCTAATTGATGAAACATGTTGAGAGATTGACGTACAATAGCAGTCTTCTGCTTGGAATAGAATTTCTTATAGAATGCTTCAGCTAGACTCTTCCAAGTCGTAAAGGTTCCCGGTTGTATCGAAATTAACCAAGCTTTGGCTTTTTCTTTCAGGGAGAATGGGAACAACCTAAGTTTGAGAGAGTCATCAGTAACTTGATTAAATTTCATTGTACCGCAGATATCTTCAAACTCCCTAACGTGTTGGTACGGGTTTTCAGTGGCCATGCCACGGAAGACCGGTAGCATTTGGATCATGCCGGATTTAATTTCGAAGTGAGCCGTAGCGGCTGGAAGCGTGATGCTAGAAGGTTGAGTGGACCGAGTAGGGTACATGTACTCCTTCAGGGTCATCGCTTGAGGTGGGTTTCCATTCGCCATTGTATTAAAGATGGAGACGTTACCCACAAAGGTGAGAGGAATTTCTAATGCTTCGTTTCGAACTAAGCGGCCGTTCACGCGAGTCCACGTGGACATACACCGCTCGAAAAGAAGTTTTTTTTTTTTTTTTTTTTTGTTTTTTTTTTTTTTTTTAGAAATAGAGAATAAAAGCTAGCTAATTAAACAAGATAGGGCAAATATGAAATAACCTAAATTCGAAAGCTCCGTTGCAATCCCCGGCAACGGCGCCAAAAACTTGATGCGATCTAAACTAATCCTAAATTAAGGCTTTAATTTGATCTAAATTATAACTCGCAAGTGCACGAATCGCTTTGTAGGAGCGGTACGTATTACGAGGTCGATCCCACAGGGATTGCTAATGAGGGAACTATCTAATCTAGAGTTATTAACTATTTAACCTAAATTACTTTAAAAGGTAGTTTAATGGGAGTTGATTGTTTTGAGATTAAAAACGAATTAATTAAAGAAAGAAAAACAAGCTAGTTACGGTAAGTCGAGTTCCAAGTGGAGAAGGTACTAAGGCATTCGAATCCACCTCGGTTATCCATATTACTAGGTTTATTCAAAATGATCTATGCGAACGAGTAGCATGCGGGAATACAAATCCCGTGCTCGACTCGAGGATGTGATCGTTAGGCTCTAAATATGATTTTCTAATATTGGATTCAATTCAAGCATATGTAATAAAACGAAGCATCACACATCTAGGTTAAGCACAACGGATCAAAGCACATGAGCAGAGCATCCGATGTCTGAGTTAAGCATGCAAGATCTGGGTTTTAATTATTCGATTAAAATAGGCCTAATTGCATGACGATCAATTATAGCGCTAACTACAAAACATACATGGCATGGATTGTGAGAGCAAATTGAATCATCAATTAATTAAGAATTGAATCGCATAAAACATTAAAGTGCATTGGCATAGATTACATAAAATAAACCTAAATAATATTTATAACCGGGGTTTCATCTAAGCCTTAGCAATATGTTTAGTTCATCATGAGTTGCATTACATCAAAAGTAAGGGAAGGGAAGAGCAAGATACAGATCATTCTCGGAATACGCTTTTGCTCTTCGTTGTCCTCCTCTCCGATCGATGCTCCTTCACTTCGACTCGGCTGCGACACGGCTTCGATGGTACGGATGACGGATGACGGCTCGAACGATGGTGCGATGGCGGCTCGGATGTGGAGGATTAGGGTTTCGGGTTTGGTCGTGAATGGTGGAAGATGAAGGAGAAGATGATGGCTTCGGTCCTAAGTGGTGGGAGCTAAGGTGGTGGATGGTTGGTTCGGTCGTCCCCCCTCTAGTGGTGGATGATTTTCGTCCAAAACCTCTCTCCCCTTGATGGTTCGGATCCCTCCCTATATATAGCAGAGAGAGAGTCCGGTGGTGAGAGAGATAAGGAAAGAGAGGGAACGTGCATGGGTTTTAGAGAGAGAAATCCGGGAGAGAGAAAGAAGTTCGGCTGGGTGCGTGTATGGGTCGGGTACAGCTGGGAATCGGACGGCTGGTTTCAGCTTTTGAGAGAGAAAAGAAAGAGATTTAGAGAGAGACGATCGGGTAGGAGGGATAGCAGTCCGGCGCTGGGTTTCAGTTTTAGAAAGAGAAAGAAATGGAAAGAGAGAGAGAGTATCGGACTTTAGAGAGAAAGGCTCGGGCGGTTAAGGAAAGAGAGGGTGCGGTTAATGGGCTGCTGGGTGGTTGGCTTAGAGAGAGAAGTCCGGAGCAAAAGAGAGAGAAGATCGCCTAGAGAGAGAGTAGGAAACAGGAGAGAGAGATCCGGAGCTGATGGTGCACGGGTGTGTTTGAGGTGCACGGAACGGTCGGCTGTGATGGGTTCGGTGGAATGCAGCTGGGCCTGCATGTGATCTGTAGCACGGCCGGCTGTGATTTATTGGGAAATAAAGAGAGAGGGACGGCTACATGGTGGGAAGGAACGGCTGTGATCAATGGTCCGTGAGAGAGAAAGGGAAATAGAGAGAGTTCGGTGGGGGTTGATCCTGCATGCCATCGGACGGCTGGGATGCTGGGAAGGAGACGTGGGAGAGCTGGGTGCTGGGTTCACATGCATGCGTTTCGGACGGCTGTGATGGTGGGGAGGCTGCATGCATTAAGTGGGATCGGTGTATGCTGATGCACGGGATGAGATCATCGAGTTGGGTTGGTGGGCTGCAATGAAGCGCTGCTGGGCTTGGATTTCAAAGGGTGGTTGTGATGGCTTGATGCACTAAAGGCTGTGATGGAATATGTTGAACGTGCATGGGTATTGTATTGTAAGGGGCGGATGTGATCGGGTCAGATCGAGATGGATGGATGGTTGCGATGGAATCGTATGGGAAAGAGAAAAGAAAGGGCAGAAAGAAATAGAGGAGAGAGAAAAGGTGGTAGGTTCGGGTGTTCTCCGTGCCACATCTGTAAGTCACCATCATGCCTCATTAAGCTCTGTAGAATGTCCGGGGGTCTTCGTCCGCCCGATGAAGTCAATTCTCCGCCAAATCATGTACTTAGTCTTTGCTCCATTGTTCTTCAGAACTGCTTCAAAACATATTATGCATCCTTCATCGGGTCACCGTGAGAGTATCCAACGCTTCAGTATGATGCCCTTGAGCTGACTGCATCGCTTACCGGATCGATTCCTGAAAGACACACATGAAATGACGCCTGTCAGGTTTAAACACGATTATCGATAAAAGAATAATTTGGACTTTCAGGCTCTGTATCTTTCATGCATGCAATGTATGCGAGTGAACCAATATGTCGTTGGGTTCGTATGAGAGTCTACTATATCGTGGTGCAAAGAAACTCATGCAGTTTACGTGTATTATGAAAGTTTTACGTAGCAAAGTGACGCTATGTGCATGAAAAAGAAAGGATAATTCGCACCAAATGGACGCTCAACAACAGATCTAGTAGAAAATCGACCGATCGGTCGAATTCGACTGATCGGTCAAGTCTGACCGATCGGTCAAAGTGATCGGTCGAAGTGATCGGTCAAATTTGATCGGTCAAATTTGATCAGTCAAAAGTGATCGGTCAAAAAGTGATCGGTCAAATTTGATCGGTCAAATTCGGCCTATCGATCGAGGTGATCGGGTGCAAATCGCCAATGGAAGGGGAGGGTGTGAACACCTTCATGTCTGTTTATGGCACTGAAGGGAGAAGTGGAGGATGGTATGGTATGTTCGATCAGGTAGAGATCAGATTTTGAGAGAAGAAGGTTGATTGATCAGCTAAATGATCAGAGAAGTAGCTGTTGAGTTGCCCAATCTTCGATCTGCTACTCGCCGCTCAGGTGTCGTTTATGTTGAGGGCAAAGGGCTGCTATTTGGAGAAGCTGATCGGGTAGGTGTTGCCGATCGAGAGGAGCTCGCCGATCGGGTGAAGGTCGCCGATCGGGTGGCAGTTGCCGTTCGGGAGGAGGTCGCCGATCGGGCAAAAACCAACCGGTCAGGATTTGTTTGATCGGTTGGATTGCTGCGTTTGGTACCAGATCAGTGGATTTTTGGCCGATCAGTCGAGAATGAAGGGCTACTGCCGGTCGCCGATCGGGCGCCACCAGATGGTGTCGGGGAAAAAGAAATCGCCGATCGGCTAAAAATGTACTGGATCGGGAAGAACACCCCTTGTTTCGACCGATCGCATGAATCCTGACCGGTTGCCAGTTGACCGATCAGTCGCGGGCAACCCATCAGCGCTCAAGGGTCGGAGTTGAGAGAGGAGTTCGAGAGAGGAGGAGCTGCTAGATTGGATCTGAGGGTGAAGAGGTGGAGATTGATCTGCTTCCCACGTTGCTGTTGCTCGATCGAAGATGGGGAAGGAGGCTGATCCCCTCTTCGAGCTGTCATCGGTGCAGCGAGAGGAGATGGCGGACTGCTGCTCCAAATCTTGGAAGAACAGGGGAGGCCGATCCCTTTGAGTGGGATCTCACATTGTTGGTCAAGCGTTACTCCATAAGATTGGTCTAACATATCTGGGCCGCTGATCTCATGTGCTTTGAAGCTGGGGTTCACAGTGAACCAAACGTGGGTCACGGGTTCCCAACGGAGGTCGTAGTGGGCAATTAGGTGATTATTGTATTGAGAGTCCAAAAAACGTGTTGGATGCACTTTGGTCCACTCATTGGGTTTGTTGTTCGCCCAAATCGGGGGATACTGTGTGTCAAACCATATGATGGAGAACCCAACTGTATCATGTACTGCTGAGTTGTGTAGGGGTGGAAAGAAATGGGTATGGTGATACGATGACTGCTGACTACATGGTTTGCTTTTAATTGAGCCATACTATTCTACCAAACTTTTGAATATGGATAAATATGATTTAAACATCCCAATTGTTGGGTGTTCCACCCACTCATGCAAAGATGTTTAAATCCTGTTGGGCCCTTGGTAGTGAATGATCTCCAACTTGAGGTGTTGCATGCTCTTGAAATGTTGTGATTGAATGACCATCTCAGCCGTTGTAGCCCGCCAACAAGTATAAGTGTAATTTTCTAATCGAACTTCAATGCGGTTTAGCAGATAAGCATGGTTGCTCTTGGAAGATGCATTTCGGAGCTCGTGGGCCTCCATGCTACGTCGAGTGCATGGACGAACATGGGCATCGCCAGGCTAAGGGCTAATCGATTGATTGCCGCTAACTGGTAACGGTCCAGGGGATCGACTTATTTGTTGTACTTTGAAAAAGTTGCGGCGAGTTTTGGCCGATCAGTCGTGACGATCAGCTATTGTCGAAAGGTTGACGGTAGTCAAAAGATCGACCATCGATCGACCATTTGTAGCACTGAACGTCATTTTGCGATCGTAAGCCCTCTCACTGTAGTTGGTGCTTGCTAACTTAGGAAAGCAATTGAATGTTTGCATGTTCTGAAATAGAATTTGAATGTCTTGTTACTGAATAGCGTTGAGGCTATGAGCGAAGACTTCGATTGAATGCCGAGACTCAGGTCTCGGACTTTGCTGCTTCGTGCCAAGGTTGCGAGCTTGGACTTTCGACCAAATGCCAAGATGTCGGTCTCGGACTTTGCTACCAAATACTAGGACTAAATTTGGACTTTGTTCGAATGCTGCGGTTCATGTCTCAGACTTTGCCCTTGAATGGTTGATGAGTTTTCACCTTTGTTAATCGGCTTTTGAATCTTAGGACAATCTGCAACATCGGAAGATTTTTGAGGGTTGGTCGGAAGATCACGCGACTCCTGGGTGATAGTCGTCTCGTCGTTGATGCTGGCTATGAAAGATTGTAGATTCACCCCCTCATCGATGGTGGACTTCCAGAACGAGTCTTCCTCGAGCATGAGAGCGCGTGATGCTCTCTTATGAGTGTCGAGTGGTAGAAGTCTTCTGTAGTGACTTGGTAAGTTTGAGAGATGTCCTGCCTCTGGAGTGACATTGGCTGAATGCTGCTCGACGCGTTTGACCTTGATCTTCATGTCGAGATGTGTTGGGGCAAAGAGCTTTAGGCTTTGCTAGGGTGCCGAGAGCAGGTCTCGGATTTTGGACTTGCTGCACGTCGAGGCAGCGAAGGTGTCTTGGATTATGTATCTGAGTGTTGATATTCTGGTAGCTTGAAATTGAGAGTTGTGCTGTTTCACAACCCGAAACCGTTTAACATTTGCACGTACAGGTTCGTGTCACAACACGAGGCCCTAAACTTGTTAAACGACCTGGTAGCTTGAAATTGAGAGTTGTGCTGTTTCACAACCCGAATCCGTTTAACATTTGCACGTAAAGGGTCGTGTCGCAACACGAGGCCCTAAACTTGTTAAACGACCTGGTAGCTTGAAATTGAGAGTTGTGCTGTTTCACAACCCGAAACCGTTTAACATTTGCACGTAAAGGGTCGTGTCGCAACACGAGGCCCTAAACTTGTTAAACGACCTGGTAGCTTGAAGGTTGAGCTGGCTCAACTTGAATTTGCTTGAAGATGAAACTGAATGTTGCGCTATCTCATAACTCAGAATTTGAATAGACAAGTAGACGTTTGAGAGCAATCTTTATTCAGCATAGAAATTACATCAGAGATGGAAATCTCTCTTTTTGGCGAGATCAGTCGATAAGATCTTTGCTTGCGATAGATTCGACGGTGTAGGTTCCTTCCCAGTTGGGAGTTAGTTTCCCATTGCTCCTCTCTTGTATTGGAAAAGACTGCTCTGAGTACCGGGCTTTTGATAGGAAATTGTCTTGGCAACCCTCTGGTCATAGGCTCGCTTGATCGTCTGTTGGTAGTTCGCAATACGAATGATCGCCTGATCTCGCAATTCTTCGGAGAAGTCAAGATCGTTTATTCGGAGCTCATCGTTTATCCCTTCTTCGACTGCTCTGGTCTTCAAGGTGTTAGTAGCCTTGTAGCTTCGTCTTGGCTTCGAGAGACTTTCCTCTGGAATGATTTCCACAGGATCCAGAGTGGACGTTGATTGGAATCGCCTCTGCTTGTGTGGGGCCAACACATTTGAGCAGTATCCCATTGTGTGACCTGAAGTAGAGATTTGCATCTTGAATACTGTAGTATGGAAGTTTTCTTTGAAGTCTCTTCTGGCTTGAATTGAATCTTCTGCATTCGGCCTTCTTTGAAGAAGTCGAAGATTGGCTATCTCCAATCTTCGAGTTCGTGCGCCATAGTAAGATTGAAGGTTGGGAGTCTCCAACCCCCAGACCTATCTATGGAGGCGATAATTTGTTGTTCGATGGTAACTTTAGGCGACTCTTGATAGTCGATTTGTATTTGCCTAGATAAGCGCTTCGGACTTTGCATTCGATTACCAAGGCTGTCTCCTTGAGGTTCGCTGAATGTCGAGGCAACGAGTGCACCTCAGACTTTGCATTCGAATGCCAAGACTGTCTTCTTGGGCTTCGTCGAATGTCGAGGCAGCGAGTGCACCCCGGACTTTGTGGATATATAGCACATGCCTTTGCCTATCACCTCGTTGTAGTCTTCAAGTGAGCCCTTTCGTTTCGAACCTCACCCCCAATGTAGGGATTGGAGGAGAGTCAGACTTGAAAGGCTTAGGATATCGATGGGAGATGTCGACGATAGATTGTCTAGAAAGAGTGGGTTGTTGGATTGAAGTTGAGACGCCGACTCATTGAGCGAGTCTCGGGTCGAAACTGATGTCGTTCTGAGTAACTTCCCTCTGGATGATCCTGATAGAGTCTTTGCCATTCAGTGAAAGCGAAGGAAGCAACCAGATCGCTCGTATCCAATAGGTTGCCTGCTCAACCGAGGGAGCTGAGAAGTTTGACTTTGAAGATCAGTTGTCTGCTCAACCGATCCGATGTTGTTGTCGAGCACATTGAGCTTTTTGAACGAATCCCACAGACGGCGCCAAACTGTGGGGGAAAATCTTTGTGCCGACCCGAAGACTCTCGCAGCACCAGTCAATTGAAGGTTCGAGTTGAAGATCGTTGATCGATCTGTCAATTGGAGTTGAAGTTACCTCTTTCGATATGTAAATAGAGAGGCAATCAGAGAGAGAGTTTGACACAAGAGATGTGATCTCGGAGTTCAGCCGAAGCCTATGTGGGGGAAAATCTTCGTGCCGACCCGAAGACTCTCGCAGCACCAGTCAATTGAAGGTTCGAGTTAAAGATCGTTGATCGATCTGTCAATTGGAGTTGAAGTTACCTCTTTCGATATGTAAACAGAGAGGCAATCAGAGAGAGAGTTTGACACAAGAGATGTGATCTCGGAGTTCAGCTGAAGCCTACGTCTCCGTGCTATAGGGAGCAACCCGAATTCACTAACACTTATGTTGAAGTGATCTCGACAGGCCGAGTATCACTGAAAACTCTAATCTCTTTGAGAGAAAAAGAAGATCAAAGAGAGGTGGAAGATGGGAAGTTGGAAATCCCAGAGCTCTGGTTTTTTAGAACTGAGAGTTCGATCCTTTTACATTCGAAGACTCTGCTATTTATAGGATTCCCGGGGAGGAATTCCGGGGCAAATGGCGATTTCTACTGCCGTATCTGGGGATCCTCCAGGCAGGGCCGGTGGGTCCCTCGAAAGCCTTCAGGGGCCCACCAGGCAGGGCCGGTGGGTCCCGTTGCGGGCTCCGGGGGCCCACCAGGCAGGGCCGGTGGGTCCCGTTGTAGCCTTCGGGGGCCCACCAGGCAGGGCCGGTGGGTCCCGCTGTGGTCTCCGGGGGCCCACTGGGCAGGGCCGGTGGGTCCTGCTGTGGTACTCGGGGGCCCACCAGGCAGGGCCGGTGGGTCCCGCTGTGGTACTCGGGGGCCCACCAGGCAGGGCCGGTAGGTCCCGCTGTGGTCTCCGGGGGCCCACTGGGCAGGGCCGGTGGGTCCTGCTGTGGTACTCGGGGGCCCACCAGGCAGGGCCGGTGGGTCCCGCTGTGGTACTCGGGGGCCCACCAGGCAGGGCCGGTGGGTCCCGCTGTGGTACTCGGGGGCCCACCAGGCAGGGCCGGTGGGTCCCGCTGTGGTCTCCGGGGGCCCACCAGGCAGGGCCGGTGGGTCCCGCTGCTTGCAGATTTCTTACCAAAATTTGCACCCACACTTGCTGCTAAGGAAGTTGCTCTTGCTGCCAAAGAAACTACTTTCGCTGCCAAGGAAGAGGCCTTCACGAAGGAGTTGGAGCATACACGTGCCGAATGCGAGAGCTTTAGGTCGACAGCGGAGAAAGCATTAGAAGCCCTCAGGATTCATGCTGGTGGCGCCCACTCTTCTAAGGCTTCTGTAGCGGGCAAGGCTCGAGGTGGATCCGAAGGAGAGAGGTCGCGTGCTCCAAGTGTGGCCAAACCCTGATGTACTTTCTTTCTTTCTTTTTTGTTGTTGTACCTGTAAACTTTTCTCATATAGAAGTTCACTCCTGTTGTTGTACCTGTCTCTTATATTGAATGTCTTTGAATGTTGCATTCTGGATAGTGTTGGAATGTTTGAATATATATAAACACTTGAATGTAAAGGGCCGAGTCGCAACTCGATCACCTAAACTTGTTAAGTAACTTGAAAATTGAAGGTTGTGTTGTAGCACAACTTTAAATTGTTAACATTTGTATGTGAGGGGTTGAGTCTCAACTCAAGCACCCAAACTTGTTAGACTATATTGCAATTGAAGGTCATTTAACGTTTGTACGTAAGGGGTAGTGTCGCAACACAAACTCCCAAACTTGTTAAATTGACCTAGTGACTTGAAGGTTGTGTTGTTTCACAACCCGAAATCGTTTAACATCTGCCTGTAAGGGGTTGAGTCGCAACTCAAGCACCCAAACTTATTAAACGACCTGGTAATTTGAATGCGGATAACTTTGAACTTGATGTAGATAACTTGAAACTGCTCCAGAATTTGAATCGAGAAGATGAATATTTGAAAGCAATCTTTATTCAGCTTGGAATTTACACTAAGGATAGAGCATTTTGAGATGTCTAGCTTTCCAAGCTTGTGGCAGTCGATAGGATCCTTTGCTTCCCCCTGATTTGACTATGTATGGACTTTCCCAGTTGGGAGCTAGTTTCCCGCTGCTGTATTCTCTGGTATTGTAGAAAACTGTTCTGATGACCAGGCTATCAATTGAGAATTATCTCATGTTGACCTTCTGATCGTAGGCTTGCTTAATCTTTTATTGGTATTTGGCAATACGAATGGTTGCTTGAAAGTTGACCATCTCCAACCCCTAGATCTTAGTTGGCCGTCTTCAACCCCTAGATCTTTCAATCTCGAGGGAGACCTCACAGTCGATGTTTGACGGAATGATCTTGCCTGCCTTTGACAAATTCATGGAGATCAACTTCTCGCAGCAGATCTTCAAGATGAAATCTCAACCGATAGCACCGATCGGTGGAATGGCCATGACTTTGATGGAAGTCGCAATAGACTGTTTTGTCTGCAGTGAACTTGGTATCGGGCTGCAGTGGATTAGGCCATCGGAGGAACTCTTCGTGTTGAATTCGGTCGAGGATCTGCTCGATCGGTAGATTCCATTCGGTGAAAGTGGTCTTCTTTGGAGGAGATCGGCGTCCATCGTTTCTTGACCACTTGGGTGCGGGAGGAACCCCTGCCTCTGCGTTGTGGGCTCTGGCAACATACTTCGTGGCTTCCTTTTCGGTGGGTCACCTCTTTGTCTCTCGTCCCTTTCGGGCAACTTGATCATCTTCTACCTCGATTTCTCTTTGGATCCGATCAAATATTGAACCCAGGGAAGGAGGAGGATTGCGAATGAAGTCATTGTAGATGTGCAGGTCGAAGCGGAGTGTATTCTGGAAATCCAACATGATAGCTTCATCATCCAGATACCTCCCGGAGAGGGCGGCGTGCTCGTTGCAGAATCTCCTTGTGAAGCTACGGAGACTCTCGTCGGCACCCATCCTCAGCCGGTAGAGGGAGTCGAGCTTCTTCTCAGGCTTCAAGTTTAATTGATAATGCTGCACGAAGAGATTGGCTAAGACACTGAACTGGGTGATGGACCCAGCTCGGAGATTGTGGTACCAATCGAGGGATGACTCATCGAGGCTCCCGGCGAAGGTATGGCAGAGCACGATGTTCTCTTCTTCGTGCGGCGTCAAGGCTTGCTTGAAGGCGAGTATATGGAGAGTTGGATCTCCCCTGAGATAATTGAATTTGGGGAGAGTAGGAGTTCTCCATCTCCTCGGAAATGGCGATTGGAATAGGCTTCGATGGAGAGGTACAGCGGAGGAGTATCCGTCCCTACGACCATGCCCTCGACTTGGATATAGATCAAGAGGAGGCAAGATCGAGAGGTCTTGTTCGGGCTTTTGAGTATCAGCCGGTTGGAGTCGGTGACGAAGGTCCGATCCGATTCCCCATTGAAGAGGGATAGACGGAGAGGCTCTGCTCTTTGAGGGCGCCCCTTTCATCTGGTGTCTTCTTGATATGTCGGGTTTTGGCTGTGTCTGCCTGTCACAGTTGCGACCCGAAGTGGATTGGGAGGATTCATCATCAATGCGATCCCAAACACTCTGCTTCCATAGGGCAGCAGAGGGAGTTGGGTCGCGGTGAATCCTTTTGAGGGCAGCAGTGCCCATTGACCTCCGTTGCTCGGAGTGGATTGATGGTCGTGGCAGATCGACCCTCTTATTAGTCGAGGGGATAGGAAGAGCAATTCCAGCATCGGAGACTGCCTTCTTGAGAGCATCCCTCTCAGCAGTGAGGGCAGCGTTCTGCTTAGCTAGTTGAAGTAGTTGAAAATCGACTGCAGAAATTTGATAGGTAGATGGTGGGTCTTCAGTAGGAGCGGGGGCAGTTTGCCCAATTGACTGCCATGCAGGTTGGGCGATCGGTCGATCGACTGATCTCCTGCTTCCTGAGCGAACCCCCATTTTGGGGACAGCAAGGGGCTATCCAAAGTTGAGCCTTTGACTCATTGAACGAGTCTCAGAACGAGCTTGTTGAGTATTACTTCCTTCTGGTTGACCCTGATGCTTCGTCCTCGCCATTTAGAGAGCGAAGGGTACAACGAGAGTACCGGTGTCCTAACGATTGTCTGCTCAACTGAAGGGGCGAGGAAGTTTGATTGTTTAGATCGGTTGTCTGCTCAACCGATCTAAAAGTCGTTGTAGAGCGGACTTGGCTTCTCGCTCGATCCCACAGACGGTGCCAAACTATGATAGAAAATCTTCGTGCCGACCCGAAGACTTCGTCGCACCAGTCAATTGAGGTTCGAGTCGAAGATCGTTGTTCGATCTGTTGATTGCAGTAGCCGCTTTCAATATGCAAACAGAGAGATGCAATCAGAGAGTGACACGAGAGGTGATCTCGGAGTTCAGCCGAAGCCTACGTCTCCGTGCTATAGGGAGCAACCCGAATTCTCTAACACTTTTCTTGAAGTGACCTCGACAGGCCGAGTGTCACTGAAACCTCTCCGATCTCTTACAAACAAGAAGAAGATCGAGGAGAGGTAAAGGATGGGAAACTGGAAAATTCCAGAGCTCTGGTTTCTGAAATTCAGATCTCAGAACTGAAAATTAGATCCATTTACATTCGAAGGGTCTGCTATTTATAGAGAAATATTAGGGTCAATGGCGGTTTCTGCTATCGTATCTGGGGATTCTCCAGGCAGGGCTGGTTGGTCCCACGATGCTCTTTGTGGGCCCACCAGGCAGGGCCGGTGGGTCCCACTGCAGTCTTCGTGGGCCCACCAGGTAGGGCCGGTGGGTCCCGCGGTAGTCTTCGTGGGCCCACCAGGCAGGGCCGGTGGGTCCCGCGGTAGTCTTCGTGGGCCCACCAGGCAGGGCTGGTGGGTCCCGTGGTAGTCTTCGTGGGCCCACCAGGCAGGGCCGGTGGGTCCCGTGGTAGTCTTCGTGGGCCCACCAGGCAGGGACGGTGGGTCCCGCGGTTGGTAGGCTCCTGCCAAAATTTGCACCCACAGTAGCAACTGATCCCCAAAAGGCCAGACATTTTGAGTATGGCCTAAAGCCAGTAATCAGAGGTAAGCTTTCTGCATTCTTAGGTCAGTCTTATGAAGAGGTGGTTAATCGGGAATTGGCTGTAGAGAGCAAAATAGAGGAATCTAGGAGATTCCTAGAAGGGAATCAGGAAGAGCACTGCAATAAGCGATAAAAGACTTCACCCAAACCTTGTGTTGATGTTGAAGGAGGAAAAAGCCAGGAATAGCTAGTATGTCATAACTGTAGATGAGAAGGCCATGTTCGAAAGGAATACCCGTTGAAGGGGGCATGCTACATCTGTGGCCAGAATGGCCACAAGAAGAGAGATCGTCCTTCTTTACAAACTTAATGTAATAATCAATCCTGTAGGTTTCCTTTTGCATTTTAGTAATAATATTGGTGAATTGAGTTTTTATCTGGCTATAGCAAGAGAATTTTATGAATAAGCAAATTAGATATTTGGTAGGTGTTAGACCTTTATGTGGTTGTGTGCGTCATGCATCTTGACGGGGTAACTTTGACGAGATGGTTTGATAGAAAAATGTGGGATGAGATCGCAAATGATAACTGACATGTCAAGTGGGCGATGGGATACACACCTTCACTTCAGAGAATTTGGTGGGGCATTGTTCCTGCTTGGGACTTTGGCGGTTAGGCTTGCACTATCCAGAATTAGAACTTTGGCGGTTGTACTAAGCATATAGTAGTGGCAATGATCGTTGGACCTAGTGGTTTTTCATATAGGTGGGTGATCCTTGAGTAATCATTGTGAGAGAATTACTTTTTCCTATATCACTGTAGGAGGGAAATTGAGATTCCTTAGTAGAAGTGTATTTGTTGAAGGCAACCTTGGAATAAGTTTGAAGTCTCCTAATAAAGATTTATTTGGTTTGGTATTTAGCAAGTTAATCAAGGGCTAGAAATTGAACTTACACAATTGATTGCTTTAAGAGGTGGATGTATGTTGTATATGTCTATTAGGATATAAATCCTTGATGGCTTACTTGACCTGGTTGTAATGTTAATCTTTTCATTGATTCTCGTCGACCTTTAGTACTAGAGACTTAACTGGTGTTTAAGATTCCTTGATTCCTGTTGACCATTAGTACTAGAGATTTAGCCGGTGTTTAGGATTCCTTGATTTCCGTTAACCTTTAGTACTAGAAACCTAGTCGGTATTTTAGGATTGTCCATTACTTTCTCCTTGCTAAATTTTTTCGATCTATCATGAGTCATTTTTATTTGGTGTTTATAGTATGTGTGCTCTTTTAGAATGGATCCCTCAAGTGATGATGAACACCCTTGAGAATAATGGTTTCGAAAAGTGCACCAGGAGGTAGAATGTCGTGGTTAGAATTCTCATGGTTAATAGATTATGCAATGTCTCGATAGAGACTCTCATAGTAAGATTACATACTTTTTCTTGGGAACTTTGGTGGTGGGTTGTGACTGTCCGGTAGAGGACATAGAGATGAAACACACTTTCTCTTCGGAGAATTTGGTGGATACATACGCACTGACTCTTCGGAGGCTTTGGTGGCTATGTACTTTCTCTTCGGAGGATTTGGCGGATACATACGCACTGACTCTTTGGAGGCTTTGGCGGCTATATACTTTCTTTTCGGAGGATTTGGTGGATACATACGCACTGACTCTTCGGAGGCTTTGGTGGCTACGCACTTTCTCTTCGGTGGATTTGGCGGGTACATACGCACTGACTCTTCGGAGGCTTTGGCGGCTACGCACTTTCTCTTCAGAGGATTTGGCGGATACATACGCACTGACTCTTCGGAAGTTTTAGCGGCTACGCACTTTCTCTTCAAAAGATTTGGCGGATACATACGCACTGACTCTTCAAAGGCTTTGGCGGCTACGCACTTTCTCTTCGAAGGATTTGGCGGATACATATGCACTGACTCTTTGGAGGCTTTGGCGGCTACGTATTTTCTCTTCGGAAGAATTTGGCGGATACATACACATTGACTCTTCGGAGGTTTTGGCAGTAGGTTATGCAGTTCTGGTTGAGACTCACGGGAGAGAGTGCACTGGCTAGATAGTAGTAATGTTAAGATGGAATTGAGATAATTGAGTACGGGAAGGATGTTATTGATTATGTCAAGGGCATTGCCTATATTTATGAAATTTGAAAATGTTTTATCAGTTAGGATCTTAAGAGTAGTCTTTGTTTAGACGTTTCACCCTATCTTGTCTTTAGTTGCTTACCGGTTTTAGTGAACTTTTATCACTTCAGTTTTTTCTAACTGACTTTCATTGGTACTCAATAGGTTCAGGTTTGTACTAGTTGGCTATTAGGTTTCTAATAGGTAACTTCTTCAACTAAATCATAGTTGTTTTAGTGTAGGACTAGTCACCCAACTATGTAGTGTGTATTATATCGTATCCTAGTTTTCAGCTCTCTTCTGTCATTAGGTTAATTATTCCCTTATTTCATTGTTCTCTACTCGGGTAGTAAGTTTCCTTCTTTACCTGATTTGTGGACCATAGTGTACCCTTTAGAATGTTTCCGAGCATGCCACAATAGCATAGTTAGCAGTGCTGGTGTTATGAGTTTCAATGAGTATCAGTGTTTTCTATTCAACGTTGTTCCCTCCCTACTCTCTTTGGTATATAACATAGTTATCTTATCTTGGATTTAGTCTTTCCTAAGCCATATAATAGTATTTGCATAAGTAATAGAAGCGTTTGTTCTAAAGGGGAATCCTCAGGATTTAAGTTTAGGCATACTAGTTGAGCCATTTCTTTCGTTGTGTTATTTAGGAATGTGTATATAAGCATATGTGTATGGGTGCATATGTGTAGTATACATCACTACGATTGTAGTGTTGATACTAAAAGTATAAGATTATATATGGGAATATGGGCACCCATACATATGAATATACTTTTTAGTATCAATATTATCAGTTGAGTGAAGTTTGAGTTTCTGAATCTATGAATTTTGGTAGTTGCCCTATCATGGGGGACACCCCTCGACAGAACTAATAAGGGGGATGCCCCTTATCTAGGCAGGGTTAATGATCAAAACTCATGATTTGGCTTAGTCCGTAATGATAAGAATGGAAAATGAAAGCCAAAACTCGTATTCGCGATGCGTGGATTTGGATGTTCACTTCTATCCTAATAATTAGGTGACTCATTTATTATAAGTTAGATTAGTAGTCATACAAGTGGCAATCTTCCTTTTGGTATGATTAGTGTAGTGCTTTAGCTTTTTGTTGTCGGGATTAGTAGGGATCTTCATGCCAGTCGTAAGTCCTATTTCGTTGTTCTTATGTTTCTTCACTTCGGTTGTAGAGATTGATGGTTATGCATCCTTAGTTTTAATGGTTAATTTTCGGGACGAAAATTCTATAAAGGTGGATAGGATGTAATACCTGGTACTCCAGGGTTGTTTTTCGCTTAGGGCAGACCAGATTCATCATTCTATTATTATTATATTATTAGAATATTTGATTTGATCCCACATAAATATTTCTTGATGTTGTTGGTTGAACTCGAGCGGAACCAGGCAGTGGGTCCGAGTCGCGAGGCGACGGTGGAAAGAATTAATTCAATTGACTTTGAGGATGTGTGCTTAGGTTTCACTACAGATAGGTCATTAAAAATAAATTTAATTGGCACTATGGTGGCGAGTTTGTCTAACCCATCGAGGTTCGCGTGTCGGAGGGTCATGGCACGACGCGGGTTTGAGTACGAATCGAGCTGACGAACTAAGAGATAGAAAACAGAATAATATTAAAAAATAAATTAATTAATAAATAAAATAAATTAAAAACAAAACCTAAATCTAGACCCATCCCTCTCTCCCTCACCATCCCGATCTCTCTCCCCCTCTCTCGGATCTCTCTCATCTCCCTCTCTCGGATCTCTCTCATCTCCCTCTCTCGGACCTCGCCTCTTCCTCTCTCGGATCTCTCTCATCTCCCTCTTTCAGATTTCTCCTCTCCCTCTCTCGAATCCACCCTTCCCTACCTAACCTGATCCCCTAAACCCATCAGCCGCCCCCATCCCATCACACCCTCTCTCCCGTCAACTCTCCATCTGCCTCCCCCTCTCCGTCACTGTTCATCCGTCACCCCGGATCCCTGAAAATCTGACCACCATGTCACCCCATACCCAGCCGTCGCCCCCCTCTTCCTTTAAAAACCCAGCCCCCTTCTTCCCCTCACGAAAAACCCAGACCCGACCTTCCCCCTCTCTCTTCCCTTATCTGATCGCAACCCTAATCGCCCCCCCTTCTTTTCTTTCACCCGATCTCAACCCCTGATCTCTCTCTCTTCTTTGTGGTGGACTGTGCATCGCCGGTCAGAGCAGAGGTAGCTAGCACCGGAGGGGAAATAGCCTACCGGAGGAGGAGCCACAGCCAAATCCAACTCCCTAACCAGACCTCGACCGTGAAGACCCGTTGGACGTGGAGCAGATTGGACAATCAGAATTTTATATCTCACAAATATAAGGCAAGTATTCACTTAATCTGAGGTTATTTTCAACTTATGTTTTTGTACCCATAAGTTGTGATTTTTATAAATGATTTCTCGTATATCGTATAACATAACCATGAGTCATATGATGATTAATATTAGACTATGGTGATATGTTGGGTTTGACATCATTAAATTTTGAATTATATGGCGTAGTTATTAATACTGTTGAGTAACACCTTTGTTGAAATTGTGCTTGCTAGATGATTGAAAACGACCATTGTACTTCTACTACATGTGACATATGCTTGGTACTATGATATATACTATTGGAATCCATTACAACGTGCCTCTACGCATATTATGATCAAAAAGGGTGTAACATTTGTTGGGAGTTGGAGAACCAGCAGCATAATGAGAGTTCATAAACATTTCTTATTTGGGTCATGCAAAATATTTCTTGTTAGCTATATTTTTGTTCTCTTTATTGTCATCATTAAAAATCTTATTTTTGTAAAGACACCCTCGTACACACACACCCCCTTAGAGTGGGGGTTTACTTGCCAGTCAGTGGTTTGGACAGACCCTGTTTGGGGCACTACTCTTTCCACGAGTAGACTTTCTTGTAAAGTAGTACCAGAGCTGGAGTACGGGTGGCAGCTGCGGAGTATAGTGGCAGTGGCGGAGTTAGTAGTTGTAGTTTTCTTTTTGTAGTAGCCTTTTGTAGACCTTGTGTTGTATTTGTTGGGACTGTATCTGAATAACAAAATAAGTATAAATGTTGGGTTAGTTTAGCTTGTGGTATTGTTAGTGTAGATTGTAATTGCAATGATCCAGCTGTAAAGCTCTTTTGGGTATACCTCACCTCAAAGCCTAAGCTTATGATAGATCACTTTAAAATATAATGAGATATAAATGGCCTAATGTATTAACCTTATAGATGGGACCACCATACCAGCCTTTGTGTGCGGTAGAGTTAGTGAGGCTACCTGGTTCACCGTCGGAGGCTTGAGCATAGTGCTCCCATAGAAAGACACAGGTTAGTAAGTGGTTGCATTGACATGCCACACCTAAAGAGAAAATAGCATTCTTGAAGGTTGAGATTGACTCCAACTTGGTATAGTACCAAGATTGTAACCCAACCCTTTACCCCTTTCTCCCCTTACACCCCAGAGATCGGTATTCAGATTTATGGGGCATAACAAGCTTGGCTTTCGCTTCAACCACAGCTCCCAAGTAGTCAGAGGTACTAACTTTGATGGAATAAAGTTCAAGGTATATGCTGCCGTCTCTAGGGCATATCCCCAAAAACTAGGTGGCAGTGTTGTATAACTCATCATAGTCCGAACCATGTCTAACAAAGTTTGGTTTCTCCTCTCAGATATGCCGTTTTGTTGTGGTGTCCTTGGTGCAGTCAATTGGGACACGATCTCATGCTCACGTAGGTACCCAATCAATTCATCCGATAGGTATTCGCCTCGTCGATCTGAACGAAGAGACTCGATACACTTACCCGTTTGCTTTTCTGCTTCAGCTCTGAACTCTTTAAACTTATCAAATGATTCAGACTTCCACCTCATTATGTATATGTACCCAAATCTCGAGTGATCATCTGTGAAGGTGATGAAATATGTGGGTGCAAATTTTGGCAGAAGTCTACCAAACCGCGGGACCCACCGGCCCTGCCGGGTGGGCCCACGAAGACTACCGCGGGACCCACCGGCCCTGACTGGTGGACTCACGAAGACTACCGCGGGACCCACCGGCCCTGCCTAGTGGGCCCACGAAGACTATCGCGGGACCCACTAGCCCTGCCTGGTGGGCCCATGAAGACTACCGCGGGACCCACCGGCCCTACCTAGTGGGCCCACGAAGACTACCGCGGGACCCACCGACCCTGCCTAGTTGGCCCATGAAGACTATCACGGGACCCACCACCCCTGCCTGTGGAATCCCCAGAGATGACCGCGAGACCCACCAGCCCTGCCTGTGGAATCCCCAGATACGACAGCAGAAACCGCCATTGACCCTAATATTTCTCTATAAATAGCAGACCCTTCGAATGTAAATGGATCCGATTTTCAGTTCTGAGATCTGAATTTCAGAAACCAGAGCTCTGGAATTTTCCAGCTTCCCATCCTTCACCTCTCCTTGATCTTCTTCTTGTCTGTAAGAGATCGGAGAGGTTTCAGTGAACACTCGGCCTATCGAGGTCACTTCGAGAAAAGTGTTAGAGAATTCGGGTTGCTCCCTATAGCACGGAGACGTAGGCTTCGGCTGAACTCCGAAATCACCTCTCGTGTCACTCTCTGATTGCATCTTTCTGTTTGCATATCGAAAGCAGCAACTCCAATCAACAGATCGAACAACAATCTTCGACTCGAACCTCAATTGACTGGTGCAGCGAAGTCTTTGGGTCGGCACGAAGGTTTTCCCCCATAAAATACTCGAAGCCTCCTATAGCAGGGACACTTATGGGCCCACATACACCAGTGTGTACTAACTCCAATACCTCCTAAGATCTGCTACCTTTGGCTCGGAAAGTTCTTTTGGTCATCTTGCCTTCCAGGCAAGACTCACATGTTGGTAGGCTTTCTGAAACATTTGGACTTAAAAGTCCCGCCTTAACTAACCGGTAAATCCTATCTACGACTATGTGTCCGAGCCTTAGATGCTAAAGAAGTGTTGGATTATCTAAGAGATTTTTCTTTTAGACGAATTAATCATACAGGCTTCAGTTAGGTTATCCTACTTATGAGTGGAGTTAATTACATAGAGGCCATTCTGTGTCTTTTCCTTACAAACAAAAGAACCATTCAATTTAACTGACATATCAGAAGTATCAAATAAAACTAAAAAACCTTTATTATTCAATAAGGAAACAAAAATTAAGTTTCATCACAAGGATGATACATAAAGTATGGCTCTAAATAATAAACTTCTTCCATCATAAAACTCCAAGACGACATCTCCAACTGCTTCAGCCTCTGCCACGGCCTCAGTTCCCATGGTCAGGATGATCTCTCTATCACCCAGTTTTCTTGTCTCTTTGAACCCCTGCAAATTATTGCAAGCATGGTTAGTGGAACCAGAATCCATAATCCATGAGACTAGAGAACAACTGGATGCTACAAGGGTTTACACTATATGGATTTGAGATATACCTGTCTCAGCCTTCTTGGGAGCTGCGCAACAGTTACCCTTCCAGTGCCTCTTTTTGCCGCATCGGAAATATTTTTCTTTGGGCTTTGCCGGACCATCCTGCTTAGGAACCTGCAACTGCATCTGACCCACCTTCACGGGCTTCTTAGACTTTTTTTTCTTCTGAAACTTGCCTTTGGCTTTCAGAGAAGACTTCCGCTCTATGTTCAGGGATTGGGCACCTACCTTCATCCCATCCTCTGCCGCTTGGAGCACCGCTAGGAGCTCTGCGTTAGTCATCTCCAACCGGTTAAGGTTAATATTGGTAACGAAGCCCTCAAACATTCTTGACAGAGACGCAAGGAAAGTATCAGTCTGGATCTCTGCATCCAAGATGACATCGAAAGAACCAAGTTCATTCATATAGCCAAACAATTTCAGCATATGATCCTGAACTAAAGTCCCCTCTGCCATCTTCGTAGATACCAATTTCTTGATGGTCAGGTAACGAGTTACTCGATTACGACCCTCAAATATTTCTTTTAAATAGAGCATCATGTCTGAAGCGAAGGCCATGTCTTCGATTTGCTTCTGAAGGAAGATCTGCAAGGATGCCACTATGTAGCATTTGCACATCTTATCAGTATCTAGCCAGTCTTTCCATTCCTTCAATTAGACCTTAGGAGCACTTGGTCCTGGCATAGCCTGATAAGGGGTACTTAGGGCAATTGAGTGTTTGTCAACCCTTAGGATGAGCATTAGGTTACGCTTCCAGTCCTCGTAGTTTGGTCCCATAAGTTTGATATCATTAAGGATGGAGGCAAGGGGGTCGAGCTTGGTCATATTTTCTAGAAACAATGGTTCAAAGAAAAAATTAGGGTCTACTATAATCTATTTTATAGAAATTAAAAATAGATAATGTTTATTGCAGCCGCTATGTCTTCACTACCTCAAGTGGAGACATCTAGGAATCAAAATTCCCTGGGCTCGAGCACTAAGATTATCGACCTTGAATTGGAGACAGTATCTCGGTGAGAGCATGCAACCGCTTCTACCAATGGGGTGTTTACGACCTAGTCTTCATCAGAATTACTCACGACAAACTAAAAGACCTCCCAGTCTCTTTTTGGCCAGCTTTATATAATCCGCCATGCGCAGCAATGGTGGCTTCACACAAGCTTCCGGATACTTCTCACAAATCTAGGTGGTGTCGGCAGGGGAGTTCATAAGCTCCCACGGTGTAAGAAAAAACTGTCACCCACTGCTACCGGCATCCTCCATGTCCCGAAGGAAACCACTAGGTGAACCAGTATGGAAGGAAACACAACTCTCACTCGGTGGGAATATCGAACTACGTATCTCTCACCTAGACCTTTAGCCGGTTGATTGTGGAAGCCAAGGGCTCCCCTTTGGAGGAAACCTCTTACAAATCCCTTCTTTATAAGGTTTTATGCATGTCTAGAAAGGTTACTGTGGGTGCAAATTTTGGCAAGAAGTCTGCAAACAGCGGGACCCACCGGCCCTGCCTGGTGGGCCCCCGAAGACTACAGCGGGACCCACTGGCCCTGCCAGGTGGGCCCCCACGAAGACTATCGTGGAATCCACCGGCCCTGCCTGGTGGGCCCAATAGCCTGTAGAATCCCCCAGGAGACGGTAGCGGGGCCCACCAGCTTTACCTGGAGGATCCCCAGATGCTGCAGCAGAAACCACCATTTACCACCAGAGAATCCTATAAATAGCAGAGCCTTCAAGTGTAAAAGGATCCAGAACTCCAGATCCGATTTCAAACTCAGAGAGAAAATCCAGAGAGAAAGATCAGTGCCATCATCATCTGATATCTGATTTCAGAAATCAGAGCTCAGGAAGCTCTAACCCTCTTAGCTTCCCATCTTCCACCTCTCTTTGATCTTCTTTTCTCCTTCGAAGAGATCAGAGTGTCTTCGGTGAGACTCGGCCTGTCGAGATCACTTCAATAAAAGTGTTAGTGAATTCGGGTTGCTCCCTATAGCACGGAGATGTAGGCTTCGGCTGAACTCCGAGATCACATCTCCCGTGTCAACTCTCTGATTGTATCTCCCTCTCTGTTTGCATATCAAAAGCAGCTACTTCAATCAACAGATCGAACAACGATCTCTTCGACTCAAAACCTCAATTGACTGGTGAGGCGAGGTCTTCGGGTCGGCACGAAGATTTTTCCCCACAGTTACTACCTCATAGACCTAGACCCTGGTCAAGCAGAAGGAAGTAACACTCAACAACAAGATCATCCTGAGACTCGTTCAATGAGTCAAAGGCTCAACTTTGGGCAGCCCCTTGCTGTCCCCGAGATGGGGGTTAGCTCAGGGAGTGGGAGATCTGTCGATCGACCGATCGCCCATACCGCATGACAGTCAATTGGGCAAACGGCCCCTGCTCCTGCTGAAGATCCTCCATCGACCTACCAAATCTCTGCAGTCGACTTCCAACTGCTCCAATTGGCGAAGCAAAACGCCACCCTCACCGCTGAGAGGGATGCTCTTAAGAAAGCAGCTTCCGAGGCTGGGATCGCTCTTCCAATCCCCTCTACAAGTGAGAGGGTCAATCTTCCTCGACATTCAATCCACTCCGAGCAACGGAGGTCAATGGGCACTGCTGCCCTCGAGAGGATTCAACGCGACCCAACTCCCTCTGCTGCCCCCTGGAAGCAGAGTGTTTGGGACCGCCTCGACGACGAGTCCTCCCAATCATCTTCTGGTGGCAACTACGATAGGAAGGCTCCTTCAAAGCCCGATATACCAAGGAGATACCAGATGAAAGGCGCTCCTTCCAAGAGTAGAGTCTCCCCTTCCATTCCACTCCAACACAGACTCGGATCAGACCTTTGCCACCGACTCCAACCTGCTGATATTCAGAGGCCTGAACAAGACCTCTCGATTCTACCTCTCGATCTACATCCAGCTCAGGGGCATGGTCGTAGAGATGGGTACTCCTCTGCCGGGCCTCTCCACCGGAGTTTATTCGAATCAACATTTCCAAGGGGATGGAGAACTCCCACTCTTCCCAAATTCAATTGCATCAGAGGAGATCCAACTCTCCATATACTTGCCTTCAAGCAAGCCCTGATACCACACGAAGAAGAAAACAACGTGCTTTGTCGCACTTTTGCTGAGAGTCTCGATGAGCCCTCACTTGATTGGTATCATAATCTCCGAGCTGGGTCCATCACCTAGTTCGGTGCTTTGGGTAACCTCTTTGTGCAGCACTATCAACTCAATCTGAAGCCAGAGAAGAAGCTCGACTCCCTCTATCGGCTAAGGATGGGTGCTGACGAGACTCTCCGTAATTTCACAAGAAGATTTCGCAATGAGCATGCTGCTCTCTCTGGAAGACATCTGGATGATGAAGCCATCATGTTGGCTTTCCAGAACGCCCTCCACTTCGATCTACACATCTACAACGACTTCATCCGCAATCCCCCTCCTTCTCTGGGTGCTATGTTCGATCGAATCCAGAGAGAGATTGAGGTTGAAGATGATCAAGTCGCTCACAAAGGGTGAGAAACGAAGCGAAGATCGGCGGAAAGAGAAGCTCCCAAGTACGCTGCCAAAGCCCACAATGCTGAAGCGGTAGCTCCTCCAACCAACAAGCGATCAAAGAATGACGGACGCCGATCTCCAACGAAGACCACTTTCACCGAGTGAAATTTACCAACCGAGCAGATACTCGACCGCATTCAACACAAGGAATTCCTTCGAAGGCCCAATCCTCTTCAGCCAAACTCCAAATTCAAAGCGGACAAAACGGTCTACTGCGAATTCCATCGAAGTCACGGCCACTCCACCGACCGGTGCTATCGGCTGAAATTTCATCTTGAAGACTTATTGCGAGAAGGCCATCTTCAAGAGTTCGTCAAAGGCGGACAAGATCAACGTCGAGCCTCTGCAAAGGGGAAAGAGGTGTGTTGGGTCCATCAAGTCTCCTCCAACCGGCAACCTATCTCTGTGAATGCCAATGTCTTTGGTATTCATGGAACATTGCACAATCAAACTTTGATCGGGAAGGAAGTGGATCGGCAAGTTCGACACATCTTCCACGTTCGTTCTGCGGCAAACAAGGAGGATACCTGGATCGAAAAGCCTATCGAAGGTTTGGCTTGGCCATCCATTGTTTTCAACGACTCCGACCTTCAAGGAGTTCATACTCCCCATCGAGACCCTCTGGTCTTGAAACTCCTCATCGACGGAAGCACCGTCAACCAGATCCTCATCGACACCGGGAGCTCCATCGACATTATATTCTCGGATTGCTTCAAGCGTCTGGGACATAGATACTCAAGCCTCGACGTCGTCCCGACCGTGATCACTGGCTTCAACGGCGAACAAAGCATCACGGTGGGAGAATCGAGATTCACACTCGATCTTAGCCGAGAGACTCGAGTCTCGGTGAGATTCGCAATAGTCGAAGGAATGTCTAGCTACAATGCCATTCTCGGGCGACCATTCCTCCACCAGATCAATGCCATCTCCTCTTCTTATCACCAACTTCTCAAGTTTGCAATGGGAGAAGGCATCGTCTGCATTCGAGGCAATCAGCAAGCTGGGAGGTCTTGTGAGGCCACTGCGGCTAAAACAGATCGAAAGATCAATATTGCTCCTCCAAAGCGGCCATGAGATGAAGCTGGTCCCTCTTCCAAATAGCAATCAAAGGAGATTCCGCTGACTGAACCCCCACCAATCGAATGGGAAGCCTCACCTTCAATTGAAGAGATCATCCCAATCAACATCAGTTGCGGAGATCTCCCTCGACAAACGTTTATTGGTACCGGTCTTAGCAACGCAGAAGCGCGAGACATGGTATCCTTCCTCCAGTCCAATATCGACGTCTTCGCTTGGGGTTTCGAAGACATGCCTGGAATCAATCCAGATGACGCTTGTCACCGACTTGCGATCAAAGAAGAAGTGAAGCCTATCAAGCAAAAGCCACGCACCATCCGACCGGAGCTACAAGTTGTTGTTCAGGAGGAGATCAGTAAGTTACTCGCAGCAGGCTTCATTCGTGAAGTAGAGTATCCTACTTGGATCTCCAACATAGTTGCTGTTCCAAAGAAGAATGGGAAGGTCAGAGTCTGCATCGACTTTACCAATCTCAATAAGGCTTGCCCCAAAGACCCATTCCCCATGCCAAGGATTGATAGACTCGTCGATGCCACTGCTGGCCACGAGCTATTGTCTTTCATGGATGGGTACTCTGGATACAATCAAATTCCGCTTCATCCGGATGATCAAGAGAAGACATGTTTTGTGACTAGCCGAGGTCTCTACTGCTACAATGTAATGCCATTCGGCCTCAAAAATGCTGGATCCACCTATCAAAGGTTAGTCACAAAGATGTTCGAAGATCAGATCGGTCGCAACGTCGAAGTCTACGTCGATGATCTCCTCACCAAGAGTTCCATTCGAGGAAAACATCTATCCGATCTGGCAGAAACCTTTCGAGTCCTCCGAAAGTATCGCATGAAGCTCAATCCTGCCAAGTGCACTTTTGGAGTTCAATCGGGCAAATTTCTGGGTCACCTTGTGACCAGAAGAGGTATTGAGGCTAACCCCGACCAAATTCGAGCTATTCTCGACATGCCATCGCCTACCAATCGAAAGGAAGTGCAACGCCTCACTGGAAGACTTGCTGCCCTCAATCGGTTCATCTCAAAGTCCTCCGACAAGTGTAAGGCTCTTTTCGACAAGCTGTGAAAGGCAGATACATCGGGATGGAGTCCTGTTTGTGAAGAAGCTTTTCAAGACATCAAGAAATATCTGGTGCAAGCTCCTATCCTGACTGCTCCACTTCCAAAAGAAGACTTGTGGCTCTATCTCGCTGTGACTGATCAAGCAATCAGTGCGGTCCTAGTCAATAGAAGAGAAGGCGTCAAACATCCAGTCTATTATATCAGCCACACTCTTTTTCCGGCTGAAACTCGCTACTCAAAAACTGAGAAGGTCATCCTGGTCTTGCTCACTGCATCGCGTCGTCTCCAACCTTACTTCGTCTCCCACCAGATCACTGTCATTTCAGAACACCCGCTCAAAGATATCGTTGACAAAGCTGGTCGAGCTGGTCGAATGACCAAATGGGTGATCGAAATGAGTGCTCTGGGGATTCAGTTCGAATCTCGCACTTCTATCAAAGGTCAAGCTGTTGCTGATTTTCTAGCTGACTTTCTAGTTGAAGACCCCATCACTTGGGAAGAAGATGTCGATATGCGCTTAGAAGATGAGGATAATCCTCCAATCAATCTTGCAACAAAAATTGATCCAAGTCTCGAGGCTATTGCTGCACTCCTCCATGGAAGCTTTACACTGATGGAGCTTCAAGTGTGATCGGTTCGGGAACTGGGATAGTCTTGGTATCCCCTGAACTTGATCATCTCCAGAAGGCCACTCTCCTCGGATTCAATGCCACCAACAACGAAGCCGAATACGAAGCACTCATTTTTGGACTCGAAATGGCGAAATCCCTAGGGGTAGATCGAATCATCGCCTACAGTGATTCCCAGCTGATCATAAGGCAAATCAATGGAGAGTATACAGCTCGAGAAGAAAGAATGCAACTCTATTTGGCCTTAGTACGATGTCTTCAACAACGTTTTACTAATGCCGAATTCATTCAAATCCCAAGAGCAGAAAACCGAGAGGCAGATGCCTTAGCCAATGCTGCCTCAGTTCTCGGAGACTCACTCGGAGGAAGGCAAATACAGATCGATTATCAAGAAGTGCCCAAGACCATCCCCGATCAACAGATCCTTGCTACTACAAAGAGATCTGGGGGTGGAGATCAATTGATATTGAATCTTGCTACTGCAAATGAACTTGAAGACTGGAGACAGTCAATTTTTGACTTCTTCAAATATGGCAAAGTACCAGAAGATCCAAATCAAGCCCGAAGACTTCAAAGGAAGCTCCCATGCTTTACCATTCAAGGAGAAGAACTATACTTCAAATCTCACAACGGAGTGATGCTCAAGTGCCTTGGTCCCGAACAAGCAGAGGCGATCCTGATTGATATCCACTCTGGAGCTTGTGGAAATCATTCGGGAGGAAGATCTCTTGAAGCCAAGACGAAGCTACAAGGTTACTACTGGCCAACAATGGCAAGGGATGCTCAGCAAATTGTTCAAAGATGCGAGCCATGCCAACGACACGCTCGAGCTATCCATCTCCCTGCAGATGAGCTTCACCAACTATCCAGTCCATGGCCTTTCCATCAGTGGGGGTTGGACTTCTTGGGTCCTTTCCCACCAACTCCAAGCAAGAAGAAGTATCTACTGCTGGCCACAGATTACTTCACCATATGGGTCGAAGCTGTGTCCCTCTTCCGAGAGACCGATGATGAAGTGATCAAATTCATTCGACATAACATCTTCTCAAGGTTTGACACACCTCAAGTTCTTTTCACTGACAATGGAGCTCAATTCGACTCTGACAAGTTCCGCAATTTCTGTCTGAACAACGAAATCAAGCTTTTCTATTCAACTCCAAGATATCCTCAATGCAATGGTCAAGCTGAAGCCTCCAATAGAGCTATTCTTGGTATACTCAAGAAGAAACTCAACGACAAGAAAGGATTATGGGAACAAGTTCTACCTGAAGTTCTTTGGGGGTATCGCACAACCCCGAGAAGGTCAACAGGGTTCTCACCCTTTCGTCTGACATATGGATCAGAAGCAGTACTCCCAACAGAAAATATATCAAATACTCTCAAGACCAGGGCAGTTGAAGAAGGGATCAATGAAGAGCTTCGAGTCAATGATCTGGACTTCTCTGAAGAACTACGAGACCAAGCCTCTCTTCGTGTGGCCAAGTATCAGCAGAAGATCAAACGAGCCTATGATGAGAAAGTCTACAAACGGCAATTCCCAATCGGCAGTCTGGTCCTTAGAGCAGTTTTCTACAATACGAAGGAACACAGCAGCGGGAAGCTTGCTCCCAACTGAGAAGGTCCATATATTGTCGAATCAGTGGGAGGCAAAGGCTCTTATCGACTGATCTCACCAGAAGGAGATAGATTGCCACGAGCTTGGAATTCTAGACACCTTAAATTGTTCTATCCATGATGTAAAGGTCATGATGAATAAAGTTCTTTTCCAAATGTTCAAATGTGCAAGTGTTCAACTTTTCAATTCAAGTTCTGAAGCAGTTTCAAATTATCCATATTCAAGTTACTAGGCCTTTTAACAAGTTTGGGTGTTAGAGTTGCGACTCAACCCCTTACTGGCAAATGTTAAAACTATTTCAGGTTGTCATTCAAAGCAACCTTCAAGTCACTGGTCGGTTTAACAAGTTGGGGAGTTTGTGTTGCGACACTACCCCTTACTTACAAATGTTAAACTGACCTTAAATTTCAATATTCAATTTCAATCAATTTCGATATCGTCTAACAGGTTTGGGTGCTTGAGTTGCGACTCAGCCCCTCACATACGAGTGTCACACGAATTCAAATTCAATTTTCAAAGCTTCAACAAGTTTGGGTAATTGAGTTGCGACTCGACCCCTTACATTCAAAAGATTGTATCTATTCCAATGCTATCCAGAACATGATATTCGAAGACATTCAACTCAAGAGACATCCAACTTTCAAACACCAAAAAGATTTCTATTATCAAAAATTGTCAAGTACAGGAGTGAGCTTTTTCATATCAAGAGCTTACAAGTGTAAACAACAAAAAAGAAGATGGGAGATCTCAAGGTTTTGCCACACTTTGCGCACGCGACTTCTCTCCCTCGGATCCAGCACGAGCTTTGCTCGCAACCGAAGCCTTTGAAGATCGGACACTGCTGGCATGGGCCCTAAGTGCCTCCATCGCCTTCTCGGCTGTTTCCCGGTAGCTCTTGACTTTAGATAGCGCATACTCTAACTCCTTCTTGGAGGTCTCCTCTCGGGCAGCAAAGGCAGCATGCTGGGCAGCAAGTTGTTCCTTCAGCTCCTTAATTTCAGTTGCACGATCACTAGACACGGTCTCAACCTTACAGAGCTGATTCTTCAAGGATTCAAGTTCATGACCCTGTGCCTCGTTACGGTTCTGCAACCCCTTGCTCTCCAGTTTCTCTTTGCGAAGCTCCTCGATCTTGGCCTTGAGAAACTCCTTCTTTGAGGACAGCACCTCCCTCAGCTTGTCCCTCTCCTCACGGGCAGCCTTCAGTTCAGCTGTCAAACGGGATACTTCAGCTGAAGCTTCCCTTTCTTCCGCCTTCCTGGAGAGCTTGCTTGCGACTTTCAAAACTGATGAGTTCTGCAAAAGTACAAAAGAGTTAGAATTATTTTGAAGATACAACTCAAATGATCGATCAAGCAGATGCACCTACCACCAGTTCAAGCCTGTCGAAGGCTTCATCCAGAGTAGCCCTCGGAAGATTGTAGAGCTTCCGGATTATAGTCGTGGGGTGGTTGATGTCAACATCACCCAAATTCTTTATCTTCTGAGTCGAGCCAACAGGCGTACCTGTAATCAACACAAGAGTTCAAAGAGTTAGAATATTTTCAACTTCAAAGACAAAGCAATCAAGATGGTGAATCATTCCGAATACCTGAGGCATCGACCCTAGGCTCTTTTCCCTTCCCATGGCCAGGGCTCTTACCCTTTGAGGTAGATTTCTCCTTAGAGTGGGTCGGCTTCTTCTGGAGTTAGGGAGTCTCATCTCCCACACGACTTCCTCTCTCCATGTGGGCTGGAGAGGGAATGCCCCAAAGAGGTGAGATCCCCTCTTCACCTTGTGGCTGCTCGATCCCAGCCACAAGGGCTGCCATCTCCTCAGCCAGAGAATGCGAGGGAGGAGGAGGCTGCTCAACCTCCAAACCACCGCTTGCAGTCGGGCCTTCAAGACGAGGCACCTCTGGGGGTATCTGGTTGAGGGGCGAAGGGTTGCTTCCAACCCCACCACTCCCCGAAAACTTGATCTTGAAGCGAACTGGTCGCTTCTTCAACTCCTCGAAGTGGTAGACGGGCTGTGCCTTCTTGCCGTCACCCTCCGCATCCATTACCTCCTCCATACGACGGGCCTTAGCCTCGTCAATAAGGATGGGTTGTGAGTCCACATCATCCCCACCAGTGGGGGTGGGAGGAATTTCTTCCTCGCCACCCCCATGTCCTTTGCCACCATCAGTGGGGGTGGGAGGAATTTCTCCCTTACCACCCCCATCTTCATCATCTTTATCTCCTCCTTCGTCGCTGCCATTGTTGTCATCAGCATCGTCATCGTTATCATCATCGCCACCCTCATCCTCTTCACCTCCACCTTCCTCCTCTCTCTCCTCCTCTCTCTCTTCTTCCTCTTCTCCTTCTTCCCCCTTTCTCTCTTCTTCTTTCTTCTCCTCCTCCTCAACATAGACTTTCCTTTTCTTCTTTGCCTGGCCTTGGCGATGGATCATCAGTTTCTCCTCTGAGGGTAAGGTACGTCTGGCTCCGTACGCCTTCTTCTCGACCCGAATGTTTCTAACAATTTTGCCGGATTAAGGGTCCTCCTCATAATCGGAATAGATGACCTCGTTATCTTCATAACGAACCTTCGATCGATGGAGGAGGTTGGCATTGCCGTGTCGAATCGGGCAATTCGAGAATTGCTTCCATGATCGAGTCCCGCATGTCAGCTCCAGGAAAAGATTGTAAATAGCCCCCACTCGCTCCGAAGACCACGAGAGAGCTCCTCATGCGCAGTACATATCTATCTCTTGGTGCACCTTGTACCGGGGAGTCTCAGGCACCGACAGAGGAGTCCATACACCGGACACCGATAGCGGCCAGTCGGTGTAGAGCTTGTCCGAGCCGATGGTGTCAATAATCGGGCGAAGGGCGGAGACACCTGTCAGATTGTAGAATGGACTATCTTTCCTCCAAGCCCATCGATAATGATAGAAGAAATACCCCAGCTCGATCCGGGCTTCTTCACCATCAGGGAGGCTGGAATAGCATTCCCTGAGTTCCTTCTGGAAGTCAGACTCTACGCGACAGAAAGCGTAGATGATCCTCCAGGCGTTTCCAGTGACCTGCCCGGGACAAAGACCGGAGGTGTTCAGCAATCTCGTGGCAAAAGGCGGCAATGGAAGGCACAGTCCACAGTTGAGCTGGCCAATGGTGACGATGGTTCCCATCACTTGCTTCTTGCTCGCATACGTGATGAAGATTGTCCGCCTGTTGACGCCAAAAGCGGATAGAACTCCCGGAAGTGCTGGTCGAGACTTCCCCTCTGTGAAACATGCTAGCAACTTCTGCAGCTTCTCCCTCTTCAAGTCAGTAAGTTTGCCACCAATATTATACCCAAACTCCGGTTCCGCCGACAGAGGCAGCTGCGGGCAAAGAACAAATCTTGCTTTGGGGATGTGCTCCGGACGGGAAGGTGCAGAGGCAAACCCCACTCCCTGGTGCCTCTTGCCCAATTGACCAAGCTCGATCAACTCGGCCCTGCCTTTGCCACGGCCCTTCGGGACATATGAGACTTCAGCAATTTCCTTCCCCTTCCTCTTGGAAGGAACTGCACTCTTCTTCAAACTGCCGGAAGAAGCCATTTGACCGATCGAAAGGAAGCAAAGGACAGAGAACAAGGAAACGAGAGAAAAAGCTCTGGACTTCGAAAATTTTCTGAAAGCGTGGGGCGAAAATGACAGCCAAAGAAGCTTAAGTATCCTGAGAGAATTAAGCGCAGAAATCGAGATGACACGTGTCATCACCATATCAAATCGTGTGTTTTTGTAGGTACACGTGGCATCCATCCATAGCAAGTGCAAAATCAGGCGAACAGTCGGGACCAGACGAAACGTCGAACCGGCCGGATCACCGGTTCAAATGAACCACCGGTTCAAGCGAACCACTGGCTCTATCAAACCACGGGGCCTGAAGATTCAACTCGTTGCACAAGTATTTTGTCCGGTCAATCGGCGGGATGGTGGGTAATTTACCAGAGGATCAGACGAAAATAGGGTCTTTCGCCTTAACCCTCAAAACTTGACCGGCTGATTTTAACCGATCGGTCAAAATCACCCGATCGGTCGATTTTCTACTGGATCAGGCAAAAAACTTGTGTTTTTTGCCGATCACCCAAACCTTGACCGGTTGATTTTAACCGATCGGTCAAACTTGACCGATCGGTCAAAATCAACCGATCGGTCGATTTTCTACTGGATCAGGCAAAAAACTTATGTTTTTTGCCGATCACCCAAACATTGACAGGCTGATTTTAACCGATCGGTCAAACTTGACCGATCGGTCAAAATCAACCGATCGGTCCATTTTCTACTGGATCAGGCAAAAAACTTGTGTTTTTTGCCGATCACCCAAACCTTGACCTGCTGATTTTAACCGATCGGTCAAAATCACCCGATCGGTCGATTTTCTACTGGATCAGGCAAAAAACTTGTGTTTTTTGCCGATCACCCAAACCTTGACCGGCTGATTTTAACCGATCGGTCAAACTTGACCGATCGATCAAAATCAACCGATCGGTCGATTTTCTACTGGATCAGGCAAAAAACTTGTGTTTTTTGCCGATCACCCAAACATTGACCGGCTGATTTTAACCGATCGGTCAAACTTGACCGATCGGTCAAAATCAACCGATCGGTCGATTTTCTACTGGATCGGGCAAAAAACTTGTGTTTTTTGTCGATCACCCAAACCTTGACCGACTGATTTTAACCGATCGGTCGATTTTCTATTGGATCTGGCAAAAAAAACTTGTGTTTTTTGCCAATCACCCAAACCTTGACCGGCTGATTTTAACCGATTGGTCAAAATCAACCGATCGGTCGATTTTCTACTGGATCAGGCAAAAAACTTGTGTTTTTTGCCGATCACCCAAACCTTGACCGGCTGATTTTTACCGATCGGTCAAACTTGACCGATCGATCAAAATCAACCGATCGGTCGATTTTCTACAGGATCAGGCAAAAAACTTGTGTTTTTTGCCGATCACTCGAACCTTGACCGGTTGATTTTAGCCGATCAGTCAAACATGACTGATCGGTTAAAATCAACCGTTCGATCGATTTTCTACTGGATTGGGCAAAAAACTTGGTTTTTTGCCCGATCACTCGAACCTTGACCGGTTGATTTTAACCGATCGGTCAAATATGATCAATCGGTCAAAATCAACCGATCGGTCGATTTTTAACTGGATCGGGCAATAAACTTGGTTTTTTGCCCGATAACTCGAACCTTGACCGGCTGATTTTAGCCGATCGGTCAAATATGACCGATCGGTTAAAATCAACCGATCGGTCGATTTTCTACTGGATCGGGTAAAAAACTTGGTTTTTTGCCCGATCACTCGAACCTTGACCGGCTGATTTTAGCCGATCGGTCAAATATGACCGATCGGTCAAATTCAACCGATCGGTCGATTTTCTACTGGATCGGGCAAAAAACTTGGTTTTTGGCCCGATCACTCGAACTTTGACCGGCTGATCGGTCAAATTCAAATATGACCGATCGGTTAAAATCAACCGATCGGTCGATTTTTTACTGGATCGGTCAAAAAACTATGTTTTTTGACCAATCACCCCATCCTTGACCGGTTGAAATCGACCGATCGGTCAAATTTGACCGATCGATCAAAATCTGACCGATCGGTCAAAATCTGACCGATCGGTCAACTTTGACCGATCGGTCAACTTTGACCGATCGGTCAACTTTGACCGATCAGTCAAAATTGACCGATCAGTCCTTCAAAACGCTGACACTCAGCAAAAGCTCCTCTACGTGTGTGATAGGGGGTCATTATCTTTGCACCACGAATCCAAGCCAGCCAAGGTGGCCTCTTAGCTAACTTGGAGGGGGTAACTGTGGGTGCAAATTTTGGCAAGAAGTCTACAAACAGCGGGATCCACTGGCCCTGCCTGGTGGCCCCCCGAAGACTACAGCGGGACCCACTGGCCCTGCCAGGTGGGCCCCCACGAAGACTATCGTGGAATCCACCGGCCCTGCCTGGTGGGCCCAATAGCCTGTAGAATCCCCCAGGAGATGGTAGCGGGGCCCACCAGCTTTACCTGGAGGATCCCCAGATGCTGCAGCAGAAACCGCCATTTACCACCAGAGAATCCTATAAATAGCAGAGCCTTCAAATGTAAAAGGATCCAGAATTCCAGATCCGATTTCAAACTCAGAGAGAAAATCCAGAGAGAAAGATCAGTGCCATCATCATCTGATATCTGATTTCAGAAATCAGAGCTCAGGAAGCTCTAACCCTCTCAGCTTCCCATCTTCCACCTCTCTTTGATCTTCTTCTCTCCTTCGAAGAGATCAGAGTGTCTTCGGTGAGACTCGGCCTGTCGAGATCACTTCGATAAAAGTGTTAGTGAATTCGGGTTGCTCCCTATAGCACGGAGACGTAGGCTTCGGCTGAACTCCGAGATCACATCTCCCGTGTCAACTCTCTGATTGTATCTCCCTCTCTGTTTGCATATCAAAAGCAGCTACTTCAATCAACAGATCGAACAACGATCTCTTCGACTCAAAACCTCAATTGACTGGTGAGGCGAGGTTTTCGGGTCGGCACGATGATTTTCCCCCACAGTTACTACCTCCTAGACCTAGACCCTGGTCTACTGCGCTCCCAGTAGGATTACAAACCTTCCCGTAAAGCATTAGTAATAATGGAAAATATCATAGTCCATACCTTGAATACTCAGTTTTTGCCTTTCTTGCAAGGATCATATTACATAGATTCCAAGGATCCCGATACCTCACTAGTTTGTCCATAATCCTAAGATCTGGAGCCTACCCTAAGGTCAACGTGCAAAGGACTCCCACTAGAATGACACCTCATTCACAATTTGATGCCTGATGTCATAGTAGACCTCATCTCATTATAGGTTTTTATGCTGACCAAATAGGGACATCTGACAACCTTCGTCGGACCTCAACCTAATAGTGGCATAACCAAATCGTGACGAGTTCACACTACCATCAAACGTCAACTAGAAACAAGTATCACTTAGTGGAGTCCAAACCTAATTTGGTCGCTAGGACCATATGGGAAAAGGGCATCCAACTAGGGTTATCATACTTCCAATGGGGTCATTAATTATCTCTAAATAAATCTAACACTGCATCTATCACGGCGCACAGTACTCGGCTACCTGAACTACCACGAGGGCGGTTACCACCTTTCCTTTTAGTTAGCCCTCGGATTCGCACATGTTAGAAACATATAGAGACACCGATGAATCTATAAACTAAGTACTAACCCTAAGCCTGATCTAGAGACTAACTCACAAGCAAGACTGATAATTAAATTCTCATCGGGGTTCTCTAAACACTAAGTAAAGAGTATAACAAAAAAATATCCAAACTTAATCAAGCCCAGAGTCTGACCCCTGAACCTGAATAGCACAGCCAAGATATCCTGTTCTTCAATCCTGTACGATCTCCCGACAACGATCCTGATTATCGCCAACGTGCATACTTTCACCCGGTCTTTGCACTCCATGGTACCGCTTGCCCGAATAGTGGATGTAGCATCATCTTCTTCTTCCTGTAACAAAAAAACTAACACACTCTGAGCAAGTACTCGTTCGTGTACAATTTTGCTAGAAAGAAAAGAAACAATCCTAAAAAACTTGGCCAAGGAACCGAGGGTGGTCAACCTCTACCCTCCCCCATCTAGAGCCTTAAAATCCACAAGCACAATAATAATCAATGCAAAAAATAAATCCGGGGTCTGACCCCCAGAAGCATACAATCACAGATTATTATTCAGCGTGGCACCTGCAAAGAGACGATACATAGCACAATCCATATGCATGATCTATACCGAAACCCGACGAAAACATATGCCATCATATATTCACATGATGCTTTCACGAATTCAAACATAAAACATACACCGAAGCGTGTTTTGATACCAATTGTTGGAATTAAATTCTATTATCAGAGTCGCAGCGGAAGCAAAATATAGATCCGAAGATCTCAAGATGTATATTTCATTACAATTAATTCTACAAAATAATCAATATACAAATCTATAATCTTAGCATATGTGCGGACATCCTAGAGGCATACTATGATCTACGGAATACATGCATGCATCTAGTTAGGTGTTTAGAATCATCATACCTTGTGGATCTATGATCCAAAGAGAACGGAACAATGATGAACCACATGTGAATCGCAAGGGAAGCTGTCGGATGACACCTTATCCTTTGCAAAGAGAGGAATCCTAGAAGTGTGCAAGGACTACGAGCCGATAGAGAAATTCATTACGAAGATGACGGCGAGCCATGAGATATCCTTCTTCTGATTCTCTCTTCTTCCTTCTCCTTCCTTCCTCCTTCTTCTTCCTCTTTCTTCCTTGGCCGAAACCACACAAGAGGGAGAGAGGAGAGGGGGTCGGGTTTTCTGGAGAGGGGAGAGCCTAGGGCCGGCCCCCTCTCTCTCTAATCCCTTTATAGGGCTGGCCCCAACTCTTATGCGCAAGCCAAGGCTGGCCCCCTAGAGATAGGGATGAGGGGGGGCAGTTTTTAGAGTTTCTCCATGTCTATCGTGAAGCCTGGACAAAAACACCTTTACAAAAAGTGAAATACTGTAAGAGAGATTGAGTGAGGTGTGCTACTCGGAATTGAGTTCCGTCAGCGCCTATGGTCTCCTAGAATTATTTTTCTCATTTTAAAATCCCTATTCAATATATTCTGAATCATATTTAAGTATTTACCAAAATACCCCTATGGCCCTTAATATATGTGAATTAGGTTCTTTGGCTTCGGGCTTGCGCTCCATTGCGCTACTTCGCATCCAACGTATCTAACCATCTTGGGGAATAATTCATATACACAATGATAGGGTGGAACCTTCAGGGTTTAGGATCTCTAACTCCAACCGGATACCTGATTAACTATTCCGGTAATATACTGAGAGTTCCGTTAATCAGCCCTAATCCGATTAACCCGCGTAGCCACCCAGAGTGTGACGCGAGTTAAACTCTAGTGATCCTAAACTTATGTTACTCCCTCGTAACCCTATTCTCTATTATACCTTGATAATCCTTAGTCCCTCTTATTACTGGTGCCATGATGCGACTCGGGCGGTGGGGAGTACCATCAGATCTCGATCGATCATCTGACTAGGATTTGATGACTTGTCATCCACAACACCACACGCCTTCCGGTTCTATGCTTAGCATCTGGAACGTCATCAGTCATACCGACAACCACCAGACCTGGGTTAATTGTGTGGACAGATCGACTCATCAAAATGCACCCATCCAACTATGGACGTCGGATAACCTGTAGGGATTGCATGCCCAATATATCGTGGTATTGATCTATGGAAGGTATGCACACATTGGCATATCAAAGCACTACTCAACTAGTTGGCTCGATGTACATGGTCTCTCAAGGTTATGGACAGATTATCTATAGTAGTAAGATGGTTTATGCACCAGTGTCTGAATCACTGAATTGTGCACCATCTTGGTTCCTGTTCAACACGATCATCGTGCTTGGTCAGGTGAATGGGAATCCCACATTCTTGTGGTGGAGACTTTACCACATCCTCTACCTGCCAATAGCTTATTCTCGGTGAAGCGACCGGTATCACCAAAGCTAGCTGTAAAGTAGTTGTCTACACAGAACCGGTCCACTGGGTCTCCCAAGCATGGATCCACCATGCACCTCAATGGCCTACTATATTTTCTAGGGTCCTTTATTATATATGAATTAACATACACCAAAGTAGTATTCTAATTAAGCAATAACTAAAGTCATCTTTATTAATGTTAATACAAAAAATCCACGCGCAGAACATACGAGCTACAACACCAATCACGGCGACCGAAAGACCAGCGAACTGGCGCCTGCCTCCTAATCCGGGAGAGCGGAACTTCACCGTGATAACCCTCTCTCTTGGGAACATACTGCACTAGGTTCAGAATGAGCTATTTGTGCAGTACCCTCCTCCCTTTTAGCAGGGCGAGCCCGGTTCTACTGACAACACCCGACGATGTGCATTCCACAGAGGTGTCGGGCACCACACCAATCGTTACCGAGCTCTGAGGAATCACTTGGAATACCTTGTTGTCCAAGTTCATTTAGACCAATTCATCTCACAATCGCGGTGAGTCAAGGTCATCCCCACACGAGTCCCGAGAGAAAAAGATCGGCCGGCTCCACTACCTCTACCTCCTCAGGGCAGGCCAATGATCTACCATACCATTACCGGATACCTGGGCGAGTCGAGGACCAACAATGAAGTTCGACGGTAAGTAAGGGAGGTGGAACAAATGCAAAGGTGCACTTTATCTCACTCCTACCTACTTTGCTTCAAATCCCTCATCTGGAAGCCCATGACTTTATATGGTTTTTGGAGGATGATATGGCTGGGATTGCTACTCCATATAATGACCCCCTTATCATACGTCTCATGATGGCCAATATTAAGGTACAACGCATCTTGGTAGATTCCGGGAGTACCATGGGCATCCTCTTCTTATCGGCTTTTAAACGAATAGGATTTTGACAAGCTAATTTGTCTCCAGCAACGGGCTCCCTTTGTGACTTCACAAGCAAAGTCGCTAAAGTAGTAGGGGAGATTACCCTGATGGTAACGGCGGGCCCCGAAGTCCGATAAGCCTATTTTGCCATGGTTAATGGACAGTCTGCTTTCAATGCCATCCTTGGGCGACCTTGGCTAAGGCAGATGAATACAGTGTCCTCACCCAACCAAGCCCTCAAATTCCCTACTCCAATGGGAGTTATGATTATCCGGGGTGATCAGGTCACTGCTACCAGATATGAGCAGGACATCCACTATCTCACCACCATTTGCGCTTCTAAGGCCAAGAGACCGGCACCCTCCTAGCAGTTAGCTGCCTCTCTACGCAAGCTTCCTAACAATCCAAGAGTAACGACCCCCTAACCTTGTGAGATACCCACTTTACCCTCGTGGATAGATGGCTTAGGTGAAAGTGGCGTTAGTCAAGAGCATGGTACGGGATGCCACCCAGCAGATGCTGCGAAGGGAAAATCCCCTGTTGCGGAGCCCCTCCAAGCGATAGATATTGGAGATAATGGGATTCCGAGGGTTATCCACTTTGGACATCATTGACCGAAGCCGAAGTCTTTGCCTTGATAATTCTTCTCAACGATTACCAGGATGTGTTCGCATAGAGCTTTGTCGACATGCCCGGGATCGATCCAGAGATCGCTTGCCACCGTCTACACACCCTGCGTGATTTCCCTCTGGTCAAGTAGAAAGATCGGCATATCACAGCCGCAAAGGCCGCCGCAGTGGAGATAGACGTTGAAAAGCTAGAGCATGTTGGCTTTATCCTGGCGGTGCCAAAGAAGAGCAAAGCCGTTCGGGTATGTATTGACTTCTCCGATCTCAACAAAGCATGCCCAAAAGATGGATTTCTACTCCAAAGGATCGGAGCTCTGGTAGATATGGCCATCGGGTTCCGAGCTCTCTTATTTATTGACGGGTACTCTGGATATAACTAGATACCTCTTTATGTTGACGATCAAGAGAAGACCACTTTCTACTCATGAGCGGGATAGCAAAAGCTGTTCTGCTATGGAGTGATGCCCTTTGGACTCAAGAACACCGGGGTGACCTACCAAAGGTTAGTCACTCACATATTCAAAGATCGGATCGACAAGAATGTTGAGGTGTGTGTAGACGACCTCTTGATGAAGAGCCGAGAATAGGAGGGGCATGTTGCCGACCATAAAGAAGTGTTTGACGTCTTGAGGAAATTCCAAATGAAGTTGAACTTGACGTGGTATGCATTCGGAATCACCTCTGGAAAGTTCTTGGGGTACCTGGTCACCTATCTTGGGATCGAGGCCAACCCCGAACAAATCAGAGCGCGCATTGAGATGCCCTCGCCGAGGATATAGTAGGAAGTCCAGAGGTTGAGTGGGCGAATCACAGTGCTGAATCTGTTAGTATTGATATGTTCTAAGCTTGTAAAAATTTATGTTTTGATCTAATAAATAAAGGTTGATAGTTATTATATGAGATGCATATACGTACATAACATATTTACGTGTTCTTTTAAGAACAGAGAGACATAGTTGTATGGTAGTCCACTAAGTAGAAGACTGAGTAGATTCATCCCATATAATCTAAATCAGTTCGCAGCTATGATCAGGTTAGTCGCCTCATCATGATAAGTTATTATGGATGACAGTGCATGGGAAGTCTTCACCATAGTCATACCAAGCACAGTGTATGTGGCTAAATGGAACTAACACGGTGTACAGATCAGTGAGCAGACACTAATTACTCGACGGGGTAATCAGAGGTACGATATATAGGTCAACTTGAAAGGAACCAAGTCATATGAGTATTCGAGTCTGACGGTATTCTCCACCGCTCGAAGTGCATCATAGCATCAAGTGGAGGGACAACGAGTTTATAACTACTAAGAGGAGAGCAGGGGTATGACGGAGAACATAGTAAGTCCGGGTGAATTGGAGTGCAGCCTGCATCATACTCTGGGTGGCCATATAGGTTAACTCGAGCTTAGAGGATCGATGGTACACTAGGGTAGTGTGTCGATCGAGCTTGAGTTGGAAGCCATGAACCCCGGTCCACCTTTTCTATATTATATACGGTTCTTGAACCATCTCCTTAGAACACAGTGTGCAGTAAGTGGAAGTAAGAAGTCTACGTTCTGTGAGTGCTTGGCACTAGTGCACGGTAGATGTATAACTATATGCGAGTACTAAAAGGGAAGCCCTAGACTAGTACAAAGGTGCAAGTAGTTATCCCTCGTCATAAGTGAGTTTCACTTCATGGATGCAATGCACCAGGATATATTGCGAGTTGACTAGTTGACTTTACTATGGGCACCCTCCTGTGACCTCAGTTAATAGTAAAGTAACTTGTAAATATCACTTATGGATGAGTCGCTAAGTCTCGCACGCTAGAAATGATCAATTTGAGGTATAAGGGCATTTTGGTAAAAATGCACCCTGCCAAACCTCACTAGTGGCCGACCCTAGCTGTGGGAGACCATGCAGGGCCTGCCCCTATATACTGGGGATGAGAATCCCCCAGTAATAGGGCCGGCCGTAGGGATACGGATAAGGATTTGAATTGGTCAAATTCAAGTCCTATAAGTGGGGAAAACAGATAAATAGAAGGAGAGATAAAGGGAGATTTTTAGGGAGATTTTGGGGATTAAACCTATCCCCATGGAGCCTTATCCAAGGGGGTAGGCTGGCCTTATATAAGGGGTAGTGGGGCCGGCCATACATAAAAAAAAACAAAAACCGAACCCCCCTTCCACTCTTCTCCCTAGTTCTCTCTCCCATCTCTCTCTACTTCCCCGCTTGCGACTTCGTCTTCCTCACGTGGAGTTTTGTAGAAAGGAGAAGGGTTGTTCTTCGGAGGCACTCAGAGATCCGAGAGCGCTGTACCGTGTATCGTGCGAGATCGGGTGAACAAGAAGGCATCATCTCTTGGTATACCATTGACTTCTTCGTGGATGATCTTCTATCTCCATCAACAAAGAAGACAATTCTCCGTGGTTAAAAGATCCACACGAAGGTATGAATATTCTAACATTAGATCTAGCAAGTTCTATAATTTGTATGCATGCTAGATAATCATTACGCTAGATTTTTGTTAGACTGTTCGAATCACGTGCACACACATACACATATATGTAGATTAGTTTCAATAAAAGTTTAAATCGTGTAAGTGCACTATGAACGGTCTTTCGACTGTTTAATCGCTTCCGCTGCGATCCTCTACTATAGGATTATTTCCAATAATTGGTATCAGAGCCGTATTAATGGTGTGTGTTTTATGACGTTTCATAAAACCATCATGTGTGTGCATGATGAGTGCGTGATTTCATCGGGGTTCCTTTGCTTAGATCATGCATATGTATATATATTGTTTGTTCTTTGAATCGTACTTGTAGGGCGCCGCTATAAAATCTAGATCTATGTTTGTGCTTGCTACCGGGGGTTGGACCCCGAGTTAGCTTTGTCTGGATTTGCTCTCTATGTGTATGGATAGGTTTTAGAGCCTTAGATTGGGCGAGTGATAGGTGTTGACCATCCTCGGTTCCCATGGTTTTTTTCTAGGCATGTTTTCTTTTCTTTCTAGGAAACTATGTACGAGCAAGCACTTACTCGAAGCATACTAGACCTTTTTCGATTACAGATCGAGAAGAAAGATGTGCCAAAGAGATCCACCATCTGGAGCGTAAGCGGAACCCTGGAGGATGAAGACGATCTGGCAAAGTGTTCGCAAGCGCGACGGAGGAGCCAAACCGAGGGACCTTGCGGAGAAAGCTAAAGACTTGCGATATGCTAGTTAGGTTTAGGGATCGGACCCTGAACTTAATTTAGTTGAATGGTTGCTTTCTTTATTAGTTTTTTATGTTTCATATCGAACCCCGATGAGTTAATAAAATTATCAGTTTTCAGAGGGATACTTTTACCCTCCGGTCCAAGCGACTGTATTAGGATAGGATCTTGCTAGATGATGCCTATTATTCAGTTGACTTTTGATGGTAGTGGGATCCCTCACATATGGTTATGCCACCATTAGATTAACACCTGACTAGCTGGGTGTGCCTATTTGGCCAGCATCGAAACCTAAGATGAGATAGAGATCCATTAAACATCAATTGTCAAATTTATAAGCGAGGCACCATGACTAGTGGGAGTCCCTTCCTGTGTGTCTGACCTTAGGCTAGGCTCCAGGGCATTAGCGTGATAGCCAAATTTGTAGAGTATCGATGTTCTCAGAATATGTAATATGACCCTCGAAAGGAGAAATCCACTTGAGGCAAGGACTATGATATTCCGGAAATAATTAATGCTAAGCGAAAGGCTTGAAATGCTAGTATGTGCACGGTGTGACCAGGGCTAGTATATAGGAGGTTGCTACCTTTGCATTGGCATAAACTCATACTCGCAAAATAACCCTCAAACTTAATAAGGGATACAAGAGAGGACTTTTAGAAATCCTCTGGCCTCCATGGCCAATCACTTCGTACTCGGGTGTGAGGGCATAACTCAACATCCCCCTCGGGTGAGAGCTGTGTTTTTTTCATGCCAAGCAATTTAGTGATCTCCCTCAGGATATGGCAATTACGGTGGCAAGGGTTCAGGGCTTTACTCGCCCTCGTGGGGGCAGTTTGAACTCCCGTGCCATAATTATTTAGGCTCGTGGGTAAGTATCCGAAGTACATGTGAGGCATCTGCTTGCTCAGACAATAGTGTCATATGGTACTGGCCAAAAGATAACCATGGTTCATCAAAACCCTTAGTTGGCAAATTTGGATAGGGTCAAGGGAAAGACCTGTGTAAGCAGATAACCTACACACTGTCCCCTCGGGCGGGTGTAGCTGATTTCGAGATCTTACATACATGGTTAAATTAATCCATAGAGATGTCTTCACTTGAGGGTAGCGCTGATATTTGGATATAATTAGCTTGTTTTAAAAATCCATAAAATAAGTTTTCATATATTCTCATAATTTAATATTTTATTTTCAGATGACCAAGTTAGACCCCCTATCCGCTATCCTAAATGACCACAAACTTACCGGTCCCAACTATAAAGACTGGAAGGGCAACCTGTACCTGGTCTTAAGGATTGGTAAACATATGGCAGCCCTGAATGATCTTGAGCCAGAATTGCCAGGATCCAATGCCACAGAGGCATAGTTAAAGGCTTTTACTGACTAGAAGGAATATAATGAAATGTGTAAATACTATATAATAGCATCCTTGCAAACAACTTTGCAAAAGCAAGTTGAGAAAATACCCCACGCTTCTGATATGATGTTGTACTTGAAGGAGATGTTTGAGGGTTACAATCACATTAAGCGATACCTCACTATCAAGAAACTCGTTGTCACTAAGATGTCTGATGGGACGCTAGTTCGGAAACACATGCTGAAAATGTTTGGGTTCCAGAATGAACTAGCAACCATGGATAATATGCTAGAAGGCGAGGTGATGATAGACATCTTCCTCTCGTTACTGTCTAGAACCTTTGAAGGCTTTGTTAACAACTTTAACTTAAATAAATTGGCTATGACAAATATAAATCTTCTGGGAGCTCTCCAGGCAGCTGAGGATGGCTTCAAGCAGAAGAGTGAAGCACTACACGTGCAATACAGATCCTTCAAGAAGTATGGTAAACCTCAGGGCATGAAACACAAGAAGAAACCTAAGTCGGCACCTGTGCAGAACTTTGTGGGGGCCTCTGGATCTGGTGAATCAAAGAAACCGGGCACCAAGTGTTTTCGGTGTGGCCAAAAGGGTCATTGGAAGAAGGACTGGAAGAAGTCTCAAAATATTGGTGAAGGTAATCCATAACTCTTAGTTGTTGAATCATTTCTTTCGAGTAACAGTTCTTTTGCTAGTTGGATTATGGATTCAGGATCCACTAACCATGGCTGTAACTCTCTTTAGGGGTTTTGGAAAAGCAGAACGTTGCTTGATGGAGAGGTGACATTGAGCATGGGAACTGAGGCCATGGCTACTGCTGAAGTTGTTGGAGATATTACTCTTAGTTTTTCGAATAATAAGACATTGACTCTTATAGATATTATTTATGTACCATCCTTGAGATGTAATTTAATTTATGTTTCCTCTTTAGGTAATAAAGGTTATTCGGTTTGTTTTGATACTTCTGGTGTATCATTTAAGCTGAATGGAACTTTTATAATAAGAGGAATGGTTCAGAATAATCTCTATGTTGTCAGTCCTAATTTTGAAAAAGATAACCCAAAAACTTCAGCATTTAATGTTAATTCATCTAAGCGTAAGAAACCTTCAGAAAATTTAACCCAATTGTGGCACTTACGACTTGGGCATATTGGCTTAGACAGGATCCATAGGATGGTGAAGGCCGGGCTTCTGGAAACAGATCCTATGGAGATCCTTCCCACCTGTGAATCCTGCCTAGAAGGTAAGATGACCAGGACGACCTTTAATAACAAGGGAGTGAGAGCCACGGAGGTATTGGAGATAATCCATTCAGATGTATATGGACCCATGAGCGTCAAGGCGATTAGAGACCATGAGTACTTTATCACTTTTACTGATGATTACTCAAGATATGATTATATTTACCTGATGCATCGGAAGTCAAAATCTTTTGACATGTTCAAAGAGTTCTGGGCTGAAGTAGAAAAGCAGACAGACAAATATATAAAAACCCTTCGATCTGATCTAGGAGATAAGTACCTATTTGACGAGTTCCTTGGGTATATGGTAGAGCATGGGATAAAATCCCAGTTAACTGCTCTAGGAACCCCACAACAGAATGGAGTTTCTGAAAGAAGGAATCGAACCTTGCTAGACATGGTTCGCAGCATGATGAGTTATACTAGTTTACCAATAACCTTTTAGGGATACGCCTTACAGAAAATAGCATATATTCTAAACCATATTCCATCTAAGTTAGTACCTCAGATCCCTAGAGAACTATAGTCAAGGCAAAAACCAACACTACAATATTTCAGAATATGGTAATATCCTGCACATATGCGAAAAGACAAGAGAGATAAGATATAGCCGAAGTCCAAAGCATGTCTGTTTGTAGGGTATCCCAAAGAGACTAAAGGTGGACTATTTTATGATCCTGAGAAAAAAAAAGGTAATCGTTTCTTCGAATGTCATTTTTCTACAGCAATATTATATTATAGACCACAAGCCTGCTAGTAAGGTGGTTTTGGATAAACTACTGGGTACTAGTACAAAGAGCGCATCTAAAAGCATAGTAGGAGCTGACATTACAGATACTAATATACTAGATACTGTAGCATCTATTCATCTTGTAACACCACCACCTCGTCGCAGTGGGAGAAGTATCAGAGCTCCTGACAGATACTTTGGAGAAACCTTATGGGTTGATCCAGAGGGTCAGGATGATGATCCACTAAGCTACGATGAGTCAGTGAGAGCTTCTGACGGCTCTGACTGGCAAAAAGCATGGAGGCAGAAATTGCATCAATATCCCATAACGCTGTCTAGACTCTTGTCACACTATTATCCAATATTAAACATATTGGGTGTAAGTGGGTGTATAAAAGAAGAGAGGATTCGATGGTTCCATTGAGACTTATAAAGCTTGGTTAGTTGCCAAGGGTTATACCCTAGAGAGAAGGGATTGACTTTGATGAAACCTTCTCGCCGGTAGCTATGATAAAGTCTATTCGGATCCTTCTATCCATTGCAGCCCATTACAACTGGGACATCTTGCAAATGGATGTCAAGACAGCATTTCTCAAAGGGGATTTAGAAGAACACATATATATGATGCAGCCACCAGGTTTTGAGTCAAAGGGTTAAGAGCATCTAGCTTGCAAGTTACAGAAGTCCATTTATGGACTAAAGCAAGCATCTAGAAGTTAGAACATTCGTTTTGATCAGGCAATCCAGTCATATGGATTTACTCAAAATAAGGATGAATCATGTGTATACAAGAGGAGTGATAAAACTATAGTGGTGTATTTGATACTTTACGTAGACGATATTCTGCTCATTGGGAATGATGTTGGAATATTGTCAACGGTAAAAGTCTGGTTGTCAACACAATTCAATATGAAAGACCTAGGTGAAGCGAGTTATGTTTTAGGGATCAAGGTAACACAAGATCGCCAGAACAGGATTCTCTCGCTATCATAGGCCGCGTATATAGATAAGGTTATGGCCAGGTTTGATATGCAAAACTCAAAGAAGGGTTTTGTGCTATTTAGATATGGCATAAAACTGTCTAAGGATCAATGTCCTAAGACACCTAAAGAGAGAGCAAAAATGCAGAAGATACCTTATGCTTCGGTAGTAGGTAGTCTAATATATGCTATGCATTGTACAAGGCCAAATATCTGTTTTACAGTAGACATGATGGGTCAGTTTCAGTCGAATCCGGGTCCACATCATTGGACAACTGTGAAGTATATACTCAAGTACCTTCGTAGAACAAGGAACTATGAGTTGGTATATACTGCACAGGAATTGACACCGATTAGATATACAGATTTAGAATTTATGTCAGATTTGGAATCCATAAAATCGACATCAGGTTTTGTGTTTATGTTAGGAGGAGCAACGGTTAGTTGGTAGAGTGTGAAGCATAAATACATTGCAGACTCTACCACAGAGGCTGAGTCTGTTGCAGCATAAGAGGCAGCCAAAGAGGTGGTATATCACAAGAAATTCCTTATGGATTTGGGGTGTGTACTAGAGGCCCAGTTACCTAGTGTGTTTAACTGTGACAATAGTGGGGCGATAGCACAAGACAAGGAGCCAAGACATCACCAGAAGGGGAAGCATATCGATCATAAATTCTACTTGATTCGATAGTTTCAAAAGCAAGGGTGAGTAGCGTTGACATATATTGCATCTGCAGATAATGTTGCTGATTCTTTCACTTACCTGCCAAGGCATTCGAGCGACATGTGGACACGATCGGAGTCAAAACCGTTTTACTTTGCTAGACCAAGTGGGAGATTGTTAGTATTGATATGTTCTAAGCTTGTAAAACTTTATGTTTTGATCTAATAAATAAAGATTGATAGTTATTATATGAGATACATATAGGTACGTAACACAGTTACGTGTTCTTTTAAGAACAGAGAGTCATAGTTATATGGTAGTCCACTGAGTAGAAAACTGAGTGGATTAGTCCTATATAATTTAAATCAGTTCACAGCTATAATCAGGTTGGTCGCCTCATTATGATAAGCTGTTGGGGATGATAGTGCATGGGAAATCTTCACCATGGTCATCACCAGGCACAGTGTTTGTGGCCGAATGGAACTAACACGGTGTACAGATCAGTGAGCAGACACTGGTACACTAAGCCATATTTCTACTTAGGGTAAAACGGTCTTAAACCCTGAGGAACGATGTCTGATGGACTAACCAGTTGAGTGGTGCTTTGGCGCACCAATGTATGAGGATCCAGATACAGTGATCTAAAACCACAATGTACTGGGTTACCCGGCTGGTGTTGCATCAGCGTGTCACTCCTGTAGGCCATCCATACCCTTGACGGGACGTGCGTTCCTTGGTCTGACTTATACTGTACCAAACCTAGGCTTGGTGGTCATCAGTTTGACTGTTGACCGGGTTCTATTACTTGACGGGGAAATCAGAGGTACGATGTATAGGTCAACCTGAAAAGAACCAAGTCATATGAGCATTCGAGTCTGACGGTATTCTCTACCGCTCGAAGTGCATCATTGCATCAAGTTGAGGGACAACAAGTTTACCACTTATAAGCAGAGAGCAGGGGTATAATAGAGAACATAGTAAGTTCGGGTGAATTGGAGCGCACTCTGGGTGGCCACGAAGGTTAACTCGAGCTTAGAGGATCAATTGTACACTTTGGTAGTGTGTCGATCGAGCTTGAGTTGGAAGCCATGAACCCTGATCCTTGAAGGTTCCACCTTATCCATATTATGTACGGTTCTTGAACCATCTCATCGGAACACAGTGAGCAGTAAGAGGAAGTTGTCAGATTTAGATCCTATTATCAGAGTCACAGTGGAATCAAAAGATAGATCCAAAGATCTCACAGTGTATATTTTATTACAATTAATTCTATAAACCAATACACATGCAAATCTATAATCTTATGATCTGAAGAGAATGGAATGATGATGAACCGCACATAAATCGCAAGGGAAGCTATTGGATGGCACCTTGTCTTTTACGAAGGGAGGAATCCTAGAAGTCCTATCTCTGAGTGCAAGGACTACGAGCCGATGGGGGAATTCATTACAAAAATGACGGCGAGTCACGAGATCTCCTCCTTCTCTTTCTCTCTTCTTCCTTCTCCTTCCTTCCTCTTTCTTTTTCCTTGGACGAAACCACACAAGTGGGAGAGAGGAGAGGGGGTCGGGTTTTCTAGAGAGGGGAGAGCCTTGGGCTAGCCCCCTCTCTCTCTAATCCCTTTATAGGGCTGGCCCCAACTCCCATACGCAAGCCAGGGCTGGCCCCCTAGAGATAGGGATGGGGGGGCGGTTCTTAGGGTTTTTTCATGTCTATCGTGAAGCCTGGACAAAAACGCCCTCACAAAAAGTGAAACATTGTAAGAGAGATTGAGTAAGGTGTGCTACTCGGAATCGAGTTCCGTAACACCTATGAGCTCCTGGAATTATCGCTCATTTTAATATCTATATTCAATATGTTCTGAGCCATATTTTAGTATTTACCAAAATACCCCTATGGCTCTTAACATATGTGAATTAGGTTCTTAGGCTTCGGGCTTGTGCTCCATCGCACTACTTCGCATCCAACGTATCCAACCAGGTTGGGGAACAATTCCTATATGCAATAACAGGGTGGAACCTTTAGGGTTTATGATCTCTAGCTCCAACCGGATCCTTGATTAACTATTCCGGTGACACACAGAAAGTTCCATTAATCAGTCCTAATCCGATTAACCTGCGAAGTCACCCAGAGTGCGACGCAAGTTGAACTCTAGTGATCCTAAACTTATGTTACTCCCTTGTAACCCTATTATCTACTATACATTGATAATCCTTAGTCCCTTCTATTACTGGTGTCATGATGCAACTCGGGCGGTGGGGAGCACCGTCAGATCCCGATCGATCATTTGACTAGAATTTGATGACTTGTCATCCATAACACCACACACCTTCTGGTGCTATGCCTAGCATCCGGAACATTGTCAGTCATACTGATAACCACCAAGACTAGGTTAATTATGTGGACAGATCGACTCATCAAAACGTACCTATCCAACACTGGATGTCGGATAACCTGTAGGGATTACATGCCACTCAAGCGCCAGCCGGATAATCCAACGTACCGTGGTATTGGACTATGGAAGGTCTGCACACGTTAGCACATCAAAGTACCACTCAACTAGTTAGCTCAGTGTACATTGTCTATCAGGGTTAAGGATATATTATCTATATTAGTAAGACGGTTTATGCACCAGTGTCTGAATCACTGAACTTTGCACCATCTGGGTTCCTATTCAACACGATCATTGTGCTTGGTCAAGTGAATGGGAATCCTACATTCCCATGGTAGAGACTTCACCACATCCTCTACCTGCCAGCAGTTTATTCTCGGTGAAGCGACCGATATCACCAAAGCTGTAAACTAGTTCTAGGTCTACACAGAATTGGTCCACTCGGTCTCCCAAGCATCGATCCACCATGTGCCTTAGTGGCCTACTGTGTTCCCTAGGGTCCTTTATTATATATGAATTTATATACATCAAAGTAGTATTCTAATTAAAGCAATAACCAAAGTCATTTTTATTAATATTAATACAGAAAATCCACGTTCAGGACACACGAGCTACAACAATCTCTCACTTGGCCTAGCAGGGAATAACAGTCATAACTCCTATGGCATCCACGTGCTTCTCAAAAGCCTTGGTCGATAATGCCTTTGCGAAAGGGTCCGCCATGTTATCTGCAGAAGCCACCTAAGTTACTGCAACCTCCCCTCGCTTCTGCATGTCCCGGATAATGTAGTACTTTCGCTTAATATGCTTACTCTTCTGGTGATATCTTGGCTCCTTGAATTGTACTACTACTCCACTATTATCGCAATGAAGGAAAATAGGATCTTGAGCTCTCGGTACACATCCTAAGTCTGTGAGAAACTTCTTAAGCCACACCACCTCCTTAGCTGCCTCTCACGCCGCAATGTACTCAGCCTCTATCATCGAATCCGCGATGCATCCTTGCTTCATGCTCCTCCAACTGACAGCTCCTTCTCCTAATGAAAACACAAACCCTAACGTCGATCTCCTAGATCCCGGATCTGCTGCAAAGTCAGAATCTGTGTATCTAATTGGCGTCAGTTCCTGTGAAGAGTAAACTTACTCATAATCTCTTATCCTACGGAGATACTTATGTATACTTTTCATAGTAGTCCAGTGCCCTAGACCCGGATTTCACTAATACCTACCCATTATGCCTACTGCATAGCATATATCTGGCCTTGTGCACGCATAGCATACATCAGACTCCCTACAGCCAAAGCATAATATATTTTATATATCTCTGCCCTCTCCTCAAGAGTCTTAGGACCCTGATCCTTGGATAATTTCATTCTATGTCTGAATAGAACTAGTCCCTTCTTGGAGTTGTGTATACTTAATCTGACAAAGATAGTATCTATGTAGGCTGACTGTGACAGCGAGAGAATCTTGTTCTGCCGATCTCGAGGTACCTTGATCCCTAGAATATAACTTGCTTCACCCAGGTCTTTTATGTCAAATTGAGAGGACAACCACACCTTCACTGTAGACAATGTTCCAATATTATTTCCAATGAGTAGGATATCGTCTACGTAAGACACTAGAAAAACTACTGCGGTCTTATCGCTCCTTTTATAAACACATGGTTCATCCACCTTCTATTCAAATCTATAAGACTGGATAGCCTGATCAAAACACTTATTCCAACTTCGGGATGCTTGCCTCAGTCCATAAATAGACCTTTGCAACTTGCACACCAGACTTTCCTGACCTTTTGCGACAAAGCCTGAAGGCTGAGTCATATAGATGTCTTCTTCCAAATCCCCGTTGAGGAATGCGGTCTTGATGTTCATTTTCCAGATCTCCCAATCTTAATGGGCTGCAATGGACAAGAGGATCCGGATAGACTTAAGCATAGCCACTGGCAAAAAGGTTTCGTCATAGTCGATCCCTTCTCAGTGGGTATAACCGTTAGCGACTAGTCTAGCTTTGTAAGTCTCAACGGTACCATCCGGACTCATTGTTCTTTTATACACCCACTTACACCCAACAGGTTTAATATTATGAGGCGATATTACAAGTATCCAGACCGAGTTATGGGTCATCGACGTCAGTTCTGCCTCCATGGCTTTGTGCCATACTGCATTGTCTGTAATACCCGATACGTTTGATTTCGGGGAAGCCCAGTTTTATTATTATTATATTATTGCTAAATTGATTGATTTGATTTCGTATTAATGATTATCGATGGTGTGGGTTTGAACTTGAGTTAGATCGAGCGGTGGGTCCCGGGTCCAGATCGCGAGGCGATGATGGAAGGAATGCAATCAGGACTTGAATATGTGTACTTTGTTTCACCGCAAATATATTATCGTTTATGAATATTAATTTATATTATAAGTATTAGTGGTGAGTCGGTCGGACTCGTTGAGGTGCGCATGCCAACATGTCTCAGCATGGCGCGGGTTTGAGCTAGAGTCGAGCCGATGGTTACAAAAGGTAGGAAAAAAAAAAGTTTTAAAAACCTAAATCTAAAAACCCAAATCCCATTCCCCTTATCACAGCCGTTCCCCCCTCTTATTTCCTGCATCCCTCATCCGATCTCTCTCTCTCTCTCCCCCCCCCCCCCCCCCGATTCATCTCTTGATCTCTCTGAGGTCTGTGCACGCGGCAATCGGGGCGTAGCCGGCCGGGGAGGAGCAGTCGGAGGAGGAGCCGCAGCTGACGACCCCCCTGCACCAGGTCGGTCACCTCCCCTCTTTCCCCTATTTTTCTTTTCTCTTCCTGTTGTATTGTTGAGACCAGCCCGACGAACCCCTGCTTTTTCCTTTTTTCTGTGTGGATCCAACCAAACCCTAGCCCCTTGTCACCTTCTGTTTGGTGTGGCCATGGTTGCCAATGGCTGAGCAGCCGACAAGCTGACCCATTACATGCCACCCCTCCTTCTCACCTTGCTGCGATGGTTGCCGACGGCCTCGTTGTCGGTAGCCATGCAACAAGTAGCACTTGACCCAGCCCGACCAGGGCCCATGGGCTGACAGCCACCTACCGCTTTGACCCCTGTATTCCCTCCGTTGTGGTGGCCGCCGTCGGTTTTGACGTCGACTGGCAGACAATAGAAGCCAACCACCATTGATGGCAGACCAGTCGATACCCTTCTTTTCTCTCGACCTGTTGGATGCAAGTTAGTCCTCAGCCAGATGGCTTGGCAATGAGGCAGCCAAGATAACCAGTCCCAAACCTTGTTTTAGGGCTATTGTTTTTCTCAGTCCTTTTTGATGATGACTGTTGCCAGCATGGCATTAGCCCGATTGCGGACTCTCATGATGTCCCAAGACCAAAACAGGCTTGTGATATGTGAATCACAATCATTTGCCCTCGAGACCTAGGTCGAGTTGATCGCAACCTATCCTAAATCATATTCAGTCAAACTGTAGTCAACCTGCCAAACCAATTGCCTATGCAATATTATTCTAGACCTAATAGGAATTCTTAGATCATTTTAGGGTATAAGTTGGGTAAGGACAACCCAATTACGCATGATGCTACCCCTTTAACCATATCGATTTTCGTGTCCATAACGCGATGATAACTACATCCAGTCCCCACACAAATAAATTTGAAATCCCCGCTTTTAGCATATTAGTAACGTATGGATTCATGCAAATTGCCATTTCGTGAATGGGACGATCCAGCCTTAGACGAAGCTGAGGCCAGAGACGGGAGTTCGTGCGCTTTGACGAGGTGACACAACACACTTTCTTTAATAATTAATAATACTGATATATAAATTAAGGGTAGGTGTCCATAACGCTGCATGCGGGTCCCGTCGGACGTCGTCGCATGTGGTCGAATGGACCCCGCCTTGCATGCGGAGTCACGAGTCCAACAACGCATGCATAAAATATTAATAATTTAATAATAATTATTCTATTGTTTGCATAGACACCATAGATAGGTATTCCCCTAAAATAAATAAATAAATAATTAAAGAATTATTGGGGCCCACCCTCCTGAGGGGAGTATGGCAACCCTAACACATGGGTCACCGGGATGAGTGTCTTACTTTATTGATTTATTATGTCGCATGGGTTGCGAGAGTAGTACGGGACCAGGGGTAAATTGTTGAAAATTCTTAAACATTAAATAGACTTTCTGTAGATTCAGTGTATATGTTGAAAGATGTTATATAAGAATCTACCTGGTTAGAGGGTAGGGACCCCGTGCGCGCAAGGGTCGTGAACCACCCTGCACTTACAGCCAAAGGTAAGTAGGTTAGGGGTCACGGGTAAGTGTTATGGTAAAGTCAATATGAGGTGCCCTCGAGTAGGGATTGGCCTAGCAACCCTGTCCCGGGGAGTTGAAGTCCCCATAGTAAAGCAAGTTGGACGGTAGAGCTCCACCGTGAAAGACGGGAAACCCCGTATGATCATCTGGGTGATTTATGCATGTCGTTGGTGGATGCACGGTAAGAGAGTTGACCCTCTACATCGAAATAAAAGGCCCGATAGTAATGCTCAACCGGGGGCAGGTTGAACAAAATATCCGGGGTTCACATCTGAGTGTGTGTTTGTCTCTTTATTAAATAAGAATTGTAAGACTGTTTACATAATAACCTAGTGACAGTAGATTTTGCATGTAAATATAGAAATTGCATGGACACACAGGACGTGGTTGAGAATATAGCTTGATAACTAGGTTAATCAGTAAAACAGCTTAAAATGCGAGCGTTGATAATTATTAAAACTGTTAGCTTGTCACTAGCCATTAATTTGGCTAATCTTCCAAATGTATTTTTGGGGGCTACTCATTCCCATGAGTAGACTCTCCTGTAGGAGCGGAGGCATCGAAGCAACAGTAAGAGTCCAGGAGTGGGTTTAAAGTTGCAGCTTATTCTTTTTAATTCTAGTATGTTAATTTTAGCAGTAGTCTCTTTCATTCGATGTAATCAATTGAATTGGAATAAGATTTTATTAGTTAGCTAGTGTGATGAGTTTGTTAGTGGTAATGCGCCTATTGAATCTTTTGGGTAGGCCTAAGGCCCAAGCCTAGGTTAGATCACAAAAAAAAAAATATAAGAAGAAGAATTGACCTAATTTGACAAGCCCAGTAGATAGGACCTCAAGACAGATACACCGAGTGTTAGGGAGCGGGTGAGATACTTGGCTCGCTGTCGAAGGTTTGATCCTCGTGCTCCTTTAGAGGATTTTATGTCAGTATGTAGTAACACCGTTAGGTCGCACATACTAAAAGGATATCCCTTTTAAAGGTCGAACCTGACCTAACATTTCTCCCTGTTGATAAATTTTATTTCTAAACTGAATAAAAAAATTTCAAGTTTCAAACTACCCTCTCTTGTTTGTCCCCTTTCTTTTCTTTCCATGTGTGTGAGCGTAGAAGGAGCCCAGTGAGAATCCTAAATTGGCATAGTTAAGTAACCAGACCCAAAACCCTCTACTTTTTCTCACCTCATACCCCAGGAATTGGTCTTCAGATTTCTGGGGCGTGACATTATCAGAGGATACCATCGCTTCATCGTAGTTCAGAAGATCATCCTCCTGAAACTCTGGGTCCACCAAGAAGGCTTCTCCAATGTATCTATCAGGAGCTCTTGTGGTCCTCCCACTGCGACGAGCCTGCGGTGATTCCATAGGAGTCGATTCTACAGTATCGTAAATCTTAGTGGTATCGGCTCCTACTATATTTTCTTTCAGTATACTCCCATCAGTACCAAGCAATTCTTCAAGAACTACTTTACTAGTGGGCTTATGGTCTATTAAATAATCCTGCTCTAGGAATATGGCGTTCGTCGAGACGATAACCTTTCTATCCTCAGGATCATAAAATAAACCACCCTTTGTCTCTTTTGGATATCCAACGAATAGACATACCTTAGTCTTTGACTCCATCTTATCTCGCTTGTCTTTCCACACATGTGCTGGACAACCCCAAATCCTAAAGTATTGCAGGCTTGGTTTTCGATTCAACTACAGCTCCCAAGGAGTCAGAGGTACTGACTTTGATGGAACAAAGTTCAAGGTATATGCTGCTGTCTCTAAGGCATATCCTAAAAACTAGGTGGCAATATTGCATAACTCATCATAGTTCGAACCATGTCTAACAAAGTTCGGTTTCTCCTCTTAGATACACCGTTTTATTATAGTGTTCCTAGTGCAGTCAACTGGGATATAATCCCATGCACATGTAGGTACCCAATAAATTCATCCGATAGGTATTTGCCTCCTCGATCCGATCGAAGAGTCATGATACTCGTCTGCTTTTCTGCTTCAGCTCTGAACTCTTTGAACTTATTAAAGGATTCAGACTTCCGCCGCATTAAGTATATGTACCCAAATCTTGAGTGATCATCCATGAAGGTGATGAAATACTCAAAGCCTCTTATAGAACGGATACTTATGGGGCCACATACATCATATTGTACTAACTCTAATACCTCCTGAGATCTGCTATCTTTGGCTCAGAACATTCTTTTGATAATCTTGCCTTCCAGGCAAGACTCATATGTTGGTAGGCTTTCTGAAACATCTGGATTTAAAAGTCCAGCCTTAACCAACCTTGAATCGTGTCTGAGGCTATGTGTGCAAGCCTTAGATACCAAAGGCGTATGGGATTATCTGAGAGATTTTTCTTTTTAGATGAATTAATCATACAGGCTTCAGTTATGTTATCCTGCTTATGAGTGGAGTTAATTAAATAGAGATCATTATGTGCCTCTTCCTTACAAACAAAGGATCCATTCAATTTAATTGACACACCAGAAGTATCAAATAAAACTTAAAAACCTTCATTATTCAATAAGGAAATAGAAATTAAGTTTCGTCTCAATGATGGTACATAAAGTATGTCTCTAAGTAATAAACTTCTTTCATCAAAAAACTGCAAGGCGACATCTCCAACTGCTTCAGCCTCTGCCACAGCCTCAGTTCCCATGCTTAGGATGATCTCCCTATCACCCAGGTTTCTTGTCTCCTTGAACCCCTGCAAATTATTTCAAGCATGGTTAGTGGAACAAGAATCCATAATTTGGCCATGAGACTAGAGAACAACTGGATGCTACAAGGGTTTCCACTCTGTGGATTTGAGATATATCTGTCTCAGCCTTCTTAGGAGTCGCACGGCAGTCACCCTTCCAGTGCCCCTTCTTGTCGTATCAGAAATATTTCCCTTTGGGCTTTGCCAGACCAGCCTGCTTAGGAACCTGCAATTGCATCTAGCCCATCTTCACGGGCTTCTTAGACTTTCTTTTCTGAAACTTGTCTTTGGCTTTCAGAGAATACTTCTGCTCTACGTTTAGGGATTGGGCTCCTGCCTTCATTCCGTCCTTTGTTGCCTGAAGCGCTGCTAGGAGCTCTACGTTAGTCATCTCCAACCGGTTAAGGCTAATATTGGTAACAAATCCCTCAAATGTTCCTGACAGAGACGCAAGGAAAATGTCGGTCTGATCTCTACATCCAAAATGACATCGAAGGAACCAAGTTCATTCATATAGCTAAACAATTTCAATATATGATCCTGAACTAAAGTCTTCTCTACCATCTTTATGGCACCAATTTCTTGGTGGTCGGGTAACGAGTTACCCGACTACAACCCTCGAATATTTCCTTTAAATAGAGCATCATGTCTAAAGCAAAGGCCATGTCTTCGACTTGCTTCTAAAGGACGGTCTGCAAGGATGCCACTATGTAGCACTTGCATATCTCATCAGCATCTAGCAAGTCTTTCCATTCCTTCAACTGAGCCTCAGTAGCACTTGGTCCCGGTATGGCCAGTTAAGGAGTACTTAGGGCAATCGAGTACTAGTATTTGTCAACCCTTAAGATGAGTATTAGGTTATGCTTCCAGTCCTTGTAGTTTGGTCCCGTAAGTTTGTTATCATTAAGGATAGAGGCAAGGGAGTCGAGCTTGGTCATATTTTCTGTAAATAATGGTTCAAAACAAAAATTAGGGTCTACTACAATCTATTTTATAAAATTTAAAAAATAGATAATATTGACTCTATCCATTATGTCCTCACTACCTCAAGTGGAGACATCCAGGAATCAAGATTCCCTAGGCTCGAGCACTGAGACTATCGGCCAAGAATTAGAAACAACATCTCGGTGAGAGCATGCAATCACTTCTGCCAATAGGGTGTTTACGACCCAGTCTTTATCAGAATACCCATGGCAAATTGAAAAACCTCCTAGTCTCCTTTTGGCCAGCTTTAGATGACCCACCATGCGCAGCAATGGCAGCTTCACACAAGCTTTCAGATACTTCCCACAAATCTAGGTGGTATCGGCAGGGGGTTCATAGACTCCCGCGGTGTAAGAAAAAAATCATCACCTACTGCCACTAACATCCTCTATGTCCCGAAGGAAACCACTAGGCGAACCAGCATGGAAAAAAACAAAGCTCTTACCCGATGGGAATATCGAACTGCATACCTCCCATCCAGACCCATAGTCGGTTGATTGTGGAGGCCAGGGGGTCCCCTTTGGAGGGAACCTCTTACACATCCCTTCTTTATGAGGTTTTATGCATGTCTAGAAAGGTCACGACCTCCTAAACCTAGGCCCTGGTCTACTGCGCTCTCACTAGGATTATAAACCTTCCCACAAAGCATTAGTATCCTTCAAAAATATCATAGTCCCTACCTTGAATACTCAGCTTTTGCTTTTCTCACAATGATCACATTACATAGATTTGAAGAATCGTGATACTTCACTAGTTTGCCCATAATCCAAAGATCTGGAGCCTAACCTAAGGTCAATGTGGAAATGACTCCCATTAGAATGACATCTCATTTATAATTTGATGCATGATGCCATAGTAAACCTCATCTCATTATAGGTTTCGATACTGGCCAAATAGAGACATCCGACAACCTCCGTCGAACCTCAACCTAATAGTGGCATAACCAAATCGTGATGAGTTCATACTACCATCAAACGTCAACTATAAACGGGTATCACTTAGTTGAGTCCTAACCTAATTTGGTCGCTAGGACCATGTAAGGAAAGAGCATCATACTAGGGTTATCATACTTCTTATGAGATTATTAGTTATCTCTAAACAAATCTAACACTGCGTCTATCTCGGCGCACAGTACTCAGCTACCTGAACTACCACAAGGGCGGTTACCATATTTCCTCTTAGTTAGCCACCGGATTTGCATGTAACATTCGCCCTAAACATACAAGATATTATTCGCTTTGCCCGTGCCCACACGAGAACTTCCAAGGGAGCTCACCCATCCTAGTACTACTCTCGCCCAAGCACGCTTAACTACGGAGTTCATACGAAATCCGTAGCGGCGCACGGTTTTAAAACGCGTTTCTATGTTTGGGAGTGAAAATTATATAAGTAGCTCAGGATCTCCTTCTCTCCAGGCGATGTGGGCATTACTAATGACCTTGTACAGCTCACCTCACCTCATCCATCTTGGCATGCCAGTCTTAGAAGTCTTGGCTCTTGGCTATTAGATCTTGGTCGTCACAATCCACCCCCCTTAGGGCTACACGTCCTCGTATAGGGTTAGACCCCCACCATCCCGAGGAAAACCGGCTCTGATACTATTTTGTAACATCCACCCCAAACACACAAGATATTGTCTGATTGTCAGTGCCCGCACAAGACCTTCCCAGGGAGGTCACCTATCCTAGTACTACGTACTCCCGCCCGAGCACGCTTAACTATGGAGTTCTTACGAAATCCGTAGTGACGCACGGTTTTAAAATATGTCTACTATGTTTGGGAGGGGAGATTATATAAGTAGCTCAGGATGTCCTTCTCTCCAGGCGATATGAGGATAACCCATGACCTTGTACACCTCAAATCACCTCACCTCATCCATCTTGGCATCCCAGCCTCTGGAGTCTTGGCTCTTGGCTATTAGATCTTGGTCGTCACATCACATATGTTAGAAACATATAGAGACACCGATGAATCCATAAGCTAAGTACTAACCCTAAGCCTGATCTAGAGACTAACTCACAAACAAGACTGATAATTAAATTATCATCGGGGTTCTCTAAACACTAAGTAAAGAGTATAACAGAAAAACATCCAAACTGAATCAAGTCCAGGGTCCGACCCCTGAACCTGAATAGCACAGCCAAGATATCATGTTCTTTCATTCTGCATGATCTCTCGACGACGATCCCAATCATCGCCAACGTGCACGCTTTCACCGGGTCTTTGCACTCCATGGTACCGCTTGCCCAAGCAATGGATGTAGCATCATCTCCTTCTTCATGTGATCGAAAAACTAGCACGCTCCGAGCAAGTGATCGTTCGTGTACAATTTCGCTAGAAAGAAAAGAAACAATCCCAAAAAAAATGGTCAGGGAACCGAGGGTGGTCAACCTCCATCCCTTCCCATCTAAAGCCTAAAAATCCACAAGTACAATAATAATCAATACAAAAAATAAATTCGGGGTCCGACCCCCGGAAGCATGCAATCACATATTATTATTTAGCACGGCACCTGCAAAGAGATGATACATAGCACAATCCATATGCATGATCTACGCGAACCCCGACGAAAACATATGCCATCATATATTCATATGATGTTTTCACGAATTCAAACATGAAATATACACCGAAGCATGCTCTGATACCAATTATTGGATTTAGATCCTATTATCAGAGTCACAGCGAAAGCAAAAGATAGATCCGAAGATCTCATGGTGTATGTTTCATTACAATTAATTCTATAAAATAATCTACATGCAAATCTATAATTTTAGCATATGTGCGGACACCCTAGGGCATACTACGATCTACGGAAGACATGCATGCATCTAGTTAGATGTTTAGAATCATCATACCTTATGGTTCTATGATCCAAAGAGAACAAAACGATGATAAACCGCATATGAATTGCAAGGGAAGCTATCGGATAACACCTTGTCCTTTGCGAAGGGAGGAATCCTCAAAGTCCTATCTCTGAGTGCAAGGACTACGAGCTGACGGAGGAATTCATTACAAAGAAGACGGTGAGCCATGAGATCTCCTCCTTCTCTTTCTCTCTTCTTCCTTCTCCTTCCTTCTTCCTTCTTCTTCCGGTTGAAACCACACAAGAGGGAGAGAGGAGAGGGGTTCGGGTTTTCTGGAGAGGGGAGAGCCATGGGCTGGCCCCCCCTCTCTTTCTAATCCCTTTATAGGGCCGGCCCCAACTCCCATGCGCAAGCCAGGGCCGTTCCCCTAGAGAAAGGGATGAGGGGGGGTGGTTTTTAGGATTTTTCCATGTCTATCGTGAAGCCTGGACGAAAACGCCCTAACGAAAAGTGAAACACTGTAAGAGAGATTGAGTGAGGTGTGCTACTCAGAATCGAGTTCCGTCAGTGCCTATGAGCTCCTGGAATTATTTTGATCATTTTAAGATCTATATTCAATATGTTCTGAGTTATATTTTTTTATTTACCAAAATACCCCTATGACCCTTAACATATGTGAATTAGGTTCTTAGGCTTCGGGCTTGCGCTCCATCATGCTACTTCGCATCAAATGTATCCAACTAGGTCAGGAAACAATTACTATACGTAATGACAGGGTGGAACCTTCACGGTTCAGGATCTCTAGCTCCAACCGGATCCCTGATTAATTATTCCAGTGACACACCGAAAGTTCTGTTAATCAGCCCTAATCTGATTAACCCGCGTAGCCACCCAAAGTACGACACGAGTTGAACTTTAGTAATCTTAAACTTATATTACTCCCTGGTAACCCTATTCTTTACTATACCCTGATAATCCTTAGTCCCTCATATTGCTGGTGCCATGATGCGACTCGGGCGGTGGGGAGCACCGTTAGATCCCGATCGATCGTCTGACTAGGTTTTGATGACTTGTCATCTATTATACCATACTCCTTCCGGTGCTATGCCTGGCATCCAGAACATCGTCAGTCATACTGATAACCACCAGGCCTAGGTTAACTGTGTGGATAGATCGACTCATCAAAATGCACCCATCTAACACTGGATGTTGGATAACCTATAGGGATTGCATGCCACTCAAGCGGCAACCGGGTAACCCAACGTATGTGGTATTGGACTATGGAAGGTCTACACACATTGGCACATTAAAGCACCACTCAACTAGTTGGCTCAGTGTACATGGTCTCTTAGGGTTAAGGACAGATTATCTATAGGTAAGACGGTTTATGCACCAGTGCCTGAATCACTAAATTGTACACTGTCTTGGTTCCTGTTCAACAAGATCATCATGTTTGTTCAGATGAATGGGAATCCCATGTTCCCGTGGTGGAGACTTTACCATATCATCTACCTGCCAACAGTTTATTCTCGGTGAAGTGACCGGCATCACCAAAGCTGTGAACTAGTTCTAGGTCTACACAGAACTGGTCCACTGGGTCTCCCAAGCATGGATCCACTATGCGCCTCAGTGGCCTACTTTGTTCCCTAGGGTCCTTTATTATATATGAATTAACATGAACCAAAGTAGTATTCTAATTAAAGCAATAACCAAAGTCATCTTTATTAATATTAATATAGAAAATCCACGCTCAAGACACATGAGCTATAACAGAAGTAAGAAGTCTACGCTCCATGAGTGCTTGGCACTAGTGTATGGTAGATGCGTAACTACGTGCGAGTACTAAAGGGGAAGCCCTAGACTAGTACAGAGGCGCAAGTAGTTATCTCTCGTCATAAGTGAGTTTCGCTACATGGGTACAATGTACCGGGATATGTTGCGAGTTGACTAGTTGACTTTACTAGGGACACCCTCCGGTTACCTCAGTTAATAGTGAAGTAACTTGTAAAGATCACTTATGGATGACTCACTAAGTCTTGCACACTAGAAATGGTCAATTTGAGGCATAAGGGCGTTTTGGTAAAAACACACCCTGCCAAACCTCACTAGTGGCTGACCCTAGCTGTGGGAGACTATACAGGGCTGACCCCTATATACTGGGGATGAGAATCCCCCATTAATAGGGCAGCCCATAGGGATAGGGATAAGGATTTGAATTGGTCAAATTCAAGTTCTATAAGTGGGGAAAATGGATAAATAGAAGGAGAGATAAAGGGAGATTTTTGGGGATTAAACCTATCGCCTTGGAGCCTTATCCAAGGGAGTAGGCCGGCCTTATGTAAGGGGCAGAGGGGCCGGCAATACAGAAAAAAAAAAAACCAAAACCGAACCCCCCCTTCCACTATTCTCCCTAGTTCTCTCCCCATCTCTCTTTACTTCCCCGCTTGCGACTTCATCTTCCTCGCATGGAGTCTCATAGAAGAAAAAGGGTCGTTGTTCGGAGGTATTTAGAGATCTGAGAGTGACATACCATGCATCGTGCAAGATCGGGTGAACAAAAAGGCATCATCTTCCAGTATACCATCGGCTTCTTCGCGGACGATCTTCTGTCTCCATCGACAAAGAAAACAATTCTCCGCGGTTAAAAGATTCGCATAAAGGTATAAATATTCTAACACATAGATCTAGCAAGTTCTATGATTTGCATGTATGCTAGATAATCATTACGCTAGATTATCGTTAGGGTGTTTGAATCACATGCACACATATGCACATACATGTAGATTAGTTTCAATGAAAGTTTAAATCGTGTAACGTGCACCATGAATGGTCTTTTGACCGCTTAATCGCTTCCGCTACGATCCTCTACCATAGGATTATTTCTAATATAATCGCTTCATCTTCAAGTCTTCTGACAGTTGCCGGCCTTTGGTCAAATTGCTTCGAAGGGGAGCTGACATTCGTTGGGATGAGAAGTGCAAGCTCGCATTTAAGAAGGTCAACGATTACCTGGCCAGTCCCCCTATTTTGGCTACACCCAAAGTGGGAGACGAGCTTGGTGTCTATCTCTCTGTCTCCAAGAATACAGTGAGCGGGGTCCTTGTTTTGGAAGAGGCGAAGCTAGAGAGGCCCGTGTACTTCGTGCGTCACACCATGCTCCCTGCTGAGCTCCAGTATCGATCAATCGAGAAGGTTGCTCTGGCCTTGGTCTTAACTGCTCGAAAGCTCCATCCTTACTTCTTGGCGCATTCCATCAAATTCATCACAGAGTACCCCTTGAAGAGCGTGCTCTCAAAGCCTTCGGTGGCCGGAAGGATTTATCGTTGGTCTATCGAACTCGCCGCCTACGGATTGGAGTACACCCCGCGAACCGCGGTCAAAAGGCAAGCGCTTACTAATTTCTTGGCGGACTTATTGGAAAGCCAATCCTGACCCAGGAGGATGAGCCAACCGAGGCACACCCTGGGAAGGCGAGGTTTCTGGGCAAACCAGGTGAATCCTGCCAGGCCAAGCTAGCATCTATTGAAAATTTGGAGCTCTTCGTCGATGGCTCGTCCAATGCCTCTAGAGAAGGGATTGGGGTCATGATGATCACCAAAGAGGCAATCCTTAAGAAGTCTATTTAGCTCGATTTTGCCACCACCAATAATAAAGCAGAATACGAAGCATTCTTCGCCAGCTTGGAGCTCACCAAAGAGGTTGGTGTTAGAAAGCTGAAGGTCTTCAGTAATTCCCAATTAATTATTTGCCAAGTCAACGGCGACTACACTTCCCAGGATACACGAATAGCGAGCTACGTAGACCTGGTGAAGGACAAGGCAGCGAAGTTCGAGAAGATTTCATTCGAACAAATCCCTCGATTCGACAACAAGAGGGCAGATGCCCTAGCCAATACTGCCTCCCTGCTAGGGGGTCTCAAAGTTTGATAGATAGTTATTAAAGTGCAAGACTGGCCCTGGATCCAACTTGGTGAGAGCGCAGTAAACCAAACCTCAGCTGAGGTACGGGTACTGGCCGCCGGTTGGACCGTGCCAATTACTTGTTATCTCCAGAAGGGTGAGCTCCCCGACGATAAAGAAGAAGCCCGGCGAACAGAAAATCATGCTAGTCGGTATCTCATTCGCTAGGACCGCCTCTTCAGAAAGTCCTTCGACGGGCCCAACCTTAGGGATGTGGAACCCCTAGAACCAGATAAAGTGCTAAATCGCATTCACTCCAAAGAGTCCGGCAGTCACTCCGGCGGGTGGGCTTTGGTCAGGAAGGTAATGAGGCAAGGGTACTGGTGGCCCACACTTGTACGAGACACCCTGAAGTTCTCCCAGAGATGTGTATAGTTCCAGAAGCACACCACCATCAACCACTTGCCAGCAGAAGAGCTGCACTCCGTGGTGAGTCCCTGGCCTTTCCAACAGTGGGGGCTCCACATAGTGGGACCTTTTCCCATGTCAACACAGCAGAGAAAATATAGCTTGGTAGCCATAGACTACTTCACCAAATGGGTGAAAGCAATCCCGCTGGCCAAAATCGGCGAGAAGCAAGTGAAAGGATTTCCTTTGGAAGAATATTTTTTATAGATTCGGTCTACCTAGAGTACTCATTATCGATAACGAATGCCAGTTCGACAACCACTTGATCAAGGGCGCTTCTGAGCCGAGTATGGAGTCAACCTGAGATTCTCCTATCCGAGGTACCCCAAGAGTAACGAGCAAGCTGAGGCTACGAACTGAGTGATCCTGGACAACCTTAAGAAGAGATTGGAAGGGAAGAAAGGGCTGTGGGAGAAAGAGTTCAGTGGGGTGTTGTGGGCCTATCGGACTACTCCACGTCGCTCAACAAACGAATCACCTTTCAGTCTTGCTTACGGGTGTGAGGCCGTGTTACCCATAGAAGCCGAGGTACCTTCAGAGCGAAGGCTTGCCGTTGGTGAGGCCTATCTGCTCGTTGACTCTCTTAACCAACTCTAGGAGCGAAGAGAGTATGCCAACTTGCACCTCGTCGGATATAGACAAGAGATGAAGCACACCTATGATAAAAAAGTTCGTCATCGAGCATTCAAATATGGCAACCTAGTAATGTGAAAGGTGTTCACTAACACACAGGAGCCCAACGCTGGGAAGCTCATGGCAAACTGGGAAGGCCCCTATATAGTGCATTAAGCAAGGGGATCCGAGGCCTACCGATTGATGACCGTAGACGACGACCTCCTGGAGCGACCCTAGAATTATCTTCAAAAATATTATGCATAGCGCCCTTTTATAGATCATATGTTGAGAATAAAAGATGAGTTGAGTTGGAATGAATCACTTCTTAGAATATTTTCTTAGGGAAGGTCGTCGTGGGTTCGCACGTGGCCAAGCTCGCAGACAGATCAATCAAAGAATAGCTCACACGCGGTCAGCTGGCACGCAGCATCATCAAACTACAGTCCACTATCTAGGGGACTTTAAGCATGATCGGGGTCCTTCGCGTTCACCAGCCATGATTGGAAGCACCCCGGGGTGATCTGGGGGGACCAGAATGGACGATTACCCGTTCAAGCGACCTGTGGTAACCCCTCGAAGTTCAGATTCGATAGGGTTTCAGGGAGATGCAAGGCCCCCGAATCGAGCTAAGGGCATGTCCAATAACCAGGGTTTCAAAGGATAATTAATCAGGCAATGGGAAGCTAGGACTTACTTTATTTTTCAAAATAAAATATTGAATCACCGGGCTTAGGAGGTTTTTTGAATTGTTAGATTTATGCTTTAAGTGATTTTCTGAGCTCGGGGGTCAGATTGTGTTTTATCGCACATATTGTGTTTTTCGCTTTCACATCTTTTTTAGATTGAAACTTTTTAAATGAATTAGCTGCCTCGCCCGGGGTACAACCCTCGAGACCGTTGAACAACTTCAAAGGCAAACTCATGGACAGAAAGGAAAATCAGCATAAAGACAAGCGAGCTAAAGAAGATTCTCATTTATTTCAAAATATGATTATTTTGATAAAGATAGATGAGCTCAGGGCTTGCTCGTGTCCGCTCTGCTGTCATCCCCGCGGTGCCTTTTCTTCGACCTCTCGGTCTTGTACTTTTTAATGGCGGCGGTAGTACCCTTCTTGAGGAGATTGTCCAGCTGGGCTTGGAGGCGGTGGCTCTGTTGGGCTTGGAGACCCTTGGCATGCGCCTCCTTCATTGTGGAGATTTCTGCCGTTAGGGTAGTCACCTCGCTTTGGAGCCTGGCCGAATCTGCTTGCGCCGCCTCCTGGCCCGCCCTTGCCTCCTGGAGTTGGGAGGCAGAGCGTAGGTATGCCTCCTCGGTGATCGCCAACCCCGACATTAGGGTGGTGACCCTTTGGCGCAACTCCTCCGTTTCCGACCTCAGCTCGTCGAAGCGATCTGCTTGCCGCAATTGGTGGATGTGCTCATCCACTTGCGTTCGGACCCCCGAAGGGAGTCGTCGAACAAAGCGACAAGGTCTTCCCTCACGACGGTGATCTCCTCGGCGAGGGCTTTGCCCTTCTTCTCCACCTGAGAGGAAACGGTATGGTAAGCAACCAAGGAATAAAATTACAAGGGCAAGAGCAGGGCGAGTGTGTTACCTCAGCGAGCTGATTGTAGAACACCATGAAGGAAGCTCGGGCAAAGATATTGCGACCGAAGATCTACCGCAGATAATAGGGTTCCCTTCCCTCTTCGCCCGAGAAAGGGGTAGCCTCCCGATCGCTTGGCCCACTGGGGCCCGAGGCGGAGGCCAAGTTGGGGGCCAACACTGCAGTCACCGAAGCCGGAGGGGAGGTCTCCGAAGTGCGGCCTTTCCTACCTTTCGAACTGTGATGGCTCACCTCCGTGCCCTCGAGCTCTGACTCGGAGCTCGAGGACCCAGAGCTTGAGCTCAATGACTCAGAGCCGATTTCCACCAAGGAGGGGGACTTGTATACTAAGTCGCCTAGGTCCCCCTGGGAACCCACCTCGGCTGGATCCAACTTATCAGGCGGGCTAAGCGGAACCGGGCCGGGCAGAGAGGGAGGGGACGAGGGTCACAACGGAGGCAGGAGCTCCCAGCTCACTTTCCCTAAGGGCGTTTGCCCCGAGGGTTGGCTGTGGAACTCCGCCCTGTAGCGCCTTCGTCCCCGTTGATGGAATCGAGGAGGGCGGGGTTTCGGGCCGCTCGCCCATGGCCCTGAGACTGGAGGTAGCTCAAGGAGGAACCAGAGGGTCGCCGAGCTCCTCTTCGTCAGAGGTCGTCCAATCGACCTCTAAGCCCAGCCCTGTATCTTGGAGGGCTTGTAGCCGCTGCTGCTCCACTTGGGCGCTCTTGAAAGCCTCGTGGGCCAGGAGGGCCAAGTCGGCAGGTGCGACACCGACTTGGGGACCGAGGGTGGACGGCCTGACAGAATTCTTCTTCTTCTTCTTTTGACCCTGAGCCTCCATCTCAGGGGTCATCACCGCTACCCAGAGCAGAATTGAAGGATCACCAGGGAAATTTCCTATTAGAATGTGGGCCATCCCAGATTCGACCTCTGCCATGGTCAGCAAGAGTTCGACGTCCGGGTCGTCGGGCTCTAGAAAATAAAAGTTGTGTTTGATAACGGGAGGAGGAACTAGTTGCTGACCTGGGCTAGAGTCCTGGCGAGAAGGTGGTGAAGGTGGAGCAGCTTCACCCTGGCCGAGCATCTCCAGGGTGTCGACGTCATTGAAACGGATGGGGGAGGCCCACTTCCTTCCGGCCTTCTTTCAGGGATTATCGCCCTAGGCCCCTGCTCCCTTGACGGCTCCCGACTTAGGTGGAGGGACAGTCTTCTTCTTCCGGGTGATCTTCTACTTTAGCAGAATGATGCCCGACTTCCTATCCTTCAGCTGGAAGGGAAAATCCAGATCAATAATTTTTTCAGGAGCCCACCCTCCCAAGTAGTGGAAGATGGCCTCGTCGAGTGATCGCTCTCTTGTGGGATCGATGCACTTCTTCTTCCCGGCCCGGTAGAGGGCGATCTCCCAGAAGACGGCTTGGGTAGGTGTGCCCGGATAGGAAGGAACCCTACCGTATCACCCTTGCCACCCTCCCATGGCAACGAAGGGATAGTCCTTCCAGTACCTGTCCTTGCTCTCAATCATGGAGAAGGGGAGGACCTCGCCTGGCCTCCCAGCGAAGTAGAAGACCACATACCCCACGTTGCTGTAGACCGGCCCTGACTTCAGGAACCACTTCTTAAGCAGGTAGCTCATAGGTATCTTCACGTTGAGGGCTCGAGCTGGGACAGCCCGAACAGCATACCCCAAAAATTCCTGGTGAGTTGGGAAGGGCATAGCCTCGTCAGCTCCAGGAACTCCCCGATAAGGTGGCTCAAGGGGAGCCTGAGCCCGGACCACAGCAGTCCCACAGAGACCACTGTGCCCTTAGGCGGCCTCCCCGAAAGAGGCATCTCGGTGACAAGGATCTGATCGGGGAAGTCAATGGCCGCCCGGATGCTATCGCCCACCGGCAAACCAACGAGATCCTTGAGCCAGACCACCGCCGCATGTCGGTCGGGCTCCGAGGCTTCGCCTCCTTGGATAGGGGCGATGGGGGCTGAAGCGGAAGCAAAGGTCACCATTTGAGAGAAGGAAAGGGGTGCTAGAGCAAACTACAAGGGAGAGCTGTTTAGTAGTAAAGAGGGATAGAGATCCGCACCCACCCCCTATTTATAGGCGTATTGAAGGAGGCGAATTGGTCGACATTTAATGACAAGCACGGCGAGCGAGATGACACAACGGTGGTTGATGCGATGGATTTCGCTTCCTAATCAGAGTGCACCGTGTGTCCACGTGCGTGAGAGCAGACTGAGGCAGCACCAGCAGCATCCCTACTGTCGGGCCCCTGACCAACCCCTGAGTGGCACGTGGCATGACGATGCCCAAGGTCTCATGATGAGATTCATCTCCTCAGGTCCTGGTCCTGCGCCGCATTTAATGCTAAACGTTGGGCGAAGGTACAGATCTTAACAGGAGCAACCTTACCCTCAGGGAACAGCTCGTGCACGATCGGGTCGCCCGAAGCTCCCTAAAGATTGATCAAGCTCGTGCACCGGTTCATCAGGGACCAACTAGTCTAACTACTACCTAAGTCGGGACAACCTTACTAGACTCCTGAGTAAGCAGAGCTATATTTAGCCACTCCCTCAGGAGGGGGTAACGATGGTCCCGGAAAAATATCACTGGCTCGACGGCCATGTGGCAGCAGCAGGGGAAAAGCACAACGAGACGGCAGAAGTCCCCAGGGAGGTCGCCCCTATCTTGGGGCATGCCCAGGGCGACCTCGGGTGATCGAAGCAGGAACCAACCCTCCGGAGGGCTTGAGACTCAAGGTCAAACGTGATTCTAGGCAAGTAGCTTTGTGACCAAGATAGGTCTTGGAATTCAAAGAACACTTCCGGATAGCTCGCCCTGACCACCGTGATCAAATCGCACGTGGAAGAGGCCGCCCGTGGCTGGCCCCCATAGCCCGCCCGAGGCTCACCCCGACCGCATGGGACCAGATCGCACACCAAAGAGGCCACCCTTGGCTGGTGCCCATAGGCCGCTCGAGGCTTACCCCGATTGTATGCAACCAGCTCGCACACGGAAGAGGTCGCTCGTGACTGGTACTCCCGGCTAGCCCGAGGCTTACCCTGACCGCATGCGGCCAGCTCGCGTATGGGAGAGGTCACGGCTCGCTAGGTGGAAAGAATACCCCCGTCACCGCTAGTATCCAACAACTCACCAGGGACCTCACTCTGTCCGCACGTGATTGGCTCACCAGTAGTAGAGATCACTCCTAGTAGAATTCAAAGAACACTTCCAGTGAGCCATTGAATTCGAATCAAGAGGATCAGCTGCTATGTGTTGCCTTGAAGACGGCGAGAATCTGGTGGAAGTTTAATCGTCATGAACGCGAATCAAGCATATGGCACTGCACATAACCCACTCCAAGTCGAGATCGTTATCCCGCTTGGAGACAGAAGGAGAAGGAGCTGGAAGCAATTTTAGCAGGAGGAGGACACAAAGAGATAACCGAAGTTTCCCATGGCTGGGACTCACAGTTCGCCCGAGGCTAACCATGACCGTACACGATCAGCTCGCATACGAAAGACGTCGCCCATGGCTGGTGCTCACAGCTCGCCCGAGGCTGACCTTGACCGTACGCGATCAACTCGCATGCGGAAGAGGTCGCCCGTGGCTGGCGCTCACAGCTCACGGAGGTCGACCCTACCCGCACGTGATCAGCTCGTACACGGAAGAGGTTGCCCGTGGCTGGCGCCCGGACTCGCCTGAGGCCGACCCTACCCGCACGCGATCGGCTCACACGCGGAAGAGGTCGCCCATGGCTGGCGCCCGGACTCGCCCGAGGCTAACCTTGCCCGCATGCGATCAGCTCGCACGCGGAAGAGGTCGCCCATGACCTAACTCAGAGTACCCCTTGGAAAGCACAACACCCTCAGCTCGTTCAGGAGCTCGCCCGATCATGTAACCGTCGAAGAGTTTGCCTATTGACAATAGGAAAAAGTAGGCAGAGCAACGACCGAGGAGCTCATCCTCCTTCCCACAGAGGTTGCCCACAGTAAGGAGGGTATCATGCCAGCATGTGTCACCACCCCCGTGGAGCTATGTGGACGACTGCGGGCTACGGAAGCCTGCCAAAATTGGTCTAGGACCTCCCAGACTAGAGCCTTCCAGAACCTCTACCTGGCACGGACAAGACCGGCGCATCCCCCCTCACCACTGCCTGGCAGGCTAAACGACAAAGGCAATTAAAAAACCCATGTGGGCTAATACATGGGAGAATATATGGTGCGGGAATAAGTTGCCACATGTCAAACTCTGGCGGTCTGCAGAAAGTCTATAAAGGTATGACCCCCGGCTCCAAAATACTTGTTCAAAACTCAAAAACCCTGACCATTTCCAACTACTATAGCTCTCCCCTGTTAAAACCTGGACTGACTTGAGCGTCGGAGGGTCTGCACTCCTCATGGAGCTAGCCATTCTCATGTTTCCGTTGCCTTAAAGGTTGAGCGCACGAGCCAGCGAAAATTATCCCCCAACATTATCTCCAATGCTTCGTCAAGAGGCGACATCGATAATTTCTGCTACCCAACAGTCAATTCAAGAAATGTTCCCATAGCTGCAGAACTCGGCTCAAGGTGATTTCACTTCGAGGAGTTCAGTATCGACAATCCTGATGTCCAGTAAAATTTTCATGGAAATCAGAAATTTGTTCTCCTTGCATAAAAACCCCGATCAAGGTATGGTAATTCGAATCCTTAAAAATAGTCTTTCATTCTAGTTAATTTTCATAGATCTTCAGTAGATCTTAGATTATAGATTGGCTTTAGGGGTTTGCGCTCTTCTGTGTATGTATAGATTAGTTTGCTAAAATCTAAACGACGAACACGTGCTATTAATTCATGTGTCTTTTTGACACTAGCTTCTGTTGTAGGGCTCCATGAGAGCCAACATCATCAAGATCGGGCTCTCAGATTAACCAAGAAATATGAAAGACTACAGAAGAGTTAAAATAGAGATATTACAGCTCTACTTTAAGCAAGAAAAATCCGATCGTTACAATATTCCCTCCTTAAAAAGAGATTTCATCCTCAAAATCAGTACTACTTGAATTGCGACGAATACTAGAATCAAAGTCAATCCTCGATAACGTCCCAAGGTAACTGAAAAAACACTTATCTCAACTTTGTTATCTTTCATGCTAATAATTGCATCAGTAATTCTAATAATTCATGAGGTTCCTATTTCCTTAGCAAATGCATAACTACATGTTCACACGATATAAAAGTACCTATCCATACTATAACCTATACGCTTTACAATCATTTAGGGTGGATGGTAAGAAGAGTTTCCCTATGAAGTATCCAATAACACTTTATGAGTGAACTTATTGCCTTCTACTCTTATTCAATACAAATCCTAAGCTAACAATCATGACACACATTATTATAGGACAATCATATCCATCAGATTTTAATGTAGAAGGGTACGACAAATGGAATTCCCTCACTATGCATCCTATAGCGCTTCGTGAGAGAACTCGCTGTCTCATCTGGGATATTTTATTCGAGAGTTGAACATCCTAACACAACTATAAGATGGATGAGCATTTACATGTTCTCGCTAGGTTAAGAAAAATCTTTCTTAACCATATCTACTAAAAGGTACCCCTTTTATTAGGGTAGAAATATAACTCAATCCTCTAAGGACTAATACAACTAGTTTTTACACGAAACTCCTTAATCGAATGACTACTCTTAATTCTGTCCTACTGAATTCCACTACCATAGTTACCTCCTTTTATTCTTGCTACCATTGAAGAGGAAGGACTTGATACTGGAACTAAAAATTTCAACCACGCTGACACCCACCATGGTGAAGATGTGCTATCTTGACTTCTAGCATCTATAATATACTTCAATACTCAGGTCAGATCATCATAAACCTGATTCTCTTACAACTTCCTATGTTACTTCTCGTAACTAACTTCCTTCCTTATATTGATTCCTAGGGTTATGTTCCTAAGGTCGGATACCAAGCTGTCATACACTGGATTTCACTTTACAGCACGAAACCCTGGGTGTGAGTTTTACTGCCATTTCTTTAAAAATGAAAAACAAACAAGTATTTTAAGTTTAGTTTATTTTTCCTTATTTGGATCGACCTAATGCTTAAGGTGCAAGATCGAACCATATGGTGTTTGGGTAGAGAATCCTATCCCCAAAGGGACTAATCCATAGCCTAATGACACTGGAACACCCAAGACACCCAGCGTACGGTCCAGTCGAGGCCAAAAAGGGGGCTTGGTCGTTCACCATGGGGCACTCTCACCCAACTTGCTTTTTATGGGGTCCAAACCCCAAGATTAGGTCACTCCATCTTAATTTTCCTACGGGAAATAACCCGTGGCCTAACCCCGTGATCCTCCCTACTCGTTTCGGTCTGTGCACAGGTAAGGGTTCACTTACCTACGATGTGCACGTGGATCTATACCGAAAGCCAGTCAGGCAACTAGGTTGCCATGACGCTAGGACATTTCGGAAGTTGATACAAAAAAATAGAACAAAAAAATAATATTTACCAACTTGACAAATCAAAAGGTATATGCCCATGATCTTTAACTAAGAATGCAACATATTAAGTGAATAATTTATTTTTAATTAAAATATTTATATGCAGTATGACGAACCTGTTGGAGCGTGGCTATCGATCGTGAGTCGCTCCACTCCTAGTCCGGGTACAGTCTGAAATTATATGCAATGGACTATGTAAGTAAAATTATGCTATCGTGCACGTTGGGTTCTATAGTGGCAATGATTCGGGCCTTCAAGGCCCTAGGGTTCAGGGTCAACGAATAGGATCGACAAAGTCGATCGGATCGAATCAATTCCCTTGAAAATCAGGGAAGATCTAATCATTGCAACCATGGTGGTTGGGAATGGATCGAAAAATGCTAATTGTCATCGCTGATCTCACACAAATCGGAGCACGGATGTGTCCGATAACATGGAAATACGTTTGGTAGTGCGAGGTAACTAAAATGATCCGATCTGATCAAGAACTGAACTGGGTTTGGTTCAGATTGGATCGGGTGTAGGTCAAGTCCAGATTCATGGGTCTGGTTCGAGTTTGGATTGGACTAGATCTGATCCAAGGTGGATCAGACCTAGCCTAGATGGGCTTGGAGGGCTGGGTGCTCGTACTAAAAACCAAGGGTGCGAAGCTGAAATGGAGTAAATCAATAATGAAGGGTGGTTGTGCTTGCTGATAGTAAAACTAGGGTGGCAGGGTACAATTAACAAGGGTTTGTGAGTATAAAGGGGTGCAATTTAACAAAGAGGGGGTCTCTCTAATATTTGGGTCACTAGTCAATTAACAATACCCTCTGTGTCCCCATCTTCTCCCCACAAGCAGAATAGGTGAAAACGGTGCGGGTCTTGCGACCTTGCTGGACCCGAGGGGTGAGGCCCCATTTGGTAACCGAAAATGAGACCGGACGGCCGACTAGGGGCGCCCGAACCACTTGCCTCTGGGGCTGGTCGTCGAGACCCGACCACACGATTTGTTCTTGGTGCATGGCCAACGTTTTTGGGGTGGTGGTGCATGTGAGATGGCCACCACCGGCCGATGGTGTAGGTGTGTTGAGGAGGAGACAAAGGAGGAGGTGAAGGTGGGCCTACCTCGATAGGAAGAATGGGTTGCTGAGTTGACGATGCCTGAGATGATGGCCGATGGGTACCTATGTCGAACCGGGCCAAACTATTCCCCACTCTCTAGATCTCTCTGTCTCTCTGAAACCAATAGGTGTCTGGAGCGGCACTAAGGAAGAGATGAGAGGATATAAAAAGGTGTTGTTTCAAAACCTAATTGGACATCAACTCACTAGACCCATCCGATCAAGATCATGCGGTCCATACATCAAACAAGGTCACACCAAGAGGCTCTAGGCTGATAGGGTTTAGATCCAATCAAGCCGATCATTCTGATCCAAATCACTAGTCGCACGCAAAACTTTGAAAAATCATAACTCTCAAACCACTCATCCAAAAATCACCCAAAAATAGGCGCTGGAATCAGGATGATGACGCCCACGCAACTCTATAAAATTTAGAGGTATTCTAAAGACCGATTTTCTGTAGAAATTAAGAGAAACCTGTTGGTGCTCCGCGATTCAACTGCACTTATGCTCCTACCCGCCACTCGCATCAATGTATGAGGATGGACCTCGCCTAGAATACGCAAGGATGGTCAAACTAATCCCATATGATGACCTCAATCATCGGGGATTTCTCTGGGATATAAGTTTCTATTGAAACAGACAAAAACACAATTACCATCCACAATAAAATGGAAGAAAAGAAAAAAAAAAACCACTCAAAATTTCAGAATTTCCCTGGGTATTACAAATATTGTGAATAATACTTTTTCCGTGTACCCCATGTGTTGTCGAGCCAGTACATGGGGAGGTGGCATGTAGGAATTGGTGAAGGGGAGTGGAAGCTATAGTACAAAAAATATAGAAACAAATTTAAGTATGGTAATTTGGTACCCCATAAGTCAAATGCTTATCAAATGGTGTGTCAAGAACTATGGGTGCAAAATTTGGCTAACGCGTTCTATGACCATTTGTTGGGATTGTATGCCTTCAAACAATAGGATAATGGTTTTGTGCATAGAGAATGGACATAATGTGTTTGCATTCAAATGATGAATGGTAGAGCAGGGAATCCTTAAGTGGTTTAGGTGTAATTTATTTATATGAATGTTCGATTCACATATAAAGACATATGAAACACACGTACTAGACACTTTAATTTAGTCACAGTCGATAGTGAGACCGGATATCTTATTAGGTAGGCTGTAGCATGATTGACTTCACTACAAAAAAAATGTTTTGTACCGACGGAATATATCCGTCGGTAATATTGGGTTTTCGTCGATAATAAGTTATGGCGACGGAACAAATTTTCGTCGCTAAGCTGTCGGGAAAAAATGCGTCGAGAAAAAAACTACGACTGATATAAATTTTCGTCGGTATTAAACATTAATACCGACGGATATTTTTTATCTGTCGGTACTATATGAATCTTTTAAAAATATATAATAGATTATTACAGAGGGTGTAAATTGTATCCGTCGACGAAAATAAGTATATTACCGACGGATCCTTAATATCCGTCGGCAATATATTAATATTTCATAAAAATATATATGCTTATTACCGATGGGAAAGTTATTTCTGTCGACACAAAACAGTATATTACCGATGGATAATTAATTTTCGTCGGTAAAATATAAATATTATAATAAAATATAATAGATTATTATCGACGGAACTATAATATCCGTCGGTGATAAAACTTGAATTTTTTTAAAAAAATTGCTAAAATCTGGTTATTTAATTCCTGTGATTTACAATAATACCACAATATATTCAAATATTATCACAAATATTACCATAATTAACTAAATCAAATATTACCACAATTTATCAAATATTACCATAAATTACCAAATATTATGACAATACCAGACAATCATAGACAAGACCAAAAATATACCACATATTTATTAAAAAATTATTTTTACACAATACAAAACAGAGGGAAGCTGCGTGCCCTACCTCAACCACCCTACACCACCCAACACCAACGCTGGTGCTCTCATCCCCTGACGCTACACATCCTGCAATTAACATGTATTTGTTAAAAAAATAGTTTACATCTATATATGTATATAGATATAAAAAATAGTTTATATCTATAATTTAGAGTCTAAGCATTGAAATTCATAAGTTAGCGTGTTTCGGATTTTGAACTTGGTTTGGATTCGATTGAATCGTCATCGGATCGCATCCGATAATTCATACTTGGAAGTTTTTTTGTATTTCGGACTTGCAGGAAAGTTCTAATTAGATATTTTAATAATTTACCCTCTGATTGACCAATTTAGAGTCTAAGCGTTCAAAAATCATAAGTTAGCGTATTTTGGATTTGAAATTTGTTTGGATTCGATCAGATCGTCATCGAATCACTTCCGAAAATTCATACTTGGATTTTTTTTGTATTTCGGACTTGCGAGCAAGTTTTAAGTAAATATTTTAAGAATTTATCCTCTGATTGACTTATTTAGAGTCTAAGCGTTGAAAAATCATAAGTTAGCGTGTTTTAAATTTTGAACTTAGTTTGGATTTGATCGGATTGCATTCGATAATTCGTACTTCGATAGTTTTTTATATTTCGGACTTGTGAGCAAGTTTTAAGTAGTTATTTTAAGAATTTACCCTCCGATTGACTAATTTAGAGTCTAAGCATTGAAAAATCATAAGTTAGCGTGTTTCGGATTTTGAAGTTGGTTTGGATTCGATCGGATCATCGTCGGATCGCATCTGATAATTCGTACTTGGATGTTTTTTAGTATTTCGGACTTGTGAGCAAGTTCTAATTAGGTATTTTAAGAATTTACCCTCCGATTGACCAATTTAGAGTCTAAGCGTTCAAAAATCATAAGTTAGCGTGCTTAGGATTTGAAATTGGTTTGGATTCGATCGGATCATCATCAGATCGCATCCGATAATTCGTACTTGGATTTTTTTTTCATATTTTGGACTTGCGAGCAAGTTTTAAGTAGATATTTTAACAATTTACCCTCCGATTGACTAATTTAGAGTTTAAGCATTGAAAAATCATAAGTTAGTGTGTTTTGGACTTTGAACTTGGTTTGGATTCAATCGAATCATCATCGGATCTCATCCGATAATTCATACGTGGAAGTTTTTTTATATTTCGGACTTGCGAGCAAGTTTTACGTATATATTTTAAGAATTTACCCTACGATTGACTAATTTAGAATCTAAGTGTTGGAAAATCATAAGTTAGCGTGTTTTGGATTTTGAAGTTGGTTTGGATTCGATCGGATCGTCATTGGATCGTATCTGATAATTCGTACTTGGATGTTTTTTTGTATTTCGGACTTGCAAGCAAATTCTAATTAGATATTTTAAGAATTTATCCTCTGATTAACCAATTTAGAGTCTAAGCGTTCAAAAATCATAAGTTAGCAAGTTTCGGATTTGAAATTGGTTTGGATTCGATCGAATCATCGATGATCGCATCCGATAATATGTACTTGGATTTTTTTTCATATTTCGAACTTGCGAGCAAGTTTTAAGTAGATATTTTAAGAATTTATCTTCTGATTAACTAATTTACACTCTAAACATTCAAAAATCATAAGTTAGCGTGTTTCAAATTTTGAACTTGGGTTGAATTCGATTGGATCGCATCCGATAATTCGTACATTGATGTTTTTTCATATTTCGGACTTTCGAGCAAGTTCTACTTAGATATTTTAAGAATTTACCCTTCGATTGACCAATTTAGAGTCTAAACGTTCAAAAATCGTAAGTTAGCGTGTTTCGGATTTGAAATTGGTATAGATTCGATCGGATCATCATCGGATCGAATCTGATAATTTATACTTAGATTTTTTTTGTATTTCGGACTTACGAGCAAGTTCTAATTAGATAATTTAATAATTTATCCTCCGATTGACAAATTTAGAGTCTAAGCGTTCAAAACTCATAAGTTACGTGTTTTAGATTTGAAATTGGTTTGGATTCGATCGGATCATCATCGGATCACATCCGATAATTCGTACTTGGATGGTTTTTCATATTTCGGACTTGCGAGCATGTTTTAAGTTGTTATTTTAATAATTTACCCTCCGATTGACTAATTTAGAGTCTAAGCGTTTAAAAATCATAAGTTAGCGTGTTTCGGATTTTGAACTTGGTTTGGATTCGATCGAATCATCATCGGATCGCATCCGATAATTTATACTTGGATGTTTTTTCATATTTTGAACTTGCAAGCAAGTTCTAACTACATATTTTAAGAAATTACCCTTCGATTGACCAATTTAGAGTCTAAGAGTTCAAAAATCATAAGTTAGCATGTTTCGGATTTGAAATTAGTTTGGATTCGATCGGATCGTCATCGGATCACATCCGATAATTTATACTTGGATTTTTTTTATATTTTGGACTTGCGAGCAAGTTTTAAGTTGATATTTTAACAATTTACCCTCTAATTGACTAATTTAGAGTCTAAGCGTTAAAAATCATAAGTAAGAGATAACAATCACTGTATAAGAATATAACAATCATGGCTCTTTAATCCAGGCAACTTCTGGCTGTTCTCTTGCACGCTGTCGCGCTGGAAAAAGCACGGGTCGTCTTTATTGCGCAAAATCAGATTACAAGTGTGGCCGGGACCCGGGTGGCTCGGGTGTAGCGAGTCCGGGTTGCGGCGAGTTTTAATCAGGGGATTGTGGGAGAGATCTTCTGGAGGATCCCTTTGATCCGCGTCTCCACGTGGTGTTCGTGCGAGAGCTCTGAAGGAGTTGCCCAGAACAGGGGTCTTTACAGGGTGAGGATTTTGGAGAGGCTAAGGAATTTCCGCTGTTCTTTTGTCCCTTCCGTGCTTCGTGCTTTCTAGGCTAGGGGGTCTTCAGCTTCGTTCCTCGGTCTTCGTGTCTTCCTCGCTCCTTGCTTGACCTTGGCGTCCTTGATCGTCTATTCACGGCATCGATCGTGCTTTTGGCGTCGGCTTTGGCTTTGGCTTAGCTCCGGCGTGGCTCTGGCTTTTGCTTTGCTTCGGCGCTTGCACTTGGACGTAGCCGGGAGAGACTTGCGATGCTTTCGTTCTTCCGGACTTCGCGTCGTATCGGCTAGAACGTGCGGTGCTTTTGCTCGTGACCGACATAGTCGCTTGGCTTTGGCTGTGGGGGAAAATCTTCGTGCCGACCCAAAGACCTCGCCGCACCAGTCAATTGAAGTTGAAATTGAAGATCGTTGGTCGATCTGTTGATTGGAGTTACTGTCTTTGTTATGCAAACAGAGAGAGTTTGACACGAGAGATGTGATCTCGGAGTTCAGCCGAAGCCTACATCTCCGTGCTATAGGGAGCAACCCGAATTTACTAACACTTGTATCGAAGTGATCTCGACAGGCCGAGTATCACTGAAACCAGATCTCTTCAAAGGAGAGAAGAAGATCAAAGAGAGGTGGAAGAGGGAAAGCTGAGAAATTCCAGAGCTCTGGGTTCTGAAAATCAGATCTCAGAAGTGGAAATCAGAGTTTTCGGATCCATTTACATTCGAAGGCTCTGCTATTTATAGAATTCCCGGGGAGGAATTCCGGGATAAATGGCGGTTTCTGCTGTCGTATCTGGGGATCCTCCAGGTAAAGCTGGTGGGCCCCACTACCGTCTCCTGGGGGATTCCACAGGCTCTTGGGCCCACCAGGCAGGGCTGGTGGGTCCCGCTGTAGTTTCCGGGGGCCCGCCAGGCAGGGCCGGTGGGTCCCGCTGTTTGCAGATTTCTTGCCAAAATTTGCACCCACAGTTACCCCGTCCAAGTTAGCAAGAGGTCACCCTGGCTGGCTTGGATTCTTGGTGCAAAAACTATCAACTCCCTGTTCACGAAAAAATATGAAGAAGCTCGTCGAGTTTTTAGCGTAAAAAGGATTGATCGGTCAAAGTTGATCGATCAGTCGATTTTGACCGATCGGTCAAAGTTTGACCGATAGGTTGATTTTGACCGATCGGTCATGTTTGACCGATCGGTCAAAGTTGAACGATCGGTTGATTTTGACCGATCGGTCATGTTTGATCGATCGGTTAAAATCAACCGATCAAGGTTTGAGTGATCGGGCAAAAAACCAAGTTTTTTGCCCGATCCAGTGGAAAATCGACCGATCGGTTGATTTTGACCGATCGATCATGTTCGACCGATCGGTTAAAATCGACCGGTCAAGGTTTGAGTGATCGGGCAAAAAACCAAGTTTTTTGCCCGATCCAATAGAAAATCGACCGATCGGTTGATTTTGACCGATCGGTCATGTTTGACCGATCGGTTAAAATCAACCGGTCGAGGTTTGAGTGATCGAGCAAAAAACCATGTTTTTTGCCCGATCTAGTAGAAAATCGACCGATCGGTTGATTTTGACCGATCGGTCATGTTTGACTGATCGGTTAAAATCAACCGATCAAGGTTTGAGTGATCGGGCAAAAAACCAAGTTTTTTGCCCGATCCAGTAGAAAATCGACCGATCGATTGATTTTGACCGATCGGTCATGTTTGACCGATCGGTTAAAATCAACCGGTAAAGGTTTGAGTGATCGGGCAAAAACCAAGTTTTTTGCCCGATCCAGTAGAAAATCGACCGATCGGTTGATTTTGACCGATCGGTCATGTTTGACCGATCGGTAAAAATCAACCGGTCAAGGTTTGAGTGATCGGGCAAAAAAAAAACAAGTTTTTTACCCGATCCAGTAGAAAATCGACAGAACGGTTGATTTTGACCGATCGGTCATGTTTGACCGATCGATAAAAATCAACCGGTCAAGGTTTGAGTGATCGGGCAAAAATCCAAGTTTTTTGCCCGATCCAGTAGAAAATCGACCGATCGGTTGATTTTGACCGATCGGTCATGTTTGACCGATCGGTTAAAATCAACCGGTCAAGGTTTGAGTGATCGGGCAAAAAACCAAGTTTTTTGCCCGATCTAGTAGAAAATCGACCGAATGGTTGATTTTGACCGATCGGTCAAGTCTGACCGATCGGTTAAAATCAACCGGTCAAGGTTTGAGTGATAGGGCAAAAAACCAAGTTTTTTGCCCGATCCAGTAGAAAATCGATCGAACGGTTGATTTTGACCGATCGGTCAAGTCTGACCGATCGGTTAAAATCAATCGGTCAAGGTTTGAGTGATCGGGTAAAAAACCAAGTTTTTTGCCCGATCTAGTAGAAAATCGACCGATCGGTTGAGTTTGACCAATCGGTCATGTTTGATCGATCGGTTAAAATCAACCGGTCAAGGTTTGAGTGATCGGGCAAAAAACCAAGTTTTTTGCCCGATCTAGTTGAAAATCGACCGATCGGTTGATTTTGACTGATCGGTCATGTTTGACCGATCGGTTAAAATCAACCGGTCGAGGTTTGAGTGATCGGGCAAAAAACCAAGTTTTTTGCCCGATCTAGTAGAAAATCAACCGAATGATTGAATTTGACCGATCGGTCAAGTCTGACCGATCGGTTAAATTCAACCGGTTAAGGTGATAAGGCGAAAGAGCCTGCTTTTTGCCCGATCCTCTGGTAAATTACCCAACAGCCTGTCGGTTGATGGGATAATATATTTGTGCAACGAGTTGAATCTTCTGACCCAGTGGTTTGGTTGAACCGGTGGTCCGCTTGAACCAGTGGTTCGCTTGAATCGGTGGTTCGCTTGAACCGGTGGTCCGGCTGGTTCGATGCTTCGTCTGGTCCCGACTGTTCGCCTGGTTTTGCGCTTGCTACGGATTGATGCCATGTGTCCCTGGTAAAAACACGGGATCTGTCCAGGTGACGACACGTGTCTTCTCGATCTGTGCGCCAGTTTACCCTTGGTATATAGGTGTCTCTGGGTTTCATTTTTACTTCGCGCTTCCAGAATTTTTCAAACTCCAAGCTCTTTGCTCTCGATTTCTCGTTTTCTGTTTCTTCTCGATCGGTTAAATGGCATCCTCCGGCAACTCGAAGAAGATTGCAGTCCCCTCTAAGAGAAAGGGGAAGGAGATTACCGAAGCCTCATCCCCTCCGAAGGGTCGGGGCAAAGGCAAGGCAGTGCTGGTGGAGTTGGGCCAACTAGGCAAAAGGCACGATGGAGTTGGATTCGCCTCTGCTCCATCAAGGCCGGAGCACATCCCGAAGGCAAAGTTTGTCTTGGGCCCCTTGACGTCTCTGGCAGAGGAGCCTGCCTACGTCTACAACACGGGTGGCCAGCTTACCGACAAGAAGAGGGCAAAGTGGCAAAAGTTGCTGGCGTGCTTCACGGAGGGGAAGAACCAGCCGTCTCTGCCAGAAGTCCTATCTGGTTTTGGTATCGACAAACGGACAGTGTTCGTTAATGTCGCAAGTATGGAGCAGGTGATGGGGACAGTGGTCTCCGTGGGCCAGCTGAACTGCGGACTTCATCTTCCGCTGCTGCCGTTTGCCGCGAGGTTGCTAAATACCTCTGGTCTTTGCCCAGGATAGCTCACCGGCAATGCATGGAGGATAATCTACGCCTTCTGCCGCGTAGAGTCTGATTTCCAGAAGGAGCTGAGGGAGTGCTACTCCAGCCTCCCAGACGACGAAGAGGCCCGGATCGAGTTGGGCTACTTTTTCTATCATTACCGATGGGCTTCGAGGAAAGACAGCCCTTTCTCCAACCTGACAGGGGTTTCTACTCTACGCCCCCTCACCGACACGGTTGCTTCCGACAAACTATACACTGAGTGGCCACTCTCAGTTGCTGGTGCCTGGACTCCCCTCTCAGTGCCAGAGACTCCTCGTGCTGACGTGAACAAGGATATCAAGATGTACTATGCAGGAGGAGAGCTGGCTTGGCCTTCGGAGAGGGTTGGGGCCATCGACAACCTGTTCCTGGAGTTGACCTGCGGTACCAGATCATGGAAGCAGTTTTTGAACTGCCCAGTCAGGTATGGTAACGCCAATCTCCTTCACCGATCACAGACCAGATATGAAGACAACGAAGTCTTGTACTCAGACTACGAGAAGGATCCTCAGTCTGGCAAGATTATCAGAAAGGTTCGAATCGAGAAGAAGGCCTATGGTGCGAGGCACCGATTGCCCACCACTGAGGAGAAGTTGGTGATACAGAGGGGCCCAGCGAAGAAGAAAAGGAAAATCCTCATCAAGCAGAAGGAAGATGAGGACAAAGAGAAGAAGGAGGAAGATGAAGAAGAAGAAGAAGAAAAGAAGAAGGAAGACGAGGAGGAGGAAGAATAAGACACTGAAAATGGCAGCAACGGCAACGGCGGCGACGACGATGATGAGAAAGATGGGGGTGGTGAGGATGATCTTCCTCCCACCCCCACTGGTGAAGATGGTGGAAATGGGGATAGTAAGGAAGAAATTCCTCTCACCCCCACTGGTGGTGATCAAGGACAGAGGGGTGGTGGGGATGAACTTCCTCCCACCCCCACTGGTGGTGCAGAAGAAGAAGAAGATTCTCTGCCTATCCCCATCGATGAGGCTAAGGCCCATCGCATGGAGGGGGTCATGGATGCGGAGAGCGACGGCCACAAGGTGGTTCCCGCCTACCACTTCGAGGAGTTGAAGAAGCGCCCGATGCGCTTGAAGATCAAGTTCTCAGGGAGTGGTGGGGTTGGAAGCAACCCCACACCCCTCGACCAAATTCCTCCAGTCACTCCCCGTCTCGAAGGCACGACTACAAGCGGGGGTCTGGAGGTCGAACAACCCCCACCCCCTTCGCGTTCTCTGGCTAAAGAGATGGCACTCATCATGGCCGGGCTCGAGCATTCGAGCGGGCATCAAGATGAAGGGGGGGTCTCCCCTCCTCGAGATGTTCCCTCTCCCGCACACTTGGAGAGAGGAAGCCGGGTGGGTGATGAGACTCCCCAACCCCAGCCGGAGCCCACCCCCACCAAGGAGAAGTCCACCCCCAAGGGTAAGAGCTCCGACCATGGGAAGGGAAAGGCGTCTCAGGTCGATGCCTCAGGTATCCTCACTAGATTCTACTTCTGATCACACTGCCTTTGAAGCTTGAAAATATTCTAACTCTTTTGAACTTTTGCTCGATTTGCAGGGACTCCTGTTGGCATGACTTCGCTTTTGAAAGATTTGGGTGAGGTTGATATTAACCACCCAACTCCCGTGATCCGGAAGCTCTGCAACCTTCCGGGGGCCCCGATCGAGGAAGCCTTTCATAGGCTCGAAGTGGTGGTAAGTGCACCAGCTTGAATTGACTTTTGAATTGAATCCTCCGATATATTTCTATCATTTCTTGTTTGTTCGCAGAACTCAGCGGTTCTGAAATTTGGCACGAAGCTTTTCAAGAAGTTTGGAGAGTGAGAGGCTTCAGCTGAAGTCTCTCGCCTAACGACTGAATTGGAAGCTGCCCAAGAGGAAAAGGATAAGCTGAGGGAGCTTCTATCCTCCAAGAAGGAGGCCTTGAAGGCCAAGATCGAGGCCCTTCGCAAGGAGAAACTCGAAAGCAAGGGCTGGCAGAACGGTTACGAGGCTCGGGGTCATGAACTTGAATCGTTGAAGAAACGTTTCTTCAAGATGGAGACCCTGGCCCATGACCGAGGGGTGGAGCTCCAGGAGTTAAAGGGCAAACTTGACGGCAGGGAAGCTGCTCTTGATGCAAGAGAGGCTGCTTTAGCTGTTAAGGAGGCTGCTTCTTCTGCTAAGGAGGAGGCCCTTCAGAAGGAGTTGGAGCATATGCGCACTGAATGCGCGAGTTACAGGGAGACGGCTGAGAAGGCGGTGGAGGCACTCAGGATCCATGCTAGCAGTGTACGCTCTTCTATGGCTTCTGTGGCAAGTAAAGCTCGAGGCGGATCCGAAGGAGAGAAGTCGCGCGCTCCCAGTGTGGCTAAACCCTGATGTACTTCTACCTTCTTCTTTGTTGTTGCACTTGTAAACTCTTAATATGTAAAAGCTCACTCCTATACTTGAATCTTTTTGATAATGAAAATATCTTTTTGGTTACTTGAAATTGAATGTCTAATATTGAATTCTTTGAATGTTGAGTTCTGGAAGGTTTGAAGGTATGCACATGCACACACTTTGAATGTAAGGGGCCAAGTCGCAACTTGATCACCCGAACTGGTTAAGTATTTTGAAAATTGAACTTGAATTTGTTTAACATTTGTATGTGAGGGGTCGAGTCGCAACTCATACACCTAAACTTGTTAGACGATATCGAAATTGATTGAAATTTGAAGGTCGAAATTGAAGGTCAGTTTAACATCTGTAAGTAAGGGGTAGTGTCGCAACACAAACTCCCAAACCTGTTAAACCAACTAGTGACTTGAAGGTTGCTTTGTATGACAACCTGAAATCATTTTAACATTTGCCAGTAAGGGGTTGAGTCGCAACTCAAGCACCCAAACTTGTTAAAAGACCTTGTAATTTGAATATAGATAATTTGAAACTGCTCCAGAACTAGGACATTTGAATAGTTGAAAGAGATCTTTATTCATCATGGAATTTACATCATGGATAAAACAATTTGAGGTGTCTAGAATTCCAAGCTCGTGGCAATCTATCTCCTTCTGGTGAGATCAGTCGATAAGAGCCTTTGCCTCCCACTGATTCGACGATATATGGACCTTCCCAGTTGGGAGCAAGTTTTCCACTGCTGTGTTCCTTCGTGTTGTAGAAGATTGCTCTGAGGATCAGACTGCCGATTGGGAATTGTCGTTTGTAGACTTTTAGATCGTAGGCTTGCTTGATCTTTTGTTGATACTTGGCCACACGAAGGGATGCTTGATCTCTTAATTCTTCAGAGAAATCCAGATCATCGATGCGAAGCTCTTTATTGATCCTTTCTTCAACTGCCCTGGTCTTCAAAGTATTTGATATATTCTCTGTCGGGAGTACTGCTTCCGATCCATACGTCAGACGGAAAGGTGAGAACCCTGTGGATCTTCTCGGAGTTGTGCGATATCCCCAAAGAACTTCAGGTAGGACTTGTTCCCACAATCCTTTCTTGTCGTTGAGCTTCTTCTTGAGTATACCAAGAATAGCTCTATTGGAGGCTTCAGCTTGACCATTGCACTGAGGATATCTTGGAGTTGAATAAAAGAGTTTGATCCCGTTGTTCAGGCAGAACTCTCGGAACTTGTCGGAGTCAAATTGAGCTTCATTGTCAGCAACAAGAACTTGAGGTGTACCAAACCTTGAGAAGATGTTGAGTCGAATGAATTTGATCACTTCATCATCGGTCTCTCGGAAGAGTGGCACAGCTTCAACCCATTTGGTGAAGTAATCCGTGGCCAGCAGTAGATACTTCTTCTTGCTTGGAGTTGGTGGGAAGGGACCCAAGAAATCCAACCCCTACTGATGGAAAAGCCATGGACTTGATAGTTGGTGAAGCTCATCTGCAGGAAGATGGATAGCACGAGCGTGTCATTGGCACGGCTCGCACCTTTGAACCACTTGGCGAGCATCCTTTTCCATTGTAGGCCAGTAGTAGCTTTGCAATTTCGTCTTGGCTTCAAGTGATCTTCCTCCCGAATGATTCTCGCAGGCCCTTGAGTGGATATCAATCAAGATTGCCTTTGCTTGTTCAGGGCCAATGCATTTCAGCAACATCCCATTGTGAGATTTGAAGTATAGATCTTCTCCTTGAATAATATAGCACGGAAGTTTTCTTTGAAGTTTTCGGGCTTGATTTGGATCTTCTGGCATTTTGCCATGTTTGAAGAAGTCAAAAATTGATCGTCTCCAGTCTCCAAGCTCGCTTGTAGTGGTAAGGTTCAATACCAGTTGATCTCCACCCCCAGATCCCTCTGTAGTAGCAAGGATCTGTTGTTCGGGGGTGGTCATGGATACTTCTTGATAATTGATTTGTATTTGCCTTCCTCCGAGTGAGTCTCCAAGAACTGAGGCAGCATTGGCTAAAGCATCTGCTTCTTGGTTCTCTGCTCTTAGGATTTGAACGAATTCAGTATTAGTAAAACGTTGTTGAAGACGTCGTACTAAGGCCAAGTAGAGTTGCATTCTCTCTTCGCGAGTTGTGTACTCTCCATTGATTTGCCTTATGATCAGCTAGGAATCGCTGTAGACGATGATTTGATCTACTCCCAGGGATTCAGCCATTTCGAGTCCGAAAATAAGTGCTTCGTATTCGGCTTCGTTGTTGGTGGCATTGAAACCGAGGAGAGTGGCCTTCTGGAGATGATCAAGTTCGGGGGATACTAAGACTATCCCAGTTCCCGAACCGATCACACTTGAAGCTCCATCAGTATAAAGCTTCCACGGAGGAGTTGTGGCAATAGCCTCGAGGCTCGGATCGATTTTTGTTGCAAGATTGATCGGAGGATCATCTTCATCTTCTAAGCGCATATCGATATCTTCTTCCCAAGTGATGGGGTCTTCAACCGAAAAGTCAGCTAGAAAATCAGCAATGGCCTGACCTTTAATGGAAGTACGAGATTCGAATTGAATCCCCAGAGCACTCATTTCGATCACCCATTTGGTCATTCGACCAGCTCGACCAGCTTTGTCAACGATATCTTTGAGTGGGTGTTCTAAGATGACAGTGATCTGATAAGAGACAAAGTAAGGTTGGAGGCGACGTGATGCAGTGAGCAAGACCAGAATGACCTTCTTAGTTTTGGAGTAACGAGTCTTAACCGAAAGAAGAGTATGACTGATGTAATAAACTGGATGTTCGATGCCTTCTCTTCTACTGACTAGGACCGCACTGATTGCTTGATCGGTCACGGCGAGATAGAGCCACAAGTCTTCTTTTGGAAGTGGAGCAGTCAGGATAGGAGCTTACACCAGATATTTCTTGATGTCTTGGAAAGCTTCTTCACAAATTGGACTCCATCCCGATGTATCTGCCTTTCGCAGCTTGTCGAAAAGAGGCTTACACTTGTCGGAAGACTTTGAGATGAACCGATTGAGGGCAGCAAGTCTTCCAGTGAGACGTTGCACTTCCTTCCGATTGGTAGGTGATGGCATATCGAGGATGGCTCGAATTTGGTCGGGATTGGCTTCAATGCCCCTCCTGGTCACAAGATGACCCAGGAATTTGCCCGATTGAACTCCGAAAGCACACTTGGCCGAATTGAGCTTCATACGATACTTTTGAAGGACTTGAAAGGTTTCCGCCAGATCGGATAGATGCTTTCCTCGAATGGAGCTCTTTGTGAGGAGATCGTCGACATAGACTTTGACGTTGCGACCGATCTGATCTTCGAACATCTTTGTGACTAACCTTTGATAAGTGGAACCAGCATTTTTGAGGCCGAATGGCATTACATTATAGCAGTAAAGACCCCGGCTAGTCACAAAGCATGTCTTCTCTTGATCATCAGCGTGAAGCGGAATTTGATTGTGCCCAGAGTATCCATCCATAAAAGACAATAGCTTGTGGCCAGCAATGGCATCGACGAGTCTATTTATCCTTGGCATGGGGAATGGATCTTTGGGACAAGCCTTGTTGAGATTGGTAAAATCGATGCACACTCTGACCTTTCCGTTATTTTTTGGAACAGCAACTATGTTGGAGATCCAAATAGGATACTCTACTTCACGAATGAAGCCTGCTATGAGTAACTTACTGATCTCCTCTTGAACAGCAACTTGTAGCTCTGGTCGGATAGTGCGTGGCTTTTGCTTGACAGGTTTCACTTCTTCTTTGATCGCAAGTCGGTGACAAGCGTCATCTGGATTGATCCCTGGCATGTCTTCAAAACACCAGGAGAAGACGTCGATATTGGATTGAAGGAAGGATACCATGTCTTGCGCTTCTGCGTCGCTAAGACCGGTACCAATAAATGTTTGTCGAGAGAGATTTCCATTGCCGATATTGATAGGGATGATTTCTTCAATTGAAGGTGAGGCTTCCCATTCGATTGGTGGAGGCTCGGTCAGTGGAATCTCCTTTAATTGCTATTTGGAAGAGGGACCAGCTTCGTCTCGCGGCCGCTTTGGAGGAGCAATATTGATCTTACGATCTGTTTTAGCTGCAGCAGCCTCACAAGACCTCCCAACTTGCTGATCGCCTCGAATACAGACAATCCCTTCTCCCGTTGCAAATTTGATGAGTTGGTGGTAGGAAGAGGAGATGGCATTAATCTGGTGAAGGAATGGTCGTCCGAGAATGGCGTTGTAGCTGGACATTCCTTCGACAATTGCAAACCTCACCGAGACTCGAGTCTCTCGGCTAAGGTCGAGAATGAATCTCGATTCGCCCACCGTAATGCTTTGTTCGCCGTTGAAGCCAGTGATCACAGTCAGGACGACGTCGAGGCTTGAGTATTTATGTCCCAGACGTTTGAAACAATCTGAGAACATAATATCGATGGAGCTCCCGGTGTCGATGAGGATTCGATTTACGGTGCTTCTGTCGATGAGGAGTTTCAAGACCAGGGGGTCTCGATGGGGAGTATGAACTCCTTGATGATCGGAGTCGTTGAAAACAATGGATGGCCAAGCCAAACCTTCGAAGGCTTCTCGATCCAGGTATCCTCCTTGTTCGCAGCAGAACGAACCTGGAAGATGCGTCGAACTTGCCGATCCACTTCCTTCCCGGTCAAGGTTTGATTGTGCAATGTTCCATGAATACCAAAGACGTTGGCATTCACAGAGATAGGTTGCGGGTTGGAGGAGATTTGATGGACCCAATATGCTTCTTTCCCCTTTGCAGAGGTTCGACGTTGATCTTGTTCGCCCTTGACGTACTCTTGAAGGTGGCCTTCTCGTAACAAGTCTTCGAGATGAAATTTCAGCCGATAGCACCGATCGGTGGAGTGGCCATGACTTCGATGGAATTCGCAGTAGACCGTTTTGTCCACCGTGAATTTAGTGTTTGGCTGAAGCGGATTGGGCCTTCGAAGGAATTCTTCGTGTTGAATGTGGTCGAGGATCTGTTCGACCGGTAAATTCCACTCGGTGAAAGTGGCCTTCGTAGGAGATCGACGTCCATCATTCCTTGGCCGTTTGTTGGCTGGAGGAGCTGTTGCCTCAGCGTTGTGAGCTTTGGCAGCATATTTTGGAGCTTCTCTTTCAGCAGGCCTTCGCTTCGACTCTCTCCCTTTTCGGGCTACTTGATCATCTTCATCTTCAACTTCAATCTCCCTCTGAATTCGATCAAACATTGAACCCAAGGAAGGAGGGGGATTGCGAATGAAGTTGTTGTAGATGTGTAAATCAAAGCGGAGGGCGTTCTGGAAAGCCAACATGATGGCTTCGTCATCCAGATGTCTTCCAGAGAGGGCAGCATGCTCGTTGCGAAATCTCCTTGTAAAACTGCGGAGAGTCTCGTCAGCACCCATCCTCAGCCGATAGAGGGAGTCGAGCTTCTTTTCTGGCTTCAGATTGAGTTGATAATGCTGCACGAAGAGGTTAGCCAAAACACCGAACTGGGTGATGGACCCAGCTCGGAGATTATGATACCAATCGAGTGATGGCTCATCTAGACTCCCGACGAAAGTGCGACAAAGCACGTTGTTCTCTTCTTCGTGCGGTGTCAAGGCTTGCTTGAAGGCAAGTATATGGAGAGTCGGATCTCCTTTGACGCAGTTGAATTTGGGGAGGATAGGAGTTCTCCATCCCCTTGGAAATGTTGACTCGAAGAGGCTTCGATGGAGAGGTCCGGCAGAGGAATACCCATCCCTACGACCATGTCCTCGACCTAGATGTGGGTCAAGAGGCAAGATCGCAAGGTCTTGCTCAGGCATTGAAGTATTTGCCGATTGAAGTCGGTGTCGAAGGTCCGATCCAAGTCCATGTTGAAGTGGAATGGAAGGGGAGACTCTACTCTTTGAAGGAGCGCCTTTTATCTGGTGCTTCCTTGGTATGTCGAGCTTTGAAGGTGCCTTCCTGTCGCAGTTGCGACCAGAAGAGGATTGGGAGAACTCATCGTCAAGGCGATCCCAAACACTCTGCTTCCATGGGGCAGCAGAGGGAGTTGGGTCGCGATGAATCCTCCCGGGGGCAGCAGTGCCCATTGACCTCCGTTGCTCGGAGTGGATTGATGGTCGTGGCCGATCGACCCTCTCATTAGTCGAGGGGATGGGAAGAGCAATTCCAGCCTCGGAGGCTGCCTTCTTGAGTGCGTCCCTCTCAGCAGTGAGGGTGGCATTCTGCTTTGCCAATTGAAGTAGTTGGAAATCGACCGCCGAGATTTGATAGGTTAAGCGAAGGTCTTCGACGGGAGCAGGGTTGTATGCCTTATTGATGGATAAGGAGGTGGGGCAATCGGTCGATCAACTGATCTCCCACTACCTGATCGAGTATCCATATTGGGGGCAGCAAGGGGCTGCCCGAAATTGAGCCTTTGACTCATTGATCGAGTCTCAGGGCGAGGTTGACGTGTGTTACTTCCTTCTAGTTGACCCTGGTGCTTCGTCCTCGCCATTCAGTAAGCGAAGGGTGCAACGAGAGTGCCGGCGTCCGAGCGGTTGTTTGCTTAACCGAGGGGGCGAGGAAGTTTGACTATTGATCAGTTGTCTACTCGCCTGATCTAATAATAGTTGTGGAAAGGACACAGCTTCTCGTTCAATCCCACAGACGGTGCCAAACTGTGGGGGAAAATCTTCGTGCCGACTCGAAGACCTCGCCGCACCAGTCAATTGAAGTTGAAATTGAAGATCGTTGGTCGATCTGTTGATTGGAGTTACCGTCTTCGTTATGCAAACAGAGAGAGTTTGACACGAGAGATGTGATCTCGGAGTTCAGCCGAAGCCTACATCTCCGTGCTATAAGGAGCAACCTGAATTTACTAACACTTGTATCGAAGTGATCTCGACAGGCCGAGTATCACTGAAACCAGATCTCTTCAAAGGAGAGAAGAAGATCAAAGAGAGGTGGAAGAGGGAAAGCTGAGAAATTCCAGAGCTCTGGGTTCTGAAAATCAAATCTCAGAAGTGGAAATCAGAGTTTTCGGATCTATTTACATTCGAAGGCTCTGTTATTTATAGAATTCCCGGGGAGGAATTCCGGGGTAAATGGCGGTTTCTGCTGTCGTATCTGGGGATCCTCCAGGTAAAGCTGGTGGGCCCCGCTACCGTCTCCTAGGGGATTCCACAGGCTCTTGGGCCCACCAGGCAGGGCCGGTGGGTCCCGCTGTAGTTTCCGGGGGCCCGCCAGGCAGGGCCGGTGGGTCCCGCTGTTTGCAGATTTCTTGCCAAAATTTGCACCCACATTAGCACTTGCATTGCTTTGGTGCGGGCTTTACTGGGGCTTTGCTTTGGCTTCTTGCGAAGGCTTTGGCTTTAGCGTCAACTCTATCTTCTTCTTCGAACGATGTGGGCTACTTCTCCGGTGCTTCGGCGGTTCGTGTGTCGGCTGGGCTTCTCTTCTTCTCCGGGCTTCCTTGGCGTGATCGGAGTCAAAGAATGCTTCCGAAGATAGTGGGGGTAGCACCGATCTCCGTGCGACGGTTGTGGCGTCGGCTTTTGTTGTCGAAGACAGCGGGGGTAACGACGGTCTCCGTGCGACGGTTGTAGCGTCGGCTTTTGTTGATAAAGACGACGGGGTAGCGACGCTTCAGACGATCTGCTCCAGGCTTTCTTCTTCATGGATGGCACAGGCGTTTGTCGAAGACGACGGGGTGATGATGCTTCGTTTCTCTCCTCTGGGCTTTGGAGCTTGATCGGGATCGAGGATTTATTGGAGCCGACGGGGTAGTGCCACTCCGAGCTTCTTCTCCGGCCTTTGCTTCTGGCGTCTTCGGAGTCGAAGGGTCTTCTTCTCCGAGTTTTCTTCTTCGTGCATGGAGTCGAAGTCATGATCTTCGTGTGCAAGGGTCTTCACATTGATGAGGGCTTTTAGTGGACTAAGCCGATCCCTCGGGACAGGCTTGCCCGTGCCTCGTGAAGCCTTGGGTCGATAAGGAAGCGTCTCCTCTTCTGCAGAGCTCCCACGCTTTGTCTTCAGTCTTCAACCATCGACCTTTTGAATCTTCCCCCACCCCCTCTATTTATAGGCAAAGGGGTGGGGAGAGAGATATAGGAACTTTTTAATTTTAAATCCCTTTTGTATCTCTCTCATAATTACCCGAGATTTATTCATCCATTGATGAGGGGAATAACGTTTATTTGTTTTCCTTTTCTGGCGAGGCAATTATGGCTGGATTTCACACACGAAATCGATGGCGATCGGGCGATTCGTCTTGTGCATCGGATCGAGGGATCGGTGCAGATCCGAGTGTATGCAGACGTCATACGCAACCTCCCCCCGCGCATGGCGGTATTTACTTCCTTTTCTTCCTTTTCTTTCCTTTTCTTTTCTTTCCTTTTCTTTTCTTTCCTTTCTTTTCTTTCCTTTTCTTTTCTTTCCTTGCAGGGCCGGCCGGCCCCCCCCATGGGGTTCGGGTCCTAGTAGGGCCGGCCCCATGGGGTTCGGGTCCTAGTAGGGGCCGGCCCCATGGGGTTCGGACCCTAGTAGAGGCCGGCCCCATGGGGTTCGGACCCTAGTAGGGGCCGGCCCCCCTTGAAGTGTGGGGTCCGCTCCTCTTTTGCTGGGTGCGAATCGGGTCCGGGTCCGCACTGGTGCGTGCAAGTCGGGTCCGCGCGTCGGGTTTGTATCCGCGTCGGCACACGTAAGTCGGGTCCAGATCCGACGAAATTCGTGTGTCTACACACGCATCGTGCGATATTCGAAGAGTAACCGTCCGACGTTTTCATAGACCGGAGGAATGCACATAAGGTTGTCTTCTGCTGTGAGCTCATGGTATAGCATGCAATTGGCAACGCATACTTATCCCCAATCTCTTAGGGATGAAGTGATTTTTGGATACCCAACTTCTTAAGATCGAGACAAGATTTAAGATTATCTTTCGTCATACCGTCGAGATTCAGCAGTGTTCTTATAATGTTGTCACACATATTTTTCTCGATATGCATGACATCCAAGTTATGTCGCAAGAGTAGGCTGCTCCAGTACGGTAGTTTAAAGAAAATACTATTCTTCTTCCAGTTATGTTCACGTGTAGATTCTTCATACATTCTCTTCTTTTTGCCTTTCCCAAGTACCATCGCATCAAGCTGATCCAATTCACACAAGACTTCTACCCCCGAAAGCTACTCCGGAGCCTTTGCAAGTTTCTTTTTGCAATTGAACACTTTTTTGTTCTGCCTCCACTTATGGTCGTCAATAAGGAACCTTCGATGGCCCATATAACAGAACTTACCTCCGTTCTTTAACCGTAATGAATCTGTCTTCTTATTGCATGTAGGGCATGCCAATTTTCCTTTAGTACTCCATCCGGATAAATTGGCATATGCAGAAAATTCGTTGATGGTCTATAGAAGTGCTGTATGCATTCAAAAATTCTAGCGCAACGAGATATCATACGTATCGGCCCCAACTTCCCACAACTCATTCAACTTCTCAATCAACGGCTGCAAGTAAACATCAATATCATTACCAGGTGACCTGGGTCCGGGAATGAGCAAAGAGAGTATTGTGTATGGCCTTTTTAAGCACATCCAGGGAGGCAAATTATATGGAACTAGGACAACTGGCCAAATGCTTTACAACACACTCATATTCCCAAAGGGATTGACGCCATCGCTAGCAAGCCCTAACCTGACATTGTGAACTTCACATGCAAATTCAGGATAGGTCTGATCAAAATCTTTCCACGTCAGAGAGTCGATCGGATATCTCATAATCCCATCATCTATACGTTCTCTTGTATGCCACCTCATATGCTCAGCAATCTTCAATGACATAAACAACCTCTGAAGCCTGTCCCTAAGCGGGAAGTATAGGAGAACCTTTGCAGGTATATTTTTCTTCCTTCGATTGGTACTAGACTTGGCATTCGCCTCTTTATATCTCGTTACTCTGCATATGTGGCATGACCACGCATGTTCGTACTCCTTCCAGTACAACATACAATTGTTCACGCATGCGTCAATTTTGTCATAACCAAGCCCGAGATCTTTAATTGTCTTCTTCGCCTCGTAGAATGATTTTGGTACTATCTCATCTATAGGAAAAGCCTCTTTTAACAACTCTGCCAACATATTAAATGACTTATTACTCCAACCATTGAGGCACTTCAAATGAAGAAGCTTTACAGAGAAAGAGAGTTTTTGTGCCTATTCCACCTAGCAAATCATGTATCATACCCTGCATGTCATCGCCATCATCCGTATTAATATTATCATCATCGATCACTGTGTTCGCATTTTCACCTTGAGCTGCCATGGGGACTGCATCTAGCTCCTCACCCTGCGAGAACCAATGAGTATAGCTAATGTCAATGCCATGCATTACCAGATCAACCTCACATTCCTCTCGAACCTTCCTAGTCACCCTTCCGCAGTCTATACAGGGATACACAATTTTTCCATCAAGCGGTGCAAGAAGCTCAAATACAAAATCCAAAAATTTCTGGACTCCTTCTCTATTCTCTTGGCTCATCCAATTCGAATTACCCATTCAACTCTTATCGATCAAAGACATCTTCATCTATTTGGCCACACAACACCAGCAGTAATTTCAAACCATGTCTATGAGACTCCACACAATTTTAGTTAATGAAAAAATGGTGATAGCTTCCGCCCAATTTTAGTTAATAAAAAAATCCCAAGCCCGAAGGCCAGTCATCTACTGTGGCAAGCTACACCAGTTCTTAGAACCTAAAATGGCTTAAATGATTGATGTTAGGATTTCGTGGTAAGTACACACCAGTTTTTTTTTTTTTTGAGCATCACACTGCATCTCATATGTGGGGGGTTAAAGCTGAGCAAATCTTTGGTCGGCTTGAGATTGTTCACGAGCATAAACTTCAGACTAGGCTATGCTCAATTAGTGATTGAACAGTCCCTTATCGAGCTTGTTCATGATCCTAAACTTCATACTAGGATATATGTTAGGCTTATTCAAGTCATTTATGAGCCTATTCACGAGCCATTTATGAGCCTATCAAGTTTATTCACGAGCTTTGCTCACAAGCCCTAAACAAGTATGTTCGCGAGTCCAAATGAGCTGAGCTTTGGTCTGCTTAAACTTGGCTCGTTTATTAAACGAGCCTAAACCGAGCTTTGGTCGGCTTGAGCTTGTTCACAAGCCTAAACTTCAGACTAGGCTATGCTCAATTAGTGATTGAACAGTCCTTTATCGAGTTTGTTCATGATTCTAAACTTCATACTAGGCTATATGTTAGGCTTATTCAAGCCATTTATGAGCCTATTCACGAGCCTTTTATGAGCCTATCGAGCTTGTTCACGAGCTTTGCTCACAAGCCCTAAACAGGCATGTTCGCGAGCCTAAACGAGCTGAGATTTGGTTTGCTTGAGCTTGGCTCGTTTATTAAACGAGCCTAAACCGATCTTTGGTTAGCTCGAGCTTGTTCATAAACCTAAACTTCAGACTAGGCTATTCTCAATTAGTGATTGAACAATCCCTTATCGAACTTGTTCATGAGCCTAATATTCATACTAGGCTATATGTTAGGCTTATTTAAGCAATTTATGAGCCTATTCAGAAGCCCTTTATGAGCCTATCGAGCTTGTTCACGAGCTTTGCTCACAAGCCCTAAATAAGCATGTTCGCGAGCCCAAACGAGTCGAGATTTGGTCTGCTTGAGCTTGGCTCGTTTATTAAACGAGCCTAAACTCTAGGCTTGGGCTTGGCTTGACTAGTAACCGAATGAACTCAAACGAGCTTTTATCGAGCCAAGTCACGAGCCGCTCATGAACAGCTTGGTTCGTTTGCTGCCATACCTAAACCTAAACCCTAAACCTAATTTCCAAAAATGTAACATTCCAAAAAATTCCCATAAGTCCGAATTGGAATTGGATTTTGAAATTCCAAAATTTCGAAATCGGAATCAAAATAATATTTGCGATTCCAAAATTTTTTGGCAATTTTCCGAACACCTCTATTCCAATCCGATCCATCCAAAAATCAGCCCTAGATAAAATGATAAAATCAAAAATTAAGTAGTTGAACAAATGGGTATTGTGCTAGCATTTCAAACTTTAGGGTGCGTTTTGGAACAAAACAGTTGACAAAAGGGGTATTGTGCTAACATTTCAAATTTTAGGGTGTAAATTTACAGATCAAGGCTTGGCTCAGCGTGCGTGCGCAATGTGCACACGGTGTAGCAGCCGAGCATGGACGATGTGCTTGATTGACACAAATCATTTGCATCAATCGAGCCGTTGGATCGACCATACTCGAATGCAATACAATTTGCGAGGGGTTAATTAATTAATATCCATTTTATAGAAAAATTTCTTAAAAAGATATGTTATAATTTGAGTTCAGATGATTATAGTAGTCTCGATCGGCATGTGCACTTGAGCCCACTAATCACTAGTATGAACTCAAGAGTATAAGTAGATGACAAAAGGGGCATTGTGCTAACATTTCAAACTTTAGGATGCGATTTGGAACAAAATAAACTAAGGGGGAGAGGGAGGAGGAGGAGGAGCTCATCGGAGAGGGAGGCCTCAAGGAGGAGGAGGAGCAGTGGCGCCGGCGGAGGGGAGGTCGAGCAGCGTCGCCGATCGGTGGCGCACGGAAAAGGAGGAGAGGGGTGGCCGGAGGTGCAAGGGAGGGGAGGGGTGGCCTGCCAGAGGCGCGCAAGGGAGGGGAGGAAAGCCGGGGAGGGGGGGGGGAATTAGATCGAGAGAGAGGGGAGGGAGGCCGGGGAGGGGGGGTATATAATTTAGATCGAAACAGAAAGGGGATCGGGGATCGGGTTGTTATTAAACGCAGGGTTTTTTACCGATGGAATATACATCCATTGGTATAATATTTATACCAATGGTCTTTATTAATTCTGTCGGTACAAATGTGTTTTATACCGACAGCTAATTAACTTCTGCCGGTATAAATATTATACCGACGGACATTCGTTTCCTGTCAGTAATTAAAACGGTAAAAAAAAATTAAAAATTTATATATTAATATTACCGACGGAACAAGTATATATTGTCAGTAATATAATATTTTATTGACGATTAAATATATTACCATCAGTATATTAAATATGCTGACAGATATATATGTATCGTCGGGAAAAATAAACAAAAAAAGTTAGTAAAATATAAAATATATTATACCGATGAATTAATAGATATTCATCGGCATTAAGTTCTTTATACCGACGGTAATTAATATTACCGTCAGCAATAAACCTTTTTTTTGTAGTGCTTCTAATCAGGTGGTGGTTAATCTCATACCATTAGAATGGTCGATTCAAGTCAATGTGCTAGTGCATGAGATGCATTGGCGAATCATGAGTAAACCCAATGACATAATACCGTTAGGGATATTATATTGTCTAAGTCATTAGGGTTCTTATAACTTACATGACTGATATACTCTTAATCCTGAGAGACCAGTGAACCCTGAGCTTATGCTTGGTTACTTTGACTTATCAATTAGTGAGGTCCCTAGGACCAACACCTGGATATCTTGGGTAGTTGAGTGTGGGTTACAGGAAACCCTAGATCTCAAGATATAATCCACTCATCGTAAAAAGTTAAGTAACCCCATGAGTTGATCATTAGTTTTGATCATTGGAACCTGATCAGTCACATGTTAGTGGATGTTCCACTAAGGTGGATGCTCAAATAGGTTTGATCAAGCTTCATGGAGTTCAAGATGTGACACGAACTGGTTGGACAGTTTACCACAGGTAAACTAGCAGTGTTCACAGATACACTGAGATTGAGGCGCATAATCGTAAGTTGTAAGACTAGCGATTGTCTTGCTAACCTAGAGTATTGTCATCACCATTTAGTAGAATTGGTGTTGACTAACTTAGTACACGATGCTTTTGTGGAAGGGCTTGGTTGACCCCTTATGGAACTAAGCCTTTTGTTAAGAGTACTGGGTGAGTTTGGTGTTGTTGTTGGCTTGCCCTACTACGTTGCTGAGTTGGGGTGGCTTTGGTTTTCTTACTTTCTTTTGCCTTTTCCTGTTCAAGTAGTAGTACTATTTGACTTAGGTTGAATTGATTTTAATATTATGATTATTGATTAATATAATCTTACCTTTCAAAAAAAAAAAAAAACTTAGTACACAAGCATGACTAAAGAGTTTAGTCGGGATGCTCAAGTCTAAATTAGAGTTACGTTAGAAAACCGTAGGTGATCCCAACTACGGTCCAAAGCGACTCGAGACTTATATGCGATTACACGAGAGAATTATTAATAAAATATATGAGATATATTTATTAATATTTTATTATTAATTATATATGTATGAGATACATATGTGGGATTTAATAATTCAAAAGAATTAAAGTGCAATGAATTAAATGGCCGTGGGGGTGCCAGGGGCATCGCAAACACATGTCATCATCAAAGAGAGAAAAAGAGGGGGTCGGCCACTTGGATGGGATGCGAAACCCTAGCCACCCCCTCTTGGTTTGGCCTTCGGGTATAAAAGGAATGAGAGAGAAAGGGGCGCACAGATGAAGCCTTGGCCAAAACCCTAGCTATCTCTTCTCTTCTCCTCTTTTCGTGGTGATTACAAATATCGATTTTGGAGATTGAGGTATACACAAGGCTTGCTCTTGGAGATCCCTCGTTATCGTAAGGAAGGCCTCCTACTAGGCTGATTCTCGAGCGACGTGAGGATTACATGATTGAAGATTGCGAGGAGGTTGATCGCCAACGTGCAGAAATTTAATTAGCGCAAAATCTATAACAGACCAGCTATATCATAAGAATTATTTCGAGAGATCTACAGATCGGTTTAACTCCATTTTATTTTAAGGATCTCTGGAATGAAGACAACTATGTGCTTGTAAATTATCATGCCGATCAGATTTATAAAGAAAAACTAATGACACTTTTATAAGACGTCTTAACGTAAGGATAGGACAGACATGCACTCCGAGAATTATTCCCGGAGTTATAGAACTTCAATTGAGGTGATTCCACTTCGAGGAGTTTTGGATTGAAGGCGTCGACGTCCAGTTAAAATTTCAATGTAATCAGAGTTAAGAAGAATTTCTAGCAGTGATTCTATCAACTGATCTACAAAGGGCTGATCACCCCAAGGTACAATTTCTCATCCGAAGAATTGATCGCATGCTTAAGGGAGATTAAAATTTTAATCCGGTTTCAACAAATGTTATTAGAGCTACGGCTCTTTGCATGCTTTTAATCGGATGAGATGATAGTGTTAGAAATAATCTCATGGCAGAGACCCGCAGCGGAAGCAAATGTTAGGTCCAGAGACCATGCGTGGTGTACGTTATATATCAAAACTTTAATTGAAACGATCTACATGTGCATGTATGAATCTAGCATGGCAACTACGCGACCCCCTAACGATGATCTAGAGTGAAGAGAAGAATCTAGCATGCATGCATATTCTATCTATACTAGATCTATATGTTAGAAGTCATACCTCAATGCGGATTCTTTCACCATGATAAATTTCTTCTTTGTCGATGGAGACGCCCTCGGATCTGCTCGATATATCTTTGGTGCAACGTCTATAACTATTCACCCCGAACTCTGATTGGGCTAAAATTTGGACTGCAGGTAGAGAACTTCAAGATGCAACTTTTACAAGTAGTTTGAGGTCGATTGGAGTTCTGTAGCTCCTATAATTGTAGAAATATTTTTGATCTTCTGTGTAAAATCTGAATAGCAAAAGATTGTAGGAAGCATCTTCTAATTCAACCGATATCGCACGATGCACGGTACCTCGTCGATAGATCTCTGAGTGCCTCCATGTGATGAGCCTTCTCCGCCTTTGATTCACCATGTGAGGAAGAAGAACCGTGTCCGAACCTTCGCGCACACATGTTGGAGATGAAAAAGGAGAAAAAGACGAAGGGGGGTGGCTATGGCATCATCACTGGAGGCGGTCCCCCTCTCCTTATCTATATATAGGGCCGACCCTCCCATACCTTGCATATGGAAGTTATAGTCACCCTCCCCTTTTATCTCCCTCTCGCCTTGCGTGTAGCACAGGGCTGACCCCTTATTGCCATACAAGATCGGCCCCTAAAAGTCAAATGTCCTATTGTTTAGCCCCCCTCCCCTTGAAGCTTGCTGGCAACTCCTAGAAGCTAGGGAAGGGGCAGCCCATGTGTGTCCCCATGAGCTAAGGGCGGCCAAGCTAGGGCATAGTGGTATTTTGGTTTTCCAAAATGCCCCAATACCACTAGTTGGTTGCCCTTATCGCTTGGGAACTCGCATGGCGCACTTACGTGGGTTATGACTAGTGATTCCACTATAATCGAGGTACTCTTAGTAAACACCTAGGGTGCCCCTAGTAAAGTCAACGAGTCAATTCGAAACATGAACCGGTGCATGACACCGGTGTAGGGAAGCCCACTAAGGTAGGGAGATGATTGTGTGTATCTCTATACTACTTCGGGATTTTCCCTGGCACACACACGCACCTACATATCTACCGTGCACAAGTGCGGTACACATACGGAGCATAGGGTTATTAGGGTTGGACTAATTACTTCCTCTAACTACGCCTTGTGAATCGAAGAGATGATTCAAGAACCATACATCATGTGGATAAGGTTGAACCTTCAGGGACCAGAGTTCATAGCTTTCAACTTGGACTCAATTGACACACTATCCGAGTGTACCATCAATCCTCTGAGTCCGAGTTAACCTACGTAGCCACCCAAAGTGCAACACAAACTACACTCTTAATTCCTCTGGACTTACTATATTCTCTTGCATATATAGAGGTTTGAGAATATCAAAGGAATATTCTAGGGAATATTCTTAGGATATTCCTGGGAACACTCAGGATTTGGGAAGTTATCTGGGGACGTTCACCAGACCTTGGATGGTCGTCGTGGGCCCCAAGCAGGGTTGTGGGTCCCACTGTCGTCTTCGTGGGCCCCAAGCAGGGCTGCGGGTCCCACTGTCGTTTTCGTGGGCCCCAGGTAGGGCTGCGGGCCCCACTGTCGGGCATTAGATTTTGCACCCACAGCGGACCCCACCTACTCATCTTAAAAACCTTTGCATGTCACCCTTTATTTCTTTTCCCAATTCACCCAAGCTCTCTACAACCATCCAAAACTCAACCGAAATCCCCATTTAAAACCCATGTTGTACTCGTGTTCCTCTTTTTTTCTCCTATTTTCTCACCTTCTCTCTCTCTCTCTCTCTCTCTCTCTCTCTCTCTCTCTCTCAAAAACCTAGGCTATAACCGAGAACTCCATTGCAATCTCATTAATGCCTTCTATATCCTCTTCTCTTTCTTAAAACTACCCCTCACGAACTCCTCTTGCTTCCTTGCCTTATCTACACCCCGTTTCTCTCTCTTATTTTATCCATACAATCATAACCGTCCCTTACAACTCATCAATCCCACATCACCCTACTACCTGAGATCCCATGCACATCTCCTTCCTCTATCATACTAAAATTCTGGCGATCCAAGCCCCCAGCTCTCATCCCAATCTCTCTTCTCTTCTCGGATGCTCTAGTTCGAAACCCTTTTTCTTTCTCTCTCTCTCTCTCTCTCTCTCTCTCTCTCTCTCTCTCTCTCTTACTATCTCTATCTCCTTCTTTCTCCTATTCAAAATCCATCATAACCTATGCGGGTGCAAAAATTGTACCAAACCAGACTAGACACACGTGGGCCCATGTAACGGCCCAAGAAGGCAAGCCCAGACCCATGGGCCAAATCTACATGGCCCGCAAATCAAGCCCCCCTTATTGGGCCTGAACAACGGCCCAATAGGGGCCCATCGATGAGCCCAGGACCAGTTCCACCTTAGCACTGCCACATCATCACTACCATATCAGGTGCGTACCTCAACTATAATAGTACCCCTATGACATTCAAGAAAAGGGTTGGTGATTTTACTAGAGGAAGAGGAGATTCTAGAGAGTATGACATCGATCGGTAAAATCCAATCGGTGAATGTGGTCCTCCGAGGCTTCGCGGGTCTATCGCCTGCCCGCTTTGGCCTCTTGGAGGCTCTCTCTTCCTTAGATTGTGCTTTGTAAGCTCGGGCCATCGGTCGAGCAGGCTCCTTGTCAGAAGGGCACTTCTTTAGGTCGCGGCTCTTGCATGCAATCTGATCGTCCTCCACTTTGATATCTTTTTGGATTCTATCGAACAACACCCCGAGAGATGCAGGCGGGTTTCGAATAAGATCGTTGTAGATATGGAGATTGAAACGTAACCTGTTCTGGAACACGATCATGATTGCCTCGTCGTCGAGGTGACGTCCGAAGAGTGCTGCATGCTCGTTCCGGAACCTTGAAGTGAACTCTCAGATGGTTTCATCTGATCCCATCCGAAGTCGGTAGAGAGAGTCATGGTTGGATTAATCCCTCTGGGAATGCAAACCAACACACTTGAAAGTTTCCCTATGCACTCCTGGCTAACTTGAGGGGTGGGGATTTGAATCCACAACCTCCTCACCAAAGCATCAATTGTTTACCAACCCACACTCCTGGTGTAATGGTCTATAGAAACTATAAAAGAATCAAGGGGGACTTGGTGAAAAACCCTTTATAGAATATGCTTTTAAGCACCAGTCTCGATAATGTTTCAATTTGAGCTAAGACCCAGTCCAAAAAGATTTGTTTACATTTAACCCCTGTTGACCTATTCAACCCCTATCAAATGACTAAAATACCCCCAAATTTATTATCCGATAGACCCAATTTATACTCCATATCTATAGCTACAATGATTTTAATTCAGGATAATGGAGTATAAATTATATCTATATGGAGTATAAATTCCATTGCTACAGTAAAATTACTAAAGCAAGGATAGTGATTTCACTATAGCAACCGAATTTAAACTTTTGAATATTACTACTATAGCAAAATCATTGTAGCAACTATGGAGTATAAATTTGGGTGTATATAGAGTAAATTTGGTTGCTAAAGTGATTCCACTATATTGATCAAATTTACACTCCGAAATATTACTGCTAGAGTGAAATCACTGTAGCAGCTATGGAGTATACAAAGTACATAGTTAGAAGGGCCTTAGGCTAATAACCCCAGGAATGAATTGTAAAATATACAAAAATCCAATCAAACATAAAAAGGAAACTCAAATGGGGACACAATGAAACAACTCCAAAACTAAGAAGGAATGAAAGAAGCAAATAGAGGATCGAGGGTGGCGTTTGACCTTTGGCGATGAAGGAAAGCCTTGATGCTGATTTGAAAGCTGTATGCATCACGAATGCCTTCGATGCTGGCCATCACGATTGGAGAAAAAAAACCCAAAAAATCACAATTGTAGAAACTTTTTGTAGGGTACAGTTCGTGGTTTATTGGGACGGTTGTGGCTTGAAGGATAATGGGAAGAGAAGGGAGAGAAAATCCCAACTGCCCGAGCAGGTTGGTGATCAGTTATGACAGACAAAAGAGAGAAATGAGTACGTAGGGAGGGGGGAGAGAGAGATAGAGAGAGAGAGAGAGAGAGAGAGAGAGAGAGAGAGAGAGGCTGTAGAAGTCTAATAGGTTTTCACCTGTTTTGGCCTATGGTTGGAACGGAAAAAAGAATCTTTCAGAACAGATTCCTCCCAATGGAGAGTAAATGGCATGATCAAGCCGCTTATTCATCTTTGAGCGACTCTCTCTCTCTCTCTCTCTCTCTCTCTCTCTCTCTCTCTCTCTCTCTATATATATATATATATATATATATATATATATATATATATATATATATATATATATATATATATATATATATATATATATATATATATTATTTATGTTAATAGGGTCTAGGCCGAACCAACCCCCCCCCCCCCCCTCCTCATTTCCTGAGAGAGATTTCTCAAAAAAAAAAAGTCAGATTTTTCTAGTTTTTTTGTTTTTCATAGATCCCGTTTTTCTCATCCATCCCCACCTAGCCCTAGTATTATAGTATAGATATTGTACGGTTCCAGCAACCTACAGTTGAAAATGGTAACCAGCCGCACCACATGGCACTAAGGGCATCCCAGCCATTGTGGCTGTGCGATTCACAGGCTACAAATGAATCTCACTCCGCCCAACGTCTGCGATAACATTAGTGCTGCATGACATGCATCGTCCAGCTACCGTCCCAACTGTAGGTAACTAGAACAGTAGAAGATTCGAACTCTCCAATACCTTGCCTGGGGTCACACTACTACAGCAGGGAAGAGAGAAGCCTCAATCGTATTTGCCTATAATTTGGTTGCTACAACGTCCATTTTTCGGTGTTGTATAAAGCATATCCTTCCAACATTACATTTGCATCGCAGTCTCTAATAGGTACAAGGATCCACACACTGCAGTCTGCAGCAGGTAGGGTACGCGCAAGCCATTTTGTATACACAACCGCTAAGATTACACATTCTAACATTCATCGGTAATCTGAACCCTGAGTATCAGATTAGATGCAAGCACAGCACAGCACAGCACAGCACAGCACACGACAGAATTGGAGAGTTGATTGTGGGCAAGAACCAGGAGAAGGGAAGACGAACTTGTGGGCCACACTTGCTGCTTTGTCATCTGGACGCCAATGACCAGTAGTTTAATATGAAGGATGGGGAGACTGCAAACCAGCTAATGAAGGCCATGGCTGTTGCGGTCTCAAAACTCGCACAGTGGTTCTCCGAGCAGATATTGAGATCATTCCCGATCAGGACTGTAATGCCAGCAGATGCACAAGCAGCTGCAAACGTGAGCGTATAAGTTATCTGCAAGATTTAAAAAAGAACACCATAGTCACAATCTAATAAACTACTCAAGCTTTGTCCCATCATATCAAGTGCATATGCTCTTTCTTTTTAAATAAAAAATAAAAAAATACTTGTTCATGAATAATCAAAATCCCAACCCAGGTAGAAACTCCTATATGCATTGTAGCCTTTGTAGGTGAGGTCTATCAGATCTTTCTAAGTCTACAGGTTTTAGTTTTCTGAACCTACATTCAGGTTGAAAATACAAACCACAATAATATAATCAAGTTTTGTGAACAAACAAACGTCCCAACTTTAAAAGGACTTGTGATCTCTACCATGTAGTTATTCACACTTTTCTTACCCCGTCTCCGATAGTTAATAAACATATGACTCTGTGATTCCGCAAGCAGCGCTTAACAAGGAGAGCATATATATCGACAAAGACTAATGAAAGGCTCCACAAGCTCTGTAAGACGACCGCTGCTACAAGATAACTGCACAAAATAATGAAGGATACTTCACAAAGGTTCGTGGTTTCAGTTTTATTCAAAAGTTCTGGTTGCTAATAAATTTGCATAGCGCAAGTACACATTAAGATCTCCATGCCGAGTAACAGGGCACACACATATGCAAGCCACAGAAAAGAGAAGCAGACTTAAATTTATATATGATAGAAAAAAGACACCTGTGAGAACAAATATGAACTTCAAGCATAGAACATGAATTATCTAAAACAATCAAATTCTAAATAAGAAAAAAACATAAATTTCCAGGTACTGCAATAATGTATTGATCAGTAACACTTCACAACTGGGTAGTTGTATCTTAAAATGTCTGGAAAACAAAAAAACTCGTCATCTCAAGGGACCAAGCTTCCACAAGTTATCAAGCCTTTGAACGTCTGGAAAAACTGAAAACACATCATCATCATCTAGGGACCTAACTTCCTAAAGTTATCAAGCCAGTCGTGCTGAGTCAGAGATAGTCCGAGGTCTGAAAGGCAGGCACTCACGAGTCCGTCAGACTCCATTGTTCAAACCCAAGACTACAATAGACCTTGATCGAGTAAAGCAGACAGAGGCCTTCCAGCAGCAGGAGATAAGCAAGTAACAGTAGTTATCTTGTCCAGAATAAAAGAGGCCAATGACACCCTTTCTCTTTTATACTCTAGTTAACTAAATATTATGAGAAGATTAGGTGCCGTTTGCCATTGTGGCAAATTCTGCCATCATTACCAAAGGACAAACCCTAACCAAAACCATCAAGCCACGTCCCATCTACTTGGGGTCAGCTTTATGAATCCTTCTTCACCATTCATTTATATTCAGGGAAAGGACAAAGCTTCAAAAGAACAAATAGAACCAAAGAAACAATAACAATCATGTGTCATCAGTGTACATTCCCTGAACCGATATAATGGTGTTTATGCCCTAGGCTCAAATAAGCTTGCAGATGGTTTAGATAGAATAGTATTATGGATTTAACCCTTCAGCCTAGGCTGCATTAGGATTTAGTGAGTAAAAGCTGCACATCCAACGATGAACACATCAAAGGTTTATATCCAACCATACGATGGCAATGTGATCTGATGCCAACCTTCGAAAGTGTTACAAAAACACATTACGGAACTATAAAATTTTCACAGGCATGAGTAGGCACTTTAGGAACTTTTCCTTGCAAGGAAAAAATCCAAGGAACAATTTTATGAATATTATATACTGAGGACCTTGTGTGGACTATGGACATGGAAAAATTGGAGAGGCTTAACCTTAGGAGTGTATATACACATGGAGGGGTCTACATGTAAACTTAATTTATCCAGTGAGTTATTGGTAAAACATCTATCTCATCGATCGGTTAATGCTAGTTCAGATGCAACATTAGCCAAATTGGTGATTGGTGATTGGTTCATGTTAGTTCAGTTGCATCATTAGCCAAATTTATCCAGAAGAATTTGTATGAAGATTATAAACTGAGTTTGTTCACCTAGGAGAACTACCACCTCATCCCCACCTTCTCCTTTCTTATTCATACTAGGAGGATGGGGGCTATAAAGGCCCCACTAGTCGTCCCCTACAAATAAAAGGGTGGGCAGTGATACGGAATAATGACTTTAGAGAGGAATAAAGGGCAAATGTACATAGTTGTGTGGTTCAGAGAAAAAGGGTTTCCTTGTGATTCTTCAGAAGGTGTTGGCATCGTGATCAATCATTCGATTCTTTAGGCCAGCTCCATTTCCTTGCATTCATTAATTTGCACCCCTCTTGTCCATCAAGTATAATGCATGAATCCTGAGTTACAAGTTTCTTTTTATTAAACACACGCAACATCTTGGCTACCTTCCTATTCCATGACTAACGTATAAAAGAGATCCGTAAATGTTTTACTTAATCGGGCATGTCTGTGTACAGTTTTCAATTGGTAGTGAGCATGGTTTGCATGCTGAGATCCTTTAGTACCCTGATGATGGCTTTTGAATGGATCCATATCAGTTGTATACATGCCGGAAATCTCTCAGGCTTAGATGTGAGCTACTTAAGAAGAAATCATTCAAGTTTTCAAAATCAGTAAGGCCCCATTGACAAGTTTTGATCCCTTCTTTCCTTTTTCACCCACTTTAGCAACATCTGATACTTGCAAGAATGTGAGTGAATCTGTCGGACAATCAAGCTCTCCCATAATAACAACCCAAGAGCGAGCTCTAATCCCTTTCCCAACCTATCATCGATTTTCCTTCAAGATCTGTTTCTTGCATTGAATGAGGTAACTGGCATGACATCTCATCCTGAATTTCAGGAGCAAGTTCATCCATGATAAATATCCACAGTAAGGGCCTGAGGCCAACCTGCCTGGAATTCAATGCATCATAGCTGGTGGCTGATTTCGGTAATTCAAACCGATATCTAGATGGTCATAAGGTGGAGTCTGTGCTAATTTCAAAATCCCCAAGCATACACACATACAAAATAAAAGAGGTTGGTTGGTTTAACCAAGTATACGCTTATTGAAGATTAAACAAAAAAAAGTAGAAAAGGGCATGAAAGAAAAAAAAGAAAAAGAGGAAAAGGGAGATGGAGCATTCATTGATTGATAATTATGTGAGTTACCGGAAGGCGGTGACGGAGGAGAAATCGCTGGTGGAAGCCATGACGGAGAGGGCTGCGGCGGCGAAGATGAATTGGAAGAAGCGGAGGGCGAGGCCTCCGGGCGTCCCGGGCATGCCCTGCACGTCCTTCATCCTCACTCTGGGTGGGTTCTCGGCGGCATCCGTGAGGGGGGGAGCCTCCACTGGATGCACTGCCGGACGACTCGCAAACATCCCTACCCTACTGATGCAGCAGCAACAGCTAGTGAGTTTGAGGATTATATGATCCCAACATCCATCAGTACTGGATACAACAACAACAGAGATGGATCCAATCACGAGATAGTTGTTGGTTGGGATATGGATCAAATAGATGAAACGTATGTACAGTACAGGATCAGAAAAAAGATTTTGAGGAGCGAGCGATTGAAAAAGACCCTGATGATGAAACCCTACGGCTCAAAAGATTTGATCTACCATCGGAGGCGGGCGAGGGGAATCACCGGGTCAAAATCGATTCACCCAAAGATATATCGATCTAAGCCGAAGATGGAGACGGTGGAAAAGCAGCCAAGACCCGACCGACGAGAGAGAGGGAGGTCCGATGAGGCGACGAGGGAAATGAGAGGGAAGAAGAAAAAAAAAAAGGAGGACGAAGAGAGAGAGAGAGAGAGTTTTCATTCATTATTTCGGCCGTATATATCTTTTTTATATTTTATTTTTCTGTATCTATCTTGCCCTTTTTTGGCTGATGGTGGTGGTGGTGGTGGTGGAGGTGGAGAAGAGAAAAAGCTTTACGAGATAGCGTACCAACCCCGCGTGCGCGAGTCTCCCATGGGATAGGACAGTCACAGGGGGGTGTGAATCAAGAGATAGTTAGGATGGTCGAAGGCTCTAATGAGTGGCTACCAAAGTTGTTTTCTCCCGCTGGGAGCTCTCTATTGGCGGGTCTCCCTCCCTCTCAGCTGTTCAACGTATGGCTGTGGGGTTATCGAGAAGAATCAGATCAGGGCGTCCCTCTCGCTCATACGGCCAGTTTCGGGCCTTGGTCTATCTTCTGCCGACCCACTAACAGGTGATATGTTAACTGTTATGGATTATGCAGGCGCTAGCTCTGGTGAATTATGCAGGCTCTAGCTCAAATGCTATGAGATTGTGGTCTACATTGTGGGGTATCAACTGCCAAGCCAGGATAAGAGCCTTTGGTTGGAAGCTCTTACATCGTCGACTGCCAACCAGGTCCTTTTTGCAACGAATTGGACTCTCTCTCCCTTCTGAATGTATCCATTGCGAGTCTCTGAAGGACATTGATCACTTATTCTTTTCATGCCCATTTGCAGTGCAAGTATGGACAGCTTTAGAACGATTATCTGGGTGCACTCTTCGGTTAACTGGCTTGGACCAGCTTGCAGCAATGCTCACTCAGGAGCAACAATCCATATTGAGTTTGAAACTTGCGCTCCTACTACAAGGATGCTGGTTATTGTGGAAGGCACGGAATATGAAACTGTTTCAGAATCAGAGGATATTTCCAGCACACGTAGCCTATCAGGTTTGGTCACTGACCCAAGAATATTACTAAGCACATAATCTCTTTACAGACACAACACACTCGGCAAATAGATTGTTGTATTATTAAGTGGGTTCCTCTTGAAATTAATATCATCAAAGTCAACTTTGATGGTTCGGTCAACAATGAATTTGCTGGAGCTGGCTTTATCATTAGAGATTACGCAAGCAGAATCCTTAAAGCTGGAGCCATCCCGTTAAATACGAGATTAGTTGCCATTGCAGAGGCTCGAGGACTATGGGAGGGAGTTAAAGCAACTAATGGGATCTTTGATCACATATGGATCGAAGGGGATTCGCTAACTACTATTATGGAAGTTCAACAACAACACATTAGTTCCAATCCTATTATTGTAGATGTTAGGTGCATGTTGAGTCGGTTTGTCTCCTGCAAAATCTCTCATGTCTACAAGGAAGGAAATTTAGTTATTGATTGTCTCTCAAAGCAAGCAACAAAGATGAAGACTCTAGTAAGTTGGCAGCGAGAATATCCACATGGCCTTCGGGTTCTCTGTCAAGACGACATTGGTCCCCATTGTTTTTGCCGGCCAATAGCCTTGTAGCTTGCTTCTAATATCTAGTCAGATGTAGTATAACTTCTAGTAGTGGAATATGTAATTCTATTACCAAAAAAAAAAAAATTGCTATGGATTGGTGGCCCCTTCAAACAAAAGAAAACTCAGTCCGCACGAACGCGACAAATAATATGTTTCCATCAGGGCACCCCTGCCACCAGGGTATTCACCACACCCACGGCCAAACCAACCCTATTTAGAATTCCTAGTTCCGGGCCAAAGATTCTTATTTCTTAAACGGCAAGACACAAAAATAATATCTCAGCTTTGCAGTATAAATCTGTTCTTTCTACAACATTTTCTATCTATACCTTCTCCCTCCTCAGCAAATTCTTTCTTTACTTCTCTCTCTCTCTCTCTCTCTCTCTCTCTCTCTCTCTCTCTCTCTCTATCTCCGCAGGACTGGCCTTGAGGTTTTTGGGGGCCTACACAAACTCCCAAAATACCCCCACCCCCCACATATCCATATTAACATCCTATTGAAAGATGGAGAGATGAGATACCGAAAACTTGTGCCCCACCCTAGGGGGTTATATATTATTTATAGGGTAAATTTACTTATGGCCCAAGTAATTCAATGGAAACCCTAATCCATGGAGAGATCCGATGGTGGACAACCACCCGATCAAAAGATCTCATGACAGTCCTCTTTGAATGTCCACCAATTATAATGTCCTTCAGGAATAATGGTGAACACGCATCATGCTACCTCGTTAAAACCTTTTGGTTGAAAAACCCTATGGGACAAAACCTATCCAAAGAAAAAAAGAGTATAGCGTGCATAGCTTACTTCATGATGCTTGACATACTTCAGGATGCCAACCTAGAACTACCCTCCCCCTGATTACATTGTTCAAAATAAAAAAAAACTCCCCTGATGATTACATCATTTAACAATTTGTTTGATGAAGCATTTGACGTTCAATTCTGGGCACCAACTTTTGGAAAGTTAACTTTGGTAGTGACTTTGTGAAGAGGTATGCAAGATTGTCGTTGGATCGAACTTACTCCACTTGATTTCTTGCTTATCTTGGAGTTCATGTGCAAAGAAAACTTCGGCGAAAATGTGTTTGGTTGGATCTCCTTTGATGAATCCTTTTCCGAAGTTGTGCGATGAATGCGGCATTGTCTTCATATATCGTAGTAGGTTCATCGCTTGGTATGTGCTTGACCAACAATCTCAGCCACATACTTTCTCGACTTGCTTCGTTTAGGGCCAAAATTTTTGAATGGTTCGAGGAGGTAGCTACTATAGTTTGTTTCATAGAACACCAAGATATAGCTATATTATTATTCATAAAAATATATCCAGTTTGTGAATGACCCTTATGTGGGTCAAAAAGATAACCTGAATCCACATATCTAATCAAGTTAGTTTGATCACGAGAGTAAAACAAACTCAAGTTAATAGTTCCCCGAAGATATCTCATTACATACTTAATTCCATTCCAGTGTCTACGAGTAGGTACATAACTATATCTATCAAGTACATTTATAAAAGAGTTATGACAGGTCATGTGGGACACCTTATCTCATCCATCTTGGCATCACAATCTTAGGATTTTGATCTATGCCTGCACATGGACTTTCTAGGGGGGTCACCCATCCTAGTACTACTCTTACTAGAGCAGCTTAACTACGGAGTTCTTACGACTTTCATAGCGGCATATGATTTTAAAATATCTTCTATGTCTGGGAGGGAAAATTATATAAGTAGCTGATGATCTCCTTCTCTCCAAGCTGTGAGATTAACTCGGTGGCCTTGGACACCTCACCTCATCTATCTTGGTATCACAGCCTCAGGAGTCTTGGCTCTTGGTTATTGGATCTTGATCATCATAATCCACCTTCCTTGAGGGCTACAGGTCCACGTGTAGGGTTAGGACCCCCCCAATTTCTAAGAGAGCCGGCTTTGATACCATTTTGTAACATCTGCGGGGGATGATCTTCATGCCGACCCGAAGACGCTATCCAACTAGTCAATCAAGTCAAGTCGAAAGTCTGATCGATTCTTTGTCAAAATTGTTGGTTCGGATGTTGGTGTCTTTAGGTTGAACTCTGGAGTAGTCAAAGGTTTGTGGACTTGAGTTTAGAAGAGATGAGTAGAGAGAAACAGCTAAGAGTCAAAACAAGATATGATCTTGGAGTTCAGCCGAAGACTACATCTCCGTGCTATAAGGAGCAATCTGAATTCACTAATACTTAAAATGAAGTGGCATCGACATGCCGAGTGTCACTTGTCTCTCTTCAAAAGAGATCGAAAGTTGGGATGTCAGAACTCTAGCTTTTTCGAAAGTCCGACTCAGAAATAAGATATTTGATCTATTATATTCGTCGGGTCTGCTATTTATAAAGGTTTTGGAAAAAATCCGAGGTACAGGGCGGTCTCTACAGCTAGCGTCTGGATCCATGCGGGGCTGGTGGGTCCCGTCGTTATCTTTCGTGGACCCCCAAGCAGTGATAGTGGGTCCCGTCATTGTCTTTGTGGACCCCCAGGCAGGGCTAGTGTGTGACGACCAAGATCCAATAGGCCAATAGCCAAGAGCCAAGACTCCAAAGGCTGGGATGCCAAGATGGATGAGGTGAGGTGAGGTGAGGTGTACAAGGCCATGAGTTAGCCCCACATCGTCTGGAGAGAAGGAGATCTTGAGCTACTTATATAATTTCCCCTCCCAAACATAGAAGACGCATTTTAAAATCGTGCGCCGCTACGGATTTCGTAAGAACTCCATAGTTAAGCGTGCTCGGGCGAGAGTAGTACCAGGTGGGTGACACCCTAGAAAGTTCTCGTGCGGGCACGGACAAAGCGGACAAAATCTTGTGTGTTTGGGGCGGATGTTACGAAATGGTATCAGAGCCGGTTCTTCTCGCTATGGGGGGGTCTAACCATATACGAGGACGTGTTGCCCTAAGGGGGGTGGATTGTGACGACCAAGATCCAATAGGTCAATAGCCAAGAGCCAAGACTCCTGAGGCTGGGATGCCAAGATGGATGAGGTGAGGTGAGGTGTACAAGGCCATGAGTTAGCCTCACATCGTCTGGAGAGAAGGAGATCCTGAGCTACTTATTTAATTTCCCCTCCTAAACATAGAAGATGTATTTTAAAACCGTGCGCCGCTACGGATTTCGTAAGAACTCCGTAGTTAAGCATGCTCGGGCGAGAGTAGTACCAGGATAGGTGACCACCCTGGGAAGTTCTCGTGCGGGCACGGGGAAAGCGGAAAAAATCTTGTGTGTTTGGGACGGATGTTACATAGTAGGTCCCGTCGTCATCTTCCTGGACCCCCAGGCAGGGCTAGTTGGTCTCGTCTTTGCCTTCGTGGACCCCCAGGCAGGGCTAGTGGGTCCCATTCCCAGGCGTTAGCCTAATTTTGCACCCACAGTTACCCCCTCCAAGTTAGCTAAAGACTGATCTGGCTGACTTGAAATCCAGGTGCAAAATCCAAACACGCTGCCAAGGGCCGACATCGTCGAGCTTTCGTCAAGCATTGTTGATTGATTGGACGCTGGCAATCGAGTAGTCAAGTCTTGCCGATTGGTCACTGGAAACCGATCGGTCAAGATTGACTGATCGGGTGTTGACAACCGATCGGTCAAAACTAGCTGATAGGGTGATTTCAACCTGTGGAACTTCGGGCGATCAGGCAAAAAATAATGTTTTTTGCCCGATCCTTTGGAATTTCACCCGATCATATGCTTATCGATCGAGTAAGGCTTTCGACTGATCGATCAATTTTGACCGATCGGGTATCTTTGACCGATCGATCAAGATTGACCGATCAGGTATTTTCAACCGGTGGAACTTTTGACAATCGGGCAAACACATAAGTTTTTTGCCCGATCCTTTGGAATTTCACCCGATCGTCTGCCTGTCGATCGGGTGAGACTTTCGACCGATCGGTCAATCTTGACCGATCAGGTGTCTTCGACCGATCAGGTGTTTTTAATCGGTGGAACTTTTCACGATCAGGAAAAAACACATATGTTTTGCCCGATCCTTTAGGAATTCACCCGATCGTTTGCCTATTGATCAGTTGAAGTCTTCGGCTACCATCCAAGGCTCATCGATCGGTTGCTTTTGACCGATCGATCAAAGTTAACCGATCGGACATTTTTAACCGGTGGAACTTTTGACAACCAGGCAAAAACATATGTCTTTGCCCGATCCTTTGGAAATTCACCTGATCGTCTGCCTGTCAATTGGCCCGATCGATTAAAGTTGATCGATCGGGTGTTTTCAACCGGTGGAACTTTTGACGATCGGGCAAAAACATATGTTTTTGCCTGATCCTTTGAAAATTCACCTGATCGACTACCTATCAATTGGGTGAAGTCTTAAGCTGCCATCCAAGACCCATCGATCGGCTGCTTTCAACCGATCGGTCAAAGTTGACCAATCGGACATTTTCAATCGGTGGAACTTTTGGAGAACGGGCAAAAACACATGTTTTTTGCCCGATCCTTTAGGAATTCACCCGATCATCTATCTGTCGATCGGGTGAAGTCTTTGGCTACCATCCAAGGCTCATCGATCGGCTACTTTCGACCAATCGATCAAAGTTGATCGATCGGGCATTTTCAACCGATGGAACTTTTGGCGATTGATCAAAAACACATATATTTTGCCCAATCCTTTGGAAATTCACCCGATCGTCTGTCTGTCGATTGGATGAAGTCTTCAGCTGCCATAAAGGCTCATCGATTGCCTGCTTTTGACCGATCGATCAAAGTTGATCGATCGGACATTTTCAACCGATGGAACTTTGGTAATCGGGCAAAAACACATGTTTTTTGTCCGATCCTTTGGAAATTCACCTGATCGTCTGCCTATCAATCGGGTGAAATCTTCAGCTGCCATAAAGGCTCATTGATTGGCTGCTTTCGACCGATCGATCAAAGTTGACTGATCTGGCGTTTTCAACCGGTAGAACTTTTGGCGATAAGGCGAAAACACATGTTTTTTGTCTGATCCTTTGGAAATTCACCCAATCATCTACCTATCAATCGGGTGAAGTCTTCAGATGCCATAAAGGCTCATCGATCAGCTGCTTTCGATCGATCGGTCAAAGTTGACCGATCAGGCATTTTCAACCGGTGAAACTTTTGGCAATCGGGCAAAAACACATATTTTTTGCCTGATCCTTTGAAAATTTACCCGATTGTCTGCAAGTCGATCAGTTGAAGTCTTCAGCTGCCATAAAGGCTCAGTGATCGGCTGCTTTTGACCAATCGGTCAAAATTAACCTATCGGGCATTTTCAACCGGTTGAACTTTTGGCGATCAGATAAAAATATATTTTTTTGCCCGATCCTTTGGAAATTCACCCGATCGTCTGTCTGTCAATTGGGTAAAGTCTTCAGCTGCCATAAAGGCTCATTGATCGGCTACTTTAGACCGATCGGTCAAAGTTGACCGATTGAGCGTTTTCAACCAATTAAACTTTTGGTGATTGAGCAAAAACACATATTTTTTGCCCGATCCTTTGAAAATTCACCCGATCGTCTCCCTGTCGATCGGGTGAAGTCTTCAGCTGCCATATGGGTTAATCAATCGGTTGCTTTCGACCAATCGATCAAAGTTAACCGATCGAGCGTTTTCAATCGGTGGAACTTTTGGCGATCGGGCAAAAACATATGTTTTTTGCCTGATCCATTGGAAAATTCACCCGATCGTCTGCTTGTCGATCAGGTGAAGTCTTCAGCTACCATAAAGGCTCATCGATTGACTGCTTTTGACTAATCGATCAAAGTTGACCGATCGGGCATTTTCAACTGGATGAACTTTTGGCGATCGGGCAAAAACACATTTTTTTTACCTGATCCTTTGGAAATTCACCCGATCGTCTGCCTGTCGATCAGGTGAAGTATTCAGCGATCGATTGCAGTCGACTCGATCGTCTGCCTGTCGATCAGGTCAAAATTCGGAGTCGTGGCGTTTCGTCTTGCCTGTCGCTTTATTGTTAGAAACCCTTTGTATTTCGCGCCATGTCATTTAGTTGCTTGCCAGTCTGGGGTTGCCACATGTCACTTTGAGTTTCCTGCCAAACTCTTTGTGCTTATATATTCTGCCAAAGGATTTATTTTATTCTTACGCTATCAGAAGAATTTTTGCCTTCTCTTTGCTTTATGCTTTTTGCTCCCCGCTCCTGCGATTGGTTGTGATGCCGTCCGCAAGCTGTACCAGGAACATAGTCCCTCCGAAGGTGAAGCCTTCCCAGTGGGATGGATCGAAGAAGGAAGAAGCTGTTACGGAGCCTTCATCGCTGAAGATCGCTAGGAAAGGCAAGGCGAAAGGCAGTCTCGGCAAGAGGCACAGGGGTGTTGGATTTGCAACTGCTCCTTCCAAGCCTGAGCAAAACCTGAAGTCTGTTTTTGTGCTGAAGCCATTGATGCCTCTGGCTGAAGAGGGAGTCTTCGAATATGGGATAGAGAGGAAACCCACTAATGCAAAGTGGAAGAAGTGGGAGAGGTTGATGGGGTTCTTCACTGAAGCTGTTCATCGTCCTATGCTCAACAGTATGCAAGTCGCCTTCGAAATTAGTAAGCGTGTTGTATATACTGAGGTGGCTAGCAAGGAGAAGATCATGGGAACTATTGTCATGATCGAGCAGCTCAACTGCAGGCTGCGGCTGCCACTGCCTCCTTTCGCTGCCAGGCTGTTGAATACCTCTGGACTTTGCCCCGGATAGTTAACAGGTAATGCATAGAGAATATCTATACCTTCTGCCGGGCAGAGAGTGATTACCAGGACAAATTAAGGGCCTGCTATTCCAGTAACCCTGAAGGTGAGCAAGCTAGAATCGAACTTGGCTATTTCTTCTACCATTATCAATGGGTATCTCGGAAGGATAGTCCATTCTTCAATCTGCACGGTATCTCAACTCTTCGATCCGTCACGGACACTGTTCCTTCTGACAAGCTTTATACCGACTGGTCGATCTCCATCTCCGGGACGTGGACTTCTCTGTCGATACCGGAGACCCCCCGTAACAATATTCACAAAGAAGTTGAAAGGTATGGGCCAGGAGGTGATTGTTGCTGGTCGTCTGAGCAAGTTGGATCAATCGACAACCTATTTCTAGAGTTGACTTGCGGGACTAGATCTTGGAAGCAATTCGCCCACTGTCCTGTTCGTCATGGAAATGCTAACCTGCTACATCGACTGGTTGGAAGTTATGAGGATAATGATATTCTTTAATCGGATTACGAGGAAGATCTGGAAACGGGTAAGATGGTCCGGTATGTCAGGGCCGAGAAGAAGGCCCATAGGAAAAAGAGACGTCTCTTTATAGACAAAGAGAAGCTCATCATAACCAAGTGGGGGCAGGTCAAGAAAGTCAAGTTGACTCGTCATAGCAGGGTGGAGGAAAAGGAAGAGGAAGAGAAACAAAAAGAAGAGGAGAAGGGAGGTAAAGGAGAAGAAGATGAGGAAGAGCAGGAAGAGGAAGAGGGGAGAGAGGATGAAGAGGTAGAAGGTTCGAAAGACCTCGAGGATGAGGATGAGGAGATGAGGGATCAAGATGTTTCTCCCACCCCAACGAGAGTGTGATAAGTGCCTCCAATTGATGAGGCCAAGGCTCGTCAGTTGGAGGACGATCTGGACACGATAGACGACGGTAAAAAGGCACCGATCGTCTATCACTTCGAAAGTTTGAAGCACCCCACCAAGATCAGAGTGAAATACTCTAGTAGTGACATCGTGCTTAACCCCACGCCGATATCTCAGGTGGCACCAAAAGACTCTTCTCAGAGGGACGCATTAGAGGGCCAAGCATCGATAAAGGAGAGTGGTGGAGTCCCAGATGTCGAGAAGCCTAAGTTGGCTCCGCTGAGTGATGCGGCCAAAGTCGCTGGCGAAGCTGCAGCCTTGATGTCTACCCTCTTTGAGGGGGCAGACAAAGTGTATATTAAATGAGGCGCTTCAATGCCCCCTAAAGTCACCTCCATCAATCCGAAGGGGGGAAAAGGTAAAAGGGATAGAGTTCTGCCCGATCCAGAACCAGTCCCAGAGAAGGAGGTACCTGAACGGGAATAGCCTAATCCAGTTCTGGCCTTAGAAAGGAAGACTCCTAATCCCAAGGGGAAGGGATTGGATCAAGGGAAAAGGAAAGAGTCTATTAACCCTTGTAGGGAGGTGCCAGCGGCAAAGGTAAACTTCGATCCCTCTCATATAGCATTTGAATTGAGTTATGGTCGTATGTTTGAATGTCTTTAAAGGTAAATTCCACCCCGAGGTATCCACTTTTTCGTAGCTTGTCGAAGAGAGTCTTGCACTTATCAGAGGATTTGGATATGAATCTATTGAGGGCTGCCAATCTACCCATGAGGCTTTGAACCTCCTTTCGATTGGAAGGCGATGACATCTCAATGATTTCTCGAATTTGATCAGGATTTACTTCGATGCCCCTCCTGGTCATCAGATGACCCAGGAATTTGCTTGATTGAACTCCAAAGGCATACTTGGCTGGATTCAGCTTTATGTGGTATCTCCTGAGGACATGGAATGTTTCAGCAAGGTCAGAGAGGTGATTTTCTCGAGCACGACTCTTGGTAAGAAGATCGTTGACGTAGACTTCGACGTTGCAGCCAATTTGTTCTTCAAATATCTTCATGACTAGCCTCTGATAAGTAGATCCAATATTCTTGAGACCGAATATTATGTCGTTGTAGCAGTAGAGGCCTCTGTCTGTCATGAAGCACGTCTTCTCTTAATCGTCCGGATGTTGAGGAATTTGATTGTAGCCCGAGTAACCATCAATGAAGGATAGAAGTTCGTGGCTAACAGTGGTGTTGGCGAGTTTATCTATTCTTGGCATAGGGAATGGATCTTTGGGACAAGCCTTATTAAGGTTGGTGAAATTGATGCAGATTCTGATCTTCCCGTTCTTCTTAGGGACTGTGATGATGTTGGAGATCCAAATTGGGTACTCTACTTCACGAATGAAGCCTACCGCGAGCAACTTGTTGATCTCCTCTTAAACTGCAGTCAAACACTTTAGCCGGATTATTCGAGGTTTTTGCTTGATTGGGCTTGCCCCTTCTTTGATGGTGAGTCGATGGCATGCGTCATCCGGATTGATTCCTGGCATGTCTTTGAAGCTCCATACAAAAACGTCGATGTTGGACTTGAGGAGGATACCATGTCTTGGGCTTCTGCGTTGCTAAGACTGGTACCGATGATTGTCTCTCTAAGAAGATCACTGCCACTGATATTTATTCGGATGATCTCTTCAATTGAAAGTGGAGCCCCCCACTTGACAAGCGGAGGTTTTAGCAGTAGGGGCTCCTTTGGTTGCTAGTGTTGTAGCTCGTGTGTCCTTAGCGTGGGTTTTCTGTATTAATGTTTCGATGTTGTATCATTATAGGTTTCGATGCTGGCCAAATAGGGACATCCGACAACCTCCGCCGGACCTCAACCTAATGGTGGCATAACCAAATCGTCACCCACTACCACCGGCATCCTCCATGTCCCGAAGGAAACCACTAGGCGAACCAGCATGGAAGGAAACACAGCTCTCACCCGGTGGGAATATCGAACTGCGTACCTTCCACGTTGACCTTAGGCTAGGCTCCAGATCTTAGGATTATGGGCAAACTAGTGAAGTATCGGGATCCTTGGAATCTATGTAATGTGATCCTTGCAAGAAAGGCGAAAGCTAAGTATTCAAGGTAGGGACTATGATACTTTCTGAGGATACTAATGCTTTGGGGGAGGGTTTGTAATCCTAGTGGGAGCACGGTAGACCAGATGCAACTGAGGCCCAGTTTAAATAAGGGATGTGTAAGAGGTTCCCTCCAAAGGGGAGCCCCTGGCCTCCACAATCAACCGGCTAAGGGTCTGGGTAGGAGGTACGCAGTTCGATATTCCCACCGGGTGAGAGCTGTGTTTCCTTCCATGCTGGTTCGCCTAGTGGTTTCCTTCCGGACATGGAGGATGCCGGTGGCAGTGGGTGACGATTTGGTTATGCCACCATTAGGTTGAGGTCCGACGGAGGTTGTCGGATGTCCCTATTTGGCCAGCATCGAAACCTGTAATGATACTAGGAAGAGGAAGGAAGGAGAAGGAAGAAAGGAGAAAGAGGAGGAGAAAATCACGAGGCTCGCCATCGTCTTCACAACGGATTCCTCCGTCGGCTCGAAATCCTTGCACTCAGAGACGGGATTTCGAGGATTCTTCAATTCGCAAAGGACAAGGTGCTATCCGACAGCTTCCCTTGCAATTCAAAGTGCGGTTCTTCATCGTTCCATCATCTCCAGATCATAGATCCATAAGGTATGATGAATCTAAACATTTAAGTAGATGCATTCATGTCTTCCGTAGATCGTAGTATGCCTCTAGGGTGTCCGCACATATGCTAAGATCGTAGATTTGCATGTAGATTGTTTTGTAGAATTAATTATAATGAAACATACACCGTATGATCTTTGGATCTTTCTTTTGCTTCCGCTGCGACTCTGATTAGCGGATCCAATTCCAACAGCTAGCTCATGGAAGGGCTCTCTTTATCTCTTGGATGCTTCGGTGGTGCGAGATCCTCTCTGTGATCCGTCTTTGCTTTGGCAACTTCGCGTGTTAGTTTTTCGGTCACAGGAAGAAGGAGATAATGCTGCATCCACGGTTCGGGCAAGCGGTACCATGGCGTGCAAAGACCCGGCGAAAGCGTGCACGTTGGCGATGAGGGGGATCGTCGTCAGAGATCGTGCAGAACAGAAGAGCAGGATATCTTGGCTGTGCTATTTAGGTTCAGGGGTCGGACCCTGGACTTGTTTAGTTTGGATGCTTTCTCTATTGTTTCTCTTTATTCAGTATTTAGAGAACCTCGATGATAATGTGATTATCATTCTTGCTTGTGAGTTTGTCTCTAGATCAGGCTTAGGGTTAGTACTAAAATTATGGATTCATCGGTGTCTCTATATGCTTCTAACACGTGCGAATCCGGTGACTAGCTAAAAGGAAAGGTGGTAACCGCCCTCGTGGTAGTTTAGGTAGCCAAGTACTGTGCACCGAGATAGACGCAGTGTTAGATTTATTTAGAGATAATTAACTAATGTCTCCATAAGAAGTATGATAACCCTAGTGGGATGCCCTTTCCCCACGTGGTCCTAGTGACCAAGTTAGGTTAGGATTTCACTGTGTGATACCCGTTTCTAGATGACGTTTGATGGTAGTATGAACTCATCACGATTTGGTTATGCCACCATTAGGTTGAGGTCCGGCGGAGGTTGTCGGATGTCCCTATTTGGCCAGCATCGTAACCTGTAATGAGATGAGGTCTACTATGACATCAGGCATCAAATTGTGAATGAGGCGTCATCGTAGTGGGAGTCCTTTCCACGTTGACCTTAGGCTAGGCTCCAGATCTTAGGATTATGGGCAAACTAGTGAAGTATCGGGATCCTTGGAATCTATGTAATGTGATCCTTGCAAGAAAGGCGAAAGCTAAGTATTCAAGGTAGGAACTATGATACTTTCCGAGGATACTAATGCTTTGCGGGAGGGTTTGTAATCCTAGTGGGAGCACGGTAGACCAGGGTCTATGTCTAGGAGGTCGTGACCATTCTAGATATGCATAAAACCTCATTAAGAAGGGATGTGTAAGAGGTTCCCTCCAAAGGGGAGCCCCTGGCCTCCACAATCAACCGGCTAAGGGTCTGGGTGGGAGGTACGCAGTTCGATATTCCCACCGGGTGAGAGCTGTGTTTTCTTCTATGCTGGTTCGCCTAGTGGTTTCCTTCGGGACATGGAGGATGCCGGTGGCAGTGGGTGACGGTTTTTTCCTGCACCGCGGGAGCCTATGAACCCCCCTGCCGACACCATCTAGATTTATGGGAAGCATCCGAAAGCTTGTGTGAAGCCGTTGTTGCTGCGCACGCGGGTCACATAAAACTGGCCAAAAGTAGACTGGGAGGTCTTTCAGTTTACCATGGGTAATTCTGATGAAGACTGGGTCGTAAAAACCCCATTGGCAGAAGCGGTTGCATGGTCTCACCGAGATGCTGTCTCCAATTCAGGGCCGATAGTCTCAATGCTCGAGCCCAGGGAATTTAGATTCCTGGATGTCTCCACTTGAGGTAGTAAAGACATAGCGGCTTGAGTAGACATTATCTATATCTAAATTCCATGAAATAGATTGTAGTAGACCCTAACTATTGCTTTAAACCATTATTTACAGAAATCATGACCAAGCTCGACCCCCTTGCCTCCATACTTAATGATAACAAACTTACGGGACCAAACTACGAGGACTGGAAGCGTAATCTGATGCTCGTCCTAAGGGTTGGCAAATACACAATTGCCCTAAGTACCCCTCAACCGGCCATGCCGGGACCAGATGCAACTGAGGCCCAGTTAAAGGAATGGAAAGACTGGCTAGATGCTGATGAGATGTGCAAGTGCTACATAGTGGCATCCTTGCAGACCGTCCTTCAGAAGCAAGTCGAAGACATGGCCTTTGCTTCAGACATGATGCTCTATCTAAAGGAAATGTTTCAGGGTCGTAGTCGGGTAACTCGTTACCTGACCAAAAAGAAATTGGTGTCCACGAAGATGGCAGAGGGGACTTTAGTTCGGGATCATATACTGGAATTATTTGGCTATGTGAACGAGCTTGGTTCCTTCGATGTCATCTTGGATGCAGAGATCTAGACCGATATTTTCCTCGTGTCTCTGTCAGGAGCGTTTGAGGGCTTCGTTATCAACTTCAACCTTAACCGGTTGGAGATGTCTAACGCAGAGCTCCTAGCGGCGCTCCAAGCGGCAGAGGACGGGATGAAGGCAGGAGCCCAATCCCTGAACGTAGAGCGGAATTCTTCTCTGAAAGCCAAAGGCAAGTTTCAGAAAAGAAAGTCTAAGAAGCCCGTGAAGATGGGCCAGGTGCAGTTGCAGGTTCCCAAGCAGAATGGTCCGGCGAAGCCCAAAGGAAAATGTTTCCGATGCGGCAAGAAGGGGCACTGGAAGGGCGACTACCGCACGGCTCCCAAGAAGGCTGAGACAGGTATATCTCAAATCCACATAGTGGAATCCCTTGTAGCATCCAGTTATTCTCTAGTTTCATGGATTGTGGATTCTGGTTCTACTAACCATGCTTGCAATAATTTACAGGGGTTCAAGGAGACAAAAAAACTGGGTGAAGGAGAGATAATCCTAAGCATGGGAACTGAGGCCGTGGCAGAGGCTGAAGCAGTTGGAGATGTCATCTTACAGTTCCTTGATGGAAGAAGTTTATTACTTAGAGACATACTTTATATACCGTCCTTGAGACGTAATTTAATTTCTGTTTCCTTATTGAATAATGAAGGTTTTTCAGTTTTATTTGATGCTTCTGGTGTGTCAATTAAATTGAATGGTTCCTTTGTTTGTAAGGGAAAGATACAGAATAGTCTCTATGTAATTAACTCCAATCATAAGCAGGATAACATAACTGAAGCTTGTGTGATTAATTCATCTAAAAGGAAAAATCCCTCGGATAATCCAATACTCCTTTGGCATCTAAGGCTTGGACACATAGCCTCAGACAGAATTCACAGGTTGGTTAAGGTAGGACTCTTAAGTCCAGATATTTCAGAAAGCCTACCGACGTGTGAGTCTTGCCTGGAAGGCAAGATGACTAAAAGGTCTTTCCGAGCCAAAGGTAGCAGATCTAAGGAGGTATTGGAGTTGGTACACACTGATGTATGTGGGCCCATAAGTGTCCGTGCTATAGGAGGCTTCGAGTATTTCATCACCTTCACGGATGATCACTCGAGGTTTGGATACATATACCTAATGCGGCGGAAGTCTGAATCCTTTGATAAGTTCAAGAAGTTCAGAGCTGAAGCAGAAAAGCAGACGGGTAAAAGTATTAAGTCTCGTCGATCGGATCGAGAAGGCGAATACCTATCGGATGAATTTATAGGGTACCTGCGTGAGCATAAGATCGTATCCTAGTTGACTGCACCAGGGACACCACAACAAAACGGTGTATCTGAGAGGAGAAACCGAACTTTGTTAGACATGGTTCGGACTATGATGAGTTATGCAATATTGCCACCTAGTTTTTGGGGATATGCCCTAGAGACGGCAGCATATACTTTGAACTTTGTTCCATCAAAGTCAGTACCCTTAACTCCTTGGGAGCTGTGGTTAAAGCGAAAGCCAAGCCTACAGCACTTTAGGATTTGGGGTTGTACAGCACATGTGCGGAAGGACAAGCGAGATAAGATGGAGTCAAAAACTAAGGTATGTCTGTTCGTTGGGTATCCAAAAGGGACAAAGGGTGGTCTATTTTATAATCCTGAGGATAGAAAGGTTATCGTCTCGACGAACGCCGTAAACCTGGAGCAGGATTATTTAATAGACCATAAGCCCACCAGTAAAGTAGTTCTTGAAGAATTGCTTGGTACTGATGGGAGTACGCAGACAGAAAACGTAGTGGGAGCCGATACCACTATGATTAACAGTACTGTAGAATCGACTCCTATGGAACCATCGCAGGTTCATCGCAGTGGGAGGACCACAAGTGCTCCTGATAGATACATTGGAGAAGCCTTTATGGTTGATCCAGAGTTTTAGGAGAATGATCCTCTGAACTATGACGAAGCGATGGTATCCACTGACCATGCAGCATGGCAGGAAGCCATGGAGGCAGAACTGACATCGATGTCCCAAAACTCGGTCTGGACACTTGTAACACCACCTCACAATATTAAACCTGTTGGGTGTAAGTGGGTGTACAAAAGGAAAAGAGGTCCGGATGGTACCGTTGAGACTTACAAAGCTAGACTAGTCGCTAAGGGTTATACCCAGCGAGAAGGGATCGACTATGACGAAACCTTTTCGCCAGTGGCTATGCTTAAGTCTATCCGGATCCTCTTGTTCATTGCAGCCCATTATGATTGGGAGATCTGGCAAATGAACGTCAAGACCGCATTCCTCAACGGGGATTTGGAAGAAGACATCTACATCTCTCAGTCTCCAGGCTTTGTCACAAAAGGTCAGGAAGGTCTGGTGTGCAAGTTGCAAAGGTCCATTTATGGACTGAAGCAAGCATCCAGAAGTTGGAACATGCGTTTTGATCAGGCTATCCAGTCTTATGGATTTGAACAGAATGTGGATGAACCATGTGTTATGAAAGGAGCGATAAGACTGCAGTAGTTTTTCTAGTGCTTTACGTAGACGATATCCTGCTCATCGGAAACAATGTTGGAATGTTGTCTACAGTGAAGGTGTGGTTATCCTCTCAATTTGATATAAAAGACCTGGGTGAAGCGAGTTATGTTCTAGGGATCAAGGTAACTCGAGATCGCCAGAACAAGATTCTCTCGCTGTCACAGTCAGCCTACATAGATACTATCTTGGTCAGATTCAGTATGCACAACTCCAAGAAGGGACTGGTTCCATTCAGACATGGAATGAAATTGTCCAATGATCAGGGTCCTAAGACTTCTGATGAGAGGGCAGAGATGCAAAAGATACCTTATGCTTCGGCTGTAGGGAGTCTGATATATGCCATGCAGTGCACGAGACCAGATATATACTATACAGTAGGCATGATGGGCAGGTATCAGTCAAATCCGGGTCCAGGGCACTGGACTGCTGTGAAAAGTATACTCAAGTATCTCTATAGGACGAGAGATTATGAGTTAGTTTACTCTTCACAGGAACTGATGCTGATTGGATATACGGATTCTGACTTTGCGTCAGATCCGGAATCTAGGAGATCGACGTCAGGGTTTGTGTTTTTATTATGAAGAGGAGCTGTCAGTTGGAGGAGCGTGAAGCAGGGATGCATCACGGATTCGACGACAGAGGCTGAGTACGTTGCGGCGTGCGAAGCAGCTAAGGAGGCAGTGTGGCTCAAGAAGTTCCTCACGGACGTAGGATGCGTACCGGGAGCTCAAGATCCTATTGTCCTTTATTGTGACAATAGTGGAGCGGTAGCACAATCCAAGGAGCCAAGATATCACCAGAAGAGCAAGCATATCGAGCGAAAATACTATATTATCCGGGACTTGCAGAAGCGAGGGGAGGTTGCAGTGACTCAGGTGGCGTCTGCAGATAACATGGCGGACCCCTTCACAAAGGCGTTACCGACCAAGGCTTTTGAGAAGCACGTGGATGCCATGGGAGTTAAGACTGTTGTTCCCCGCTAGGCCAAGTGGAAGATTGTTGTAGCTCGTGTGTCCTTAGCGTGGGTTTTCTGTATTAACATTAATAAAGATGACTTTGGTTATTGCTTTAATTAGAATACTACTATAGTATATGTTAATACTACATATAATAAAGGACCCTAGGGAACACAGTAGGCCACTGAGGCGCATGGAGGATCCATGCTTGGGAGACCCAGTGGACCAGTTCTGTGTAGACCTAGAACTAGTTCACAACTTAGGTGATGGCGGTCGCTTCACCGAGAACAAGCTGTTGGCAGGTAGAGGATGTGGTGAAGTCTCCACCACGGGAACGTGGGATTCCCATTCACCTGACCAAGCACGATGATCGTGTTGAACAAGAACCAAGATGGTGCACAGTTCAGTGATTCAGACACTGGTGCAGAAACCGTCTTACTACTATAGATAATCTATCCTTAACCCTGAGGGACCATGTACACTGGGCTAACCAGTTGTGTGGTGCTTTGATGTGCCAACGTGTGTGGGCCTTCCATAGTCCAATACCACGGTATGTTGGGTTACCCGGCTGGCGCTTGAGTGACATGTAATCCCTACAGGTTATCCGGAGTCCAGTGTTGGATGGGTGCGGTTTGATGAGTCAATCTGTCCACACAGTTAACCCAGGCCTGGTGGTTGTCAGTATGACTGACGACGTTCCAGATGCTAGGCATAGCACCGGAAGGTGTGTGGTGTTATAGATGACAAGTCATCAAACCCTAGTCAGATGATCGATCGGGATCTGACGGTGCTCCCCACCGCCCGAGTCGAATCATGGCACCAGTAATAGGAGGGACTAAGGATTATCGGAGTATAGTAGAGAACAGGGTTATGAGGGAGTAACATAAGTTTAGGATCACTAGAGTTCAACTCGCATCGCACTCTGGGTGGCTACGCGGGTTAATCGGATTAGGGCTGATTAACGGAACTTTCGGTGTGTCACCGAAATAGTTAATCAGGGATCCGATTAGAGCTAGAGATCCCGAACCCTGAAGAATCCACCCTGTCGTTGCGTATAGGAATTGTTCCCCGACCTAGTTGGATACGTTGGATGCGAAGTAGCGCGATGGAGCGCAAGCCCGGAGCCAAAGAACCTAATTCACTTGTGTTACGGGCCGTAGGGGTATTTGGTAAATACTAAAATATGGCTCAGAACATATTAAATATGGATCTTGGATTGAGTGGAATAATTTCAGGAGCTCACAGGCACTGACGGAACTCGATTCCGAGTAGCGCACCTCACTCAGTCTCACTTTCAGTTTTCCGCTTTTCGTGAAGGGCGTTTTCGTCCGGACTTCACGATAGACATCCGGAAGACCTAAATCCGATCCCCCCTTGTCCCTATCCATCTAGGGGCCGGCCCTAGGCTCCTTGGATCCATGGGAGACCGGCCCTATAAAGGGAATAGGGAGAGGAGGGGCCGGCCATTGTGCTCCCTCTCCTTGGAAAATCCAAACCCCCCTCCCTTGCTCCTCCTTGTGGTTTTGGCCAAAGAAAAGAGAGGAAGAAGAAGGGAGAAGGAAGAGGAAGGAAGGAGAAGGAAGAAAGGAGAAAGAGGAGGAGAAAATCATGAGGCTCGCCATCGTCTTTGCAACGGATTCCTCCGTCGGCTCGAAATCCTTGCACTCAGAGACGGGATTTCGAGGATTCTTCAATTCGCAAAGGACAAGGTGCTATCCGACAGCTTCCCTTGCAATTCAAAGTGCGGTTCTTCATCGTTCCATCATCTCTGGATCATAGATCTATAAGGTATGATGAATCTAAACACCTAAGTAGATGCATTCATGTCTTCCGTAGATTGTAGTATGGCTCTAGGGTGTCCACACATATGCTAAGATCGTAGATTTGCATGTAGATTGTTTTGTAGAATTAATTGTAATGAAACATACACCGTATGATCTTCGGATCTTTCTTTTGATTCCGCTGTGACTCTGATTAGCGGATCCAATTCCAACAGCTAGCTCATGGAAGGGCTCTCTTTATCTCTTGGATGCTTCGGTGGTGCGAGATCCTCTCTGTGATCCGTCTTTGCTTTGGCAACTTCGCAAGAACACCTGGACTATTGATCGCCCCGAATGCATATGATGCCTTCTCTCATTGCAAATTTGAGGAGTTGATGTTACGATGAAGAGATAGCGTTGATTTGGTGGAGGAAGGGTCGCCCAAGGATGATGTTGTAATTGGAGGTTCCCTCGACAACCGCAAACCTCACCGAAATTCGAGTTTCTTTGCTGTGGTCGAGTGTGAACCTAGCCTCTCCCATAATCATGCTCTGTTCGCCGTTGAAGCCAGTGATGACACTGGGGACGACGTCGAGGCTTGAATACTTATGTCCCAGACGCTTAAACCAATCTGAGAACATAATGTCTATAAAACTGCAAGTGTTGATGAGAATTCGGTTGACTGTACTCCCATCGAGGATTAGCTGTAGGACTAAGGGATCTCGATGTGGGGTATGCACTCCCTGAAGGTCCAGCTCGTTGAAGATGATTGAGGGCCATGCCAAGCCCTTTATGGGTTTCTCAACCCAACTGTCTTCTTTGTTTACCGCAGAGCGAACATTGAAAATGCATTGAACTTGCTGATCGACTTCCTTCTCGGTTAACGTTTGATGGTGCAATGCCCCGTGGATGCCGCATATATTGGCTCGCACAATGATTGGAGATGAGTGAGCGGAGATGTGGCAGACCCAATAGGCTTCTTTTCCTTTTGCAGGGGGAGGTTGATGCTGACCTTGTCGGTTCTTGACAAACTTTTGGAGATAGCCATCACGCAGCAGGTCTTCCAAATGATACTTTAGTCTGAAGCATCGACTAGTTGGATGACCGTGACTGTGATGAAAGTTGCAATATACATATCTATCGGCAGTGAGCTTAGTGTTCGGTTGCAAAGGGTTCGACCGACGGAGGAATTTCTCATGCTGGATCTGATCTAGAATCTGCTCGATCGGGAGAGTCCAATCGGTGAACGTTATCCTTTTCGGAGGGGATCTGTGGTTATCCTCCCTTGGTCGCTTGACTGGTGGAGGCTCTGGCACCTCGATGTTGTGAGCTTTGGCCATCTGCATTGATGCTTCTCTTTGGACGGGTCATCGCTTGGACTTGTATTTGGAATTAAATACTATTATCAGAGTCACAGTGGAAGCAAAAGATAGATCCGAAGATCTCACGGTGTATATTTCATTACAATTAATTCTACAAAACAATCTACAAGCAAATCTATGATCTAAGCATATGTGCGGACACCCTAAAGGCATACTGCAATCTACGGAAGACATGCATGCATCTAGTTAGGTGTTTAGAATCATCATACCTTGTGGATCTATGATCGAAAGGGAACGGAGCGATGATGAACCGCACGTGAATCGCAAGGAAAGCTATCGGATGGCACCTTGGAATCCTCGAAGTCCTATCTCTGAGTGTAAGGACTACGAGCCATCGGAGGAATTCGTTATGAGACGATGGCAAGCCACAAGATCTCCTCCTTCTCTTTCTCTCTTCTTCCTTCTCCTTCCTTTCTCCTTCTTCTTCCTCTTTCTTCCTTTGACGAAACCACAAAGAAGGAGAGAGGAGAGGGGGGGTCGGGTTTTCTAGAGAGGGGAGAGCCTAGGGTCGGCCCCCTCTCCCTCTAATCCCTTTATAGGGCTGACCCCAACTCCTATACGCAAGCCAGGGCTGGCCCCCTAGAGATAGGGATGAGGGGGGGTCGGTTTTAGGGTTTCTACATGTCTATCGTGAAGCCTGGACGAAAATGCCCCTCACGAAAAGTAAAACACTGTAAGAGAGATTGAGTGAGGTGCGCTACTCGGAATCGAGTTTCGTTTGTGCCTATGAGCTCCTGAAATTATTACGCTCATTTTAAAATCTATATTCAATATGTTCTGAGCCATATTTAAGTATTTACCAAAATACCCCTATGGCCCTTAACATATGTGAATTAGGTTATTAGGCTACGGGCTTGAGCTCCATCGTGCTACTTCGCATCCAACGAGTCCAACTAGGTTGGGGAACAATTCATATATGTAACGACAGGGTAGAACTTTCAGGGTTTAGGATCTCTAGTTCTAACCGGATCCTTGATTAACTGCTCTGGTGACACACCGAAAGTTTCGCTAATCAACCTTAATCTGATTAACCCGCATAGCCACCCAGAGTGCGACGCGAGTTGAACTCTAGTGATCCTAAACTTATGTTACTCCCTTGTAACCCTGTTCTCTACTATACTCTGATAATCCTTAGTCCCTCCTATTACTGGTGCCATGATTCAACTCGAGCGGTGGGAGCACCATCAGATCCCAATTGATCATCTGACTAGGATTTGATGACTTGTCATCTATAACACCACACACCTTCCGGTTCTATGCTTAGCATCCGGAACATCGTCAGTCATACTGACAACCACTAGGCCTGGGTTAATTGTGTGGATAGAGTGACTCATCAAAATGCACCCATCCAATACTGGGCGTCGGATAACCTGTAGGGATTGCATGCCACTCAAGCGCCAGCCAGGTAACCCAATGTACCATGGTATTGGACTATGGAAGGTCCGCACACATTGGCACATCAAAGCACCACTCAACTAGTTGGCTTAGTGTACATGGTCTCTCAGGGTTAAGGACAAATTATCTATAGTACTAAGACAATTTATGCACCAGTGTCTGAATCACTGAACTATGCACCGTCTTGGTTCCTGTTCAACACGATCATCGTGCTTGGTCAGGTGAATGGAAATCCCATGTTCCTATGGTGGAGACTACACCACATCCTCTACCTGCCAACAGCTTATTCTCGGTGAAGCGATCGGCATCACCAAAGCTGTGAACTAGTTCTAGGTGTAACATCCCAAAAATATTAATGATTAAAATAATATAAAGAATTTTCTGTAAAAATTCCAAAACAAAAATTGGACTACACCATTGCGTCCGGCTCGTCGAAACGATCAAAAACCCTATACAAACTTTTGCATTTTGAACACATTTAGAGCATTTAAAAAATTAAAGGAAAGAAATAGCTAATGGAAGGATTCAAACCAGGGACCTATCAGCAAAATTTTAACTTTTTCCTTCTAACCAGAAAACCCTTTAAACTTTTCTATCTAAACATCAGAAAAGTAATTATTATAGTAAGGGGGGAGACCAAAAGATATCTAAACCGTCGACCCTTCATTTCCGATCGGACGGGAACAGTCACGCAGCTGAAACAGTTAAGGGGCTATTTTGCATTTAAGGTTCTGAGACTTTTGGTATTCCCGAAAGGCCTATATAAACCCCCCTCTATAACAGATTTCTTCACCCAAGCCCCCACCTCGATATCCGTGCCCACCCAACCACCACTACCGGCCACCACCTTCGGCCACCGGGCGCCGCCACCACCTTCAGCCACCACCTCCGGCCACCGGACACCGCCACCACCACCGGCCACCACCTGTGGCCGCCGATCGCCGCCCCCGCCGCCGCCTCCGGCTATCACCACCGGCCGACCGCCACCGGCCACCGCCACCTCCGGCCGCCGCCGTTTCCGGCTATCACCACCGGCCGACCGCCGCCTCACACTACCCCGGGTTGTCGGGTCGGGTATGAAATTTAAACCCATTTATATATTAGGTGCAACATGAATAAAAAAGAAGACTAGTTTGAATAGAACCCATGACCTCTCTAAACAAAAACCTTAGAAGGCTCACTCTAACCAATAAAACACTTTATGATTTTTGTTAAGAATCACCTATCATTAAATATATAGATTATCAAGGTAAACTGTATTGACCATATCTTACCCATACGGACTCTGAATTGAGCCCCGTTAGTGGCCTTGGACTCGTAATAACAAAATACACCTACTGAGATCATAAAATACCAGAACTGACGATTAAAAAGTAAATTAACCATTTTACCCCTAAAGTAAAATGGTCATAACCTTTTTATTTGAACTCGGAATCGAATTCCGTCTGCGACCACATGATTGTGGTTATGATTCGGAACCACCGATATTATAAAACCCCTAAACCTGGTAGGCCACAAATATAGTTTTTGTTTTAAATTTCTAGGCCGAAGCCCAATAAAACCCTTAAGCTTTTTGGGCTGAAGCCCATTAACCACAGCCTCTGGGCCTAAGCCCATTAACCCATTAAGCCTCTGGGCCGAAGCCCCTCAACCTATTAAACACCGTAGGCCGAAGCCCACTAAAGCCCAATAAAAAACTGTGATAAAACAACTTTGCCTTCGTTAAACGGCACCGCTATTGCTGAGAGCAACCTGACCTTTTTACTAAAGGCAGACCACCCATTTAAATTCCTTCAATACCGGCTATTTTGGGCATACCGGGAGCAAACGAACTCCGAATTGAGTTCCGTCTGCGGCCACGGTTTCATAATAAAAAACTCTACAAACTAGGCATAAATTCAAAATATTTTAGAAATGACAAAAATACCCCTATAAGATAAAATGTATTAAATAAATTAGTTTAAAAACCTAAGGAATCCATATTGGAATTTGATTCCATCTGATCCTTGGGAAATGGAATATAAAACTAACAAAAGAGAATACTATATTTCAGGTCATGAGCTTACTAGGTCATCTATATCGGGTGAAGGATTCTACAACACTTTAGGTAGGGGACTAAACCTGGTTAATTCTTGCTAAGTGTATGTTATTGAATTAATGGTAGGATGCTATGAATTAGCTAAATTTTGAGATGTGTTGATCACTTATTTGGGTGTGGGGCTAGCCCTGGCTGAGGCCAAAAAGTATCCTGGGTGTGGGTCTAGCCTTGGCTAAGGCCAAAAAGTAACCTGGGTGTGGGTCTAGCCTTGGCTGAGGCCAAAAAGTTACCTAGGTACGGGGCTAGCCTAGTCTGATGACTAAAATAACATAGGTGTGTGGCTAGCCTTGTTGCGGACAAAAAGTACCCGGGTAAGGCTTGATATTCCTACCCTGGCTGAGACCAAAAAGGGAATCGGGTGATCAATGTCTTTTTAATAACTATTCATAGTCATGTTCACTGTTTCTTCAGTATATATATCTTAGCATGAATAAACTAAGTTATTAGGTGAGTCAGTGGATTAGACTCACCCCCCTACAGGTGTTGTGGTCTCTACAGAGACTGACCCTACAAGTCAAAGAAAGGAGAAAGCACGAATAGAGGATGAACTAGAGGGGATCGAAGATCCCTCTACACTCCATACTATGAGGATGCGAGAGCAGAGATATGAAGCGTTAATGTTGCAATTGTAACGCCCCGATATTTTATGGATTAATTCAACCCGTATAATACTGGGGTGTTAGAAATAAAAACTTGATATAAATAAATTCCATCAAATATGGAAATTACTGAGCCAATATATTAAAACATCATTGTTTCATACAATTTATCGAAATCGAAAGCCTAAAGCTAAGACTTTCCACATAGACACATCATAATCCAGCTCCGTCATCGTCATAGAAAGGTGTGTAGAGTGGGTCTTCAACTCCTTTTGGGTCGACCCCCGATCGCTCCTTATCCTCTTCAGGTACTGCAGGGTTTGTCTCTGTAGGGTGCACATCATCTGTAGGGGGGTGAGTTCTATCCACTGACTCACCAATGACTTAGTTTTGTTCATGCTAAATAATATGTATTGAAAGCAGTAAATATGACTACGAAAAGTAAATAATTAAAACATTAATCACCCGATTCCCTTTTTGGCCCTTCCGGCCAGGGTAGGAATCTCAATCCTTACCCGGGTACTTTTAGTCCGCAACAAGGCTAGCCCCACACCTAGGTACTTTTTGGCCTTCCGCCAAGGCAAGACCCACACCCAGGTACTTTTTGACCTCAGCCAGGGCTAGCCCCACACCCAGGTACTTTTTAGCCTCAGTCAGGGCTAGCCCTATACCTAGGTACTTTTTGACCTCAGCCAGGGCTAGCCCCACACCCAAATAAGTGATTATGTATTTCAAAATTTACCATTCCATATCAAATTACCGACATCCTATAGCATATAATTAGTATGAATAAACTGAGTTTAAATCCCCTACTTGAACCGTTGCAAACTCTTACTCCTGATAAGGAAGCTTTAGTACGCTCAAAACCTGAAAATATGTTACTAATAATTGGTTAGTTTTTATCCTAAATTTTTCCAGGATTTTTCCAACATTTTTCGATGTGAATTAATGGGTTTTCTTTTTTTAGGGCATTTTGGTCAATTCCAAAATATTTTAAATTTATATTCATTTTGTAGAGATTTTTATTAGGAACTCGTGGCCGTAGACGGAACTCAATTCAGAGTTCGTTTGCGCCCGATATGGCAAAAATAGTCGGCTTTCACATATTTTTATTGGGTAGTCTGCCCTTAGTAAAAAGGTCTGGTTGTATTTAGTAAAAATGCTTTGGTTATCAAAAACAGTGTAGCTTTATCAGATTTTCTTTTGGGCTTAAAGGCTTAATGGGCTTCGGCCCAATTACTGTTAATGGGCTTTTAGCCCATCTATAATTTTAATTAATATTTAATAAAAACTAACCGACGGGTGGCGACCGGCGGCGTGACCGGCGGCGGCCGGCGGCCGGCGGCGGCGGCGGCGACCGGCGACGGGTGGCCGGCGGCGGCCGGCGGCGGGGGTTGCCGGTGGCGTCGGCCGGCGGCGGCAGGCGGCGACCGGCGGTGGCCGGCGGCGGCAGGCGACGGCGGCGGCGGAGGAGGGTGGTCGGCGGCGGGTGGTGGGGCCCGCTTGGTCGCGAGGACTTGTGTGCAGATATCTGTGGGAAGGGGGGGTTTATATAGGCCATTCGGGAATACGAAGAGTCCCGGGGGCTTTATTGCAATTTGGTCGTTTCGTATTCTGGCAGTTCGATTTGGAAACGAACGGTCACAGATGTCGATTGGTATTCCCTGACTTGTTTCGTATTCTGGCCGTTCGATTGGAATCGAACGGTCAGATGACGCTTGGTATTCCGGTTATAGAATAACAGTTATTTTTATTTTATTTAAACAGAAAAGTCTTAAGGGATTTTTGGTTAGAGGAAATTGTTTTAAAAATTTTTAAAAAGGTCTTGGGTTCGAATCCTTTTATTGGCTATTTATGTTTACACATATATATATAATCTTTTTCTTTTAAATTTTTAATGCTTTAAATGAGTTCAAAACGAAAAAGTTTATATATGGTTTTTAATCGTTTCGACGAGACGGACGCAATGGCACTGTCCATTTTTTATTTTAAATTTTTTATAAATATTTTCTTATAGTGATCTTTAAATTATTAATTTATTTTGGGTTGTTACAGCAATTAAGCCTTAGGCTTTTATTTTTCAAGAAATGTATCAAACCCTTATATTATTGAATAAAAGGCTCAGTTAATTCCATAATTTAATGGGATTTAATGTATATCAAGTTTTCTTCTAACACCCTAGTGTTATACGGGTTGATTTAAATCCGTAAAATACCGGGGCGTTACACTAAGTCTACACAGAACTGGTCCACTGGGTCTCCCAAGCATGGATCCACTATGTGCCTGTCACGCCCTCGAAATCTGAAGACCGATTCCTGGGGTATGAGGTGGGGAAAAGGGGTTTTGGGATCAAATCATTTAACTATGCCGATTGGGATTATCACCGGGCTTCCATTTCATTCACTCATAAAAAGAAGGAAGTATTTTAAACTTGATTTTATAAAAACATTTTTTTTATATATATAAATAAATAAAATAGAGAGAGGGAGGTTTGTCAATAGAGAATGAGGTACAAGCCTCCGACGGCGAGCCAAGTAGCCTCACCCACTCCCTTGCACTCGATATATTGGCTTAGAGGTCCTATCTACTGGTCTAGTCAATTAGGTCATTTCTTTTCTTATATTTTTATTGTGATCTAACCTAGGCTTGGGGCCATGAGGAGAGGCCTACCCAAAAGATTCAGCTGGCACATTACCACTTATCAAACTAGCTAATTTATTATTCCAATCCAGTTCGATTACATCGAATGAAAAAGAACTACTGCTAAAATTAACATAATAGAAAGACAAGCTGCTACCCTAAGCTAGCTGCTGGACTTCTACTGCTGCTCCTGTGCCTCCGTTCCTGCAGGAGAGTCTACTCGTGGGAATGAGTAGCCCCCAAAAATACATTTGGGAGATTAGCCAAATTAATGGCTAGTGACAAGCTAACAGTTTTAATAATTAACAACGCTCGCTTTTTAGGACAATTTACTGTTTAACTTAATTTTCAAACTATGTTCTCAATCACGTCCTATGTGTCCATGAAATTTTCTACATTCACATACAAATCCTACTATCACTAGGTCATCGTGTAAACAGTTATACAATTCTAATTTAATAAAGAGACAAACACACACTCAAATGTGAATCCCGGATATTTGTTCAACCTACCTCCGGTCGGGCATTACTATTGGGCCTTTTATTTCGATGTAGAGGGTCAACTCTCTCGCTGTGCATCCACCAACACCATGCACTAATCACCCAGATGATTATAAGGGGTTTCCCGGCTTTCATGGTGGAGCTCTATCGCCCAACTTGCTTTTGTATGGGGACTTCAACTTCTCAGGACAGGGTTGCTAGACTAATCCCTACTCGAGGGTACCACCTATTGAATTTACCACAACCCTTGCCCGTGACCCCTAACCTACTTAACTTCGGCTGTACACGTAGGGTGGTTCACGACCCTTGCGCGCACGGGGTCCCTACCCTTTAACCAGGTAGATTATCAAAAATTAACATATCAAATGGCATTAAAGGAACTATACAGAGATTAATCATTTTCGATGGTTTACCCCAGATTCGCCCCACTTACAACCCAGCATCACATTAAATACAATAAAGCTACTCATACCCGAATACCCGTGTATTAGGGTTGCCACACTCCTCTCAGGAGGGTGGGTCCCGATAATTCTTTAATTAATTAATTATTTATTTTAAAGGAAAATGCCTATCTATGGTGTCCATGCAAACAAATATAATTATTATTATTAAACTTTTAACTTTTTAAGCATTTCTCGTCGGACTCGCGACTCCGCATGCAAGGCGGGATCCACTCGACCTCATGCGATGACGGCCGGTGGGACCCGCATGCAACGTTATAGACACCTACCCTTAATTTCTATATCTTCATTATTAATCATTAAAGAAAGCGTGTTGTGTCACCTGAAAAGTGGACTCGGGCTGCTGCTATGTGACCTCTACTCCGTCTCCGACTTGGTTAACGCGGCCACGAACTGTCAATCATACCCAGCGGGCCTATGGTTATTAAGTACTACTAAATATCTTTGGCTTAGGCTCTGATTGACCGAGTCGACGGAAATAGGCGTCGTTGGACGTTGGTCTACCAGTACGCAAAATGATGCGCCAATGGTACAGTCTTGATTAGTCGGTATTACCGATGCGAGGAGTCGCACTAGGGTTCCATAGCATTAATCCAACCAAATGGTCGTAACCACGTCGGTCAATGACGAAATCGGCAAAGCTGATCACGGTCGAGCTTGATTTATCAAAAGACGGGTTTGATGGGAGTCGTACAAGTGGCTAGCCTAGGCCACTAAGTAGCGCCTCGTTGCCACCAAAAGTCAATCTAGTGCGCAAACGACTACACAAATCGGTTGGACCCGCATTCACATTACCAACTTTGAGACGAGCGTGACCTGGAGGGATCAGTTCCGCTAACCTTGAGTGTGGGATCAAGGGGCTAGATCGTCCTCTCAGGGGAGGTCGAGTGTGTGTGCCAGGTCAGGGCTTGGCATCGTCAGTTTCCCAATCGTCGGACTCCCACCGGTCGAACTCCGGGGTCGCCGGCTAATAGGGTGAGTGGTATATTGTTGTTCTTAGTAGCATGGCTACTCTACACATGATAATGCAAGCGGCACAAGGCTATACCAGGGTGAGCACAATGGCTATCTCACTCTTAAGGCCGAGTACGATCAGAACCGCCTTAGCGAAGGAAGTGGTCAATAAACATCGCCAACGCAAGTGGGTCGACTTGGGGGTTTTCGAATCGTACTTCGGCTCAAAAGAAATACCACCGCAAAGAAAAGGAAGAGAAGGGATGGGGGTTATACCCTCTGCACCCACGGATACACACACATAGGGAGTCGGTATTCGTGGTGGTTGGAGAGGGCCTGGCCTGGTTCGATCAGGCTCCATTGGCTGCACAACTGTCGGCCACCTGGTCAGCGACCATGGTCGTGCCAAACCGAAGGCGATAGGGGGCTAGTCAGATTCGCACAGAATAAGGAGAAAAGTCAGGGTTCATCGGCATCGGTTGCATTATCGTCGGCCATGTGGCCGGCGACCGTGGCCATCACAAAGTAAACAAGGCAAAGAGGGGGCTTTGGCTTGATGCTGGTTTGAGCCTCGTTAGTGGCACAACCGGCAAGCACCTGGCCGGTGGCTATGGCCACTTCAAGAGTAACCTGCAGGGGGTCGGCTAGTCTCAATAGGTCCAATGGAAAAAAAAAACAAAGAACAGGGGAATCTAAGGGGGCGTCTGACCTGGTCGGTGGGGGGTCAGCTCCGACTGCGGCTCCTCCTCCAGCCGGCCATTTCCTCTCCGGCGTCGGCGCCACGCACAAGCCACCCAGGGAGGAGCGAGATCACGGAGGAATGAGGGATCAGAGAGAGAGAGAGGGGGAGATCAGAGGGGGTAAGGGGGGTCGGGTCTGGGTTTTATAGCGTGAAAGGGGGGCGACGGATGGGAAGGAGAGAGGGGCGGCGGACGGGTAGGGAGGTCAAGGGGGGCGACGGCTGATGGGATAGGGGGGGGGGCGGTGGACGGCAATGAAGTCAAGGGGGGCGGCGACTATTAGGGATGGGGATTGGGTAGAGAGAGGAGAGAGAACAGAGAGATGGGAGAGAGATCAAAGAGATAAGAGAGATAGGGATGAGAGGGGACGGCTCCGATGAGAAGGAGAGAGAGAGAGAGAGAGAGAGAGAGAGAGAGAGAGAGAGAGAGAGAGAGAGAGAAAGGGGAAAGGGTTGGGCTTGGGTTCGGGTTCGGGTTCGGGTTCGGGTTCGAGTGAGAGGAGAGGGAGAGAGAGAGAGAGAGAGAGAGAGAGAGAGAGAGAGAAAGAGAGAGAGAGAGAAAGAGAGAGAGAGAGAGAGAGAGAGAGAGAAAGGGCTGGGTTGGGTTTGGGGTCTTTAGTTTTAGGTTTTAGTTTTAGTTTTAGTTTTTTTTTTCCTTCGGCCCGACTCGAGCTCGAACCCTCGCCGTGGTGAGACACGTTGACATGCGTACATCAGCGAGTCTGATAGACTTGCCACTAATACTTATAATATTAAATTAATATTCATAAATGATAGTATATTTGCGGTGGATCATAGTACACATTCAAAGCACTGATTGTATTCTTCCATAGTCGTCTCGTGACCCGGACCCGGGGCTCACTGCCCGGTCCTACTCATATTCAAACACACACCATCGACCATCATAAATGTAAAATCAATTCAATAAATTTAGCAATAATATAATAATAAAAAAACTGGGCTGCCCCAAAATCAAACGTACCGGGTATTACATCCTACCCACCTTATTAAAATTTTGTCCTAAAAATTAACTAGCACTAGTCATCAAACAAAGACGAGTACAGGGACCGCATCGTGGACTCTAGCTCCCATGTAGCCTCCTCCTCATTGCAGTACTGCCACTGCACCTTCACCATGGGGATGATCTTCGTACGAAGCACTCGATCCTCGCTAGCCAGAATCCTGATCGGCCGCTCTTCGTAGGATGCATTTGAACTGAGGGTCAGGTCCTGCCAATCCAACACATGGGACGGGTACAGCTTGTACCTCCGAAGCATCGACACATAAAGGACACCATGGACGCTAGAGAGTTATGGAGGCAGTGCCAGCCGATATGCCACCTCACCAACTCTCTCCAAGATCTCAAAGGGGCCGATGAATCTCGGAGCCAACTTCCCTTTCTTCCCAAACCTCGTAATGCCTCGACGAGGGTAAACCTTTAAGAACACATGGTCTCCAACGGTGAACTCGAGCGGGCGTCGACGCACATCAGCATAGCTCTTCTGTCGACTCTGCATCGCTCGAAGTCGCTCCCTGATCAGCTGGATCTTCTCCGTCATCTCCTGAACGAGCTCCGGTCCGAAAAGGCTTCGCTTTCCTACTTTCGTCCAACAAAGAGGTGACTGACATGGCCTCCCGTACAAGGCCTCATAGGGGGCCATGTTAATACTAGCTTGGTGGCTATTGTTATAGGCAAACTCCACAAGAGGCAGATGCTCCTCTCAACTGCCTCCAAAGTCCACAGGCCCGCAATATATCTTCCAGAATCTGAATCGTCCTCTTTGACTGGCCATCTGTCTGGGGTTGGAAGGCTGTGCTAAAACTGAGCTCAATCCCTAAGGCTATCTAGAAGCTCTCCCAAAAGTGAGAAAAAAACCGAGGATCTCGATCTGAGACGATGGAAACTGGAACTCCGTGCAGTCGAACAATCTCCCTCATATACAGCTTTGCCCGGTCGATGGACGTCATTGTCGTCCGTACAGGAAGAAAGTGCGTCGACTTCGTCAGTCTGTCTACTATCACCCAAACTGAGTCATGTTTGTTCCGGGTCAGAGGCAATCCCAAAACAAAGTCTATCATGATATACTCCCATTTCCACTCAGCTACTGGGAGTGGTTGCAGCAATCCAGCCGGTCTTTGGTGCTCAGCCTTGACTTGCTGACAAGTCAAACATCTGGATACGAAGGCGGTCACATCCCGCTTTATGCCCTTCCACCAGAACTGCCTCCTTAAGTCGTGGTACATCTTGGTGCTACCGAGTTGCACTGAGAATCTAGATCGATGCGCCTCTGATAGCACCTCCCCTCGAACCTCCTCATCAGTGGGAAGGCATAACCTCCTCTGGAACCTCAGACCTCCATCAGCATCAACTGACCAGTCTGGAACAGACTCCCTACTGTTGCACCATGCTCTAATCTCCTCCAACTCTGAATCCAACCTTTGTGCTATGACCACCTTCTGAAGTAGGCTGGGTTGCACTCGCATGGTGCGCAACATGGTACGAGAAGGCTCCTATTAAACCCACAAATAAAAGCCTTCTATTGTAGCCAAAAAGTCAGTCGATCTGTCGACAGTCTGGCAAGCTGGCTACGGGAATTCTGGCTCAGGGCATCCGAAACAATATTCGCTTTACCAGGATGGTAAAAGAGCGAATAGTTGAAGTCCTTAGGTCTTTGATCCACCTCCTTTAACGCATGTTCAGATCCTTCTGACTCGCGATGTACCGCAGGCTCTTGTGATCGCAATATATATCGAACTACTCACCGTACAAGTAATGCCTCCAAATCTTCAAGGCGAAAACCACCACAGCCAACTCCAAATCATGGGTGGGATAGTTCTTCTCATGGTTCTTCAACTGTCTCAAGGCATATGCAACCACTCTGCCATCTTGCATCAGAACTGCTCCAAGACCCATCAGCGAGGCATCGGTGAAGACAACATAGCCCTTGTCACTAGTTGGAATCGTGAGCACTGGGGCCAAAGTGAGATACCGCTTCAACTCTCGGAAGGACTTCTCATAATCTTCCAACCACTCAAACTTGACACTCTTCTTAGTCAGACAGGTGAGAGGTGCAGCCAGACACGAGAATCCCTCAACAAAGCGTCGGTAATAGCCTGCTAGTCCCAAGAAACTCCTAATTTCGAAGATATTCCTTGGCTGCTTCCAGTCCATAATGGCCTTTATCTTTACTGGATCCACCGAGAAACTTTACCTCCTGCATCCAGAACTCATACTTACTATGTTTGGCATACAGTTGGTGATCTCTAAGGGTCTACAATATAGCACTCAGGTGCTCCCGATGATCTCCCTCCATCTTAGAGTAAATGAGGATATCGTCCACAAATACCACAACAAATCTATCTAGGAATATGCTAAAGACGCGGTTCATTAGGTCTATAAATGCTGCAGGAGTGTTCGCCAGACCAAAAGGCATGACCAAGAACTCACAGTGCCCATATCGCATCTGAAACGCCGTCTTTGGAATATCCTCTGCCCTCACAGCCAGCTGGTGATATTCGGTCCTTAAGTCAATCTTGGAGAAGTAACAAGCACCCTTCAGCTGATCAAACAGGTCCTCTATCCGCGGTAACGGGTACTTGTTCTTTATCGTTATGCTATTCAACTTACGATAGTCAATGCAAAGCCTCTTCATGCCATCCTTCTTCTGATCAAAGAGGGTCGGGGCTCCCCAAGGAGATGTGCTCGGACGAATGAAACCTCTGTCGAGCAACTCCTCCAACTGGGTTTTTAGCTCCTTCAGCTCTACAGGAGTCATCCGGTACGGAGCAATCAAGATTGGTGCTGCTCTCGGTACCAGATCTATAGCAAATTCAACCTCCCGAGGTGGAGGTAAGCCTGGGAGCTCATCTGGAAAAGCATCTGGGAACTCACGAACCATTAGCAGAAGTACCACTGATTTCCCATCTCGATCCCTGCTCGGTAGTTGCACCGGTAAGCTGTGGGTGATCTGCCGCAGCGGTACCAAGCATAGGACCTTCTGCTTGTCTCCCAAGAAGTAGAAAACCTCGCTCCCCGGAGGTGAGAAGATGGCCTTCCTCGAGAAGCAGTCGACGGTGATGTGGTAAGCTGACATCCAGTCCAACCCGAGCAACACGTCCACTCCTCCTAAGTCTAAGATAATCAAGTCAGCCGAGAGATCCCTGTCTCCAACAAGAATGATGCAGTCCTAGCAGACCCAGTCCATATCGGTACTCACCCCGAGTAGTGAAAACACCGACAGAGTGACCTAATGGGACCGACTCCAATCCCAAAGTTTTGACAAAACTAGGGACAATATAGGAATGCATGGACCTACTGTCGAAAAGAATGTGGGCTAGGGTCGAGAAGACGAGAAGGGTGCCTAACAATATCGAAAGAACGTAAGGGACTAAGCTAGCCATGACCAATACTAATCCTAACAAGTCTCAAAAGAATCAAAGGCAGCAAAGCAGCTATGACTAAGAATTGAACTTACTAAGTTCAGGGTTACCTTCGATCGCTCCCCCAGAACCCTCTGGGTCTTGACCGACCAACAAGTATGCCCTACCCTGGGTCTGATTGCCTCCTCCACCCTAACGGGGGAAAGGCCTCTGCTACTGTGGCTGGGTAGGACACTGCTACGGACCTCTCTGCGGGGGCCTTTGCTGCTGCACAGGTGGTGCCGGCAAAGCAGGCCTCAGAGGTGGAGCTGGTAGAAGAGGTTGTCGATGGAGCTGTGGGAAGCTGCACTTCAGATGATCTAGGGAGCCACACTGAAAATAGCCATGCCTCTGGGATCCAGGAACTGGAGGACCACGGAAGTGCTGAAGCTGACGAGGCGGGGGTCAAGCCTTCGTGGGTCTAAACCTCTTCTGAGTCGGGGACCATTGCGACTGCTGCCACTCCGTTTCTTCAGGATAGCACGGGACTCCTTCAACTCCTGCTCCACTGCTAGGGACCGATTGACCAACTCCTTATAAGATTACCCCAAGAAAGGGGTAACCCTACCTCTGATCACTGGATTCAAGCCATGCTTAAAGCGCAAGGCCCTTCTACCATCGGTTGCTACCTAGTGTGGAGCATACCTCACAAGCTCTGAGAACTTGGCCTCATACTATGTCACAGTACGAGACCCCTGACAGAGCGCCAGAAACTCCATCTCCATCCGGTTCTGTACGGTAACTGAAAAGAACTTCTTTCGAAAGAGTTCCTCGAACTCCTGCCACGTGATCGCTCCTCGATCTGCTACTCTGGTGCGCTGGACTGTCTGCCACCAGAAGTCTGCCTCAGACTTGAACTGGTACAAGGCGAAGGTCACTCTCCTATCATCGGTGATGCCTAACGCGTTCAGAATCTTCTCGATCTGCTGGAACCATCGATCGGGCTCTAAGGGGTCTGGCTCACCCCTGAAGCTTGGTGGACCCATCGTCTTAAAGTCCCTAAGCAATTTCCCCTGTCGCTCGCCCTCGGCCTGCTGACGAGTCTGGACCTGGGCAAGGGCAGCCTGAGCTAGCTCGGCCTGCTGCTGAGTAGCTATCTGCTGCTGGACAACAGTAGCCTGTTGCTGCTGGACCATGGCGGCCATCCCCTGGAGCATCTCCATCATCATCGCCGCGCTGTTTGGCCCAGCGGAAGATCCTGCTCCGTTGTTCGTACCATTTCCACTCCTAGTACCCGCCATCTGAAATAAAAAGATAGTCCTAACATCAACTATCCGCTAACCAACTACAAAGAATCTAGGCTCATAATCCTAGAGACTAACCCCTAGGAACATATCCAAAGGTACTGATACCAGCTGTCACGCCCCAGAAATCTAAAGACCGATTCCTGGGGTATGAGGTGGGAAAAAGGGGTTTTGAGATCAAATCATTTAACTATGCCGATTGGGATTCTCACAGGGCTTCCATTTCACTCACTCATAAAAAGAAGGAAGTATTTTAAACTTGGTTTTATAAAAACACCTTTTTTTATATATAAATAAATAAAACAGAGAGAGGGAGGTTTGTCAACAGAGAATGAGGCTCAAGCCTCCGATGGCGAGCCAAGTAGCCTCACCCACTCCCTTGAACTCGATATAGTGGCTTAGAGGTCCTACCTACTGAGCTAGCCAATTAGGTCATTTCTTTTCTTATATTTTCATTATGATCTAACCTCGGCTTGGGGCCTTGAGGAGAGGCCTACCCAAAAGATTTAGCTAGCACATTACCACTTATCAAACTAGCTAATTTATTATTCCAATCCAGTTCGATTACATCGAATGAAAAAGAACCACTGCTAAAATTGACATAATAGAAAGACAAGCTGCTACCCTAAGCTAGCTGCTGGACTCCTACTGCTGCTCATGTGCCTCCATTCCTGCGAAAGACTCTACTCGTGGGAATAAGTCGCGCCCAAAAATACGTACATTTGAGAGATTAGCCAAATTAATGGCTAGTGACAAACTAACAGTTTTAATAATTAACAACGCTCTCTTTTTAAGATAATTTACTGCTTAACTTAATTTTCAAACTATGTTCTCAATCACGTCCTATGTGTCCATGAAATTTCTACATTCACATGCAAATCCTACTGTCATTAGGTCATCGTGTAAACAGTCATACAATTCTAATTTAATAAAGAGACAAACATACACTCAAATGTGAACCCCAGATATTTGTTCAATCTGCCTTCGGTCGGGCATTACTATCGGGCCTTTTATTTCGATGTACAGGGCCAACTCTCTCACCGTGCATCCACCAACACCATGCACTAATCACCCAGATGATCATAAGGGGTTTCCCGTCTTTCACGATGGAGCTCTACCACCCAACTTGCTTTTCTATGGGGACTTCAACTCCCTGGGACAGGGTTGCTAGACCAATCCCTACTCGAGGGCACCACCTATTGGCTTTACCACAACCCTTGCCCGTGACCCCTAACCTACTTAACTTCGGCTGTACACGTAGGGTGGTTCACGGCCCTTGCGCGCACGGGGTCCCTTCCTTTAACCAGGTAGATTATCAAAAATTAACATATCACATGGCATTAAAGGAACTATACATAGATTAATCATTTTCGATGGTTTACCCCGGATTCGCACCCACTTACAACCCAGCATCATATTAAATACAATAAAGCTACTCATGCCCGAATACCCGTGTATTAGGGTTGCCACACTCCTCTTAGGAGGGTGGGTCCCGATAATTTTTTAATTAATTAATTATTTATTTTAAGGGAAAATGCATATCTATGGTGTCCATGCAAATAAATATAATAATTATTATTAAATTATTAACTTTTTAAGCATGCGTCGCCGGACTCGCGACTCCGCATATAAGGCGGGGTCGACTCGACCACATACGACAACGTCCGACGGGACCCGCATGCAGCGTTATAGACACCTACCCTTAATTTCTATATCATTGTATGCGCAGAAAAAGATATGGGTCGTCTTTATTGCGAGCACACGAAGATTACAGATGCCGGGACCCGGGGGCTTGGGTGTGGTGAGTCCGGGTGCGGCGAATATTTGATCAGGAGATTGTGGGAGAGATCCTCTGGAGGGTCCCTTTGATCCGTGTCTCCACGTAGTATTCGTGCGAGAGCTCTGAAGGGGTTGCCCAAGACAGAGGTCTTTACAGGGTGAGGGTTTCTTGTGAGGCTAAGGAATATCGGTCGTTGATTTTGTCCCGTCCGTGCTTCACGCTTTCTCGGCTAGGGAGGTTTTGGGCTTCGTTCCTCGGTCTTCATGTCTTCCTCGATCCTTGCTAGACCTTGGCGTCCTTGATCGTCGGTTCGTGGTGTCGATCGTGCTTTTGGCGTCGGCTTTGGCTTTGGCTTTCGGCTTTGGCGTGGCTCTGGCTTTTGCTTTGCTTTGGCGCTTGCGCTCGAACGTAGGTGGGTAGAGGCTTGCGATGCTTTAGTTCTTCCGGACATCGCGTCGTATCGGCTAGAACATGCGGTGCTTTGCTCGTGACCGTCGTAGTTGCTTGGCTTTGGCACGTGCGTTGCTTTGGCGTGGGCTTTACCGGTGCATTCGCTTTGGCTTCTTGCGTTGGCTTTGGCTTTAGCTTTGACTCGATCTTCTTCTTGAATGGCGATGGCTACTTCTTCAAGGCTTCTTTATTCTTCTGGCTTTCTTGACGGTTATGGTGTCGGCTTAGCTTTTCGGCGGGGGTAGCACCGATCTCCGTGCGATGGTTGTAGCGTCGGCTTTTGTTGATGAAGACGGCGGGGGTAGCACCGATCTCCGTGCGATGGTTGTAGCATCGGCTTTTGTTGGTGAAGACAGCGGGGGTAGCACCGATCTCCGTGCGATGGTTGTAGCGTCGGCTTTTGTTGATGAAAACAGCAGGGGTAGCACCGGTTTCAGGACGACGGTTGTAGTGTCGGCTTTTGTTGACGAAGACGACAGGGATCACATCGGTTTCAGGCCTTCTTCTCCGAACTTTCTTCTTCGTGCAAGGAGTCGACGCCTTTGTTGAAGACGACGGGTGTTGTCGGCTTCGATCTTCTTCTCCGGCCTTTGCTTATGGCGTCTTCGGAGTTGATGAAGATCGTTGGAGAAGTCGGGGTAATGACGACTCCGGGTCTTCTTCTCCAAGCTTTCTTCTTCGTGCGAGGAGTCGAAGCTTTGATCTTTGAGTGCAAGGTCTTCACGTTGATGAGGACTTGAAGGGCCAAGTATTCCCGTAGGACGTGCTTGCCGTGCCTCGTGAAGCCTTCGGTCTTCGAGCGTTGGAGCTTCTCTTGCAGAGCCCTTTCGTCTTCAGCCTTCGGACCCTTGATGCCTTCCCCCACCCCCTCTATTTATAGGCAAAGGGGGAGGTTGGGAGAGATATGGCTGAAATCTTTTTGTTTCATCCAATATCTTCCCCCATAACCATCAAGATATTGTTCCCTTATTTGGAGAAACAAACTCGATCCCCTCCTTTTTTGTTGGGGTGGTTACGGGCAAGATGTGACTCGATCTTTGAAGATTGAGTTGTTATCTTCGCACTTTCGGATCGTATGGCGACACGACATCATCTTGTCCGTCGGATCGAGGGATCGTCGTGGATCTACGGTTGTGTAGACGTCCACGCCACCTCCCCCCGCATCGAGGCGGTTGGGATTTTTTTTTTCTTTTCTTTTTCTTTTTCTTTTATGGCCGGCCATACCTCCCCATGGGGAGGGGGCACGGTTTTCAAGAAGAGGGGGGCCGGTGGGCCCCCCTTTTGGGTTCGGGTAGCGGGTCCGGTGGGACCCGTTTGCTTTGAGTCAGGCCATGGCACGCGAATTGAGTTCGCATGCGGGCCGAGTTCGCATGCGGGCCATTGTGTGCGGGACAAGTTTCGTGTGCGGGCCATTGTGTGTGGGCCAATTTCGTATGTGGGCCGTTGTGTGCAGGCCAGGTTTCGCATGCGGGCCGTTGTGTATGGGTCGGGTTTCGCATGCGGGCCGTTGTGTGTGGGCCAGGTTTCACATGCGGGCCGTTGTGTATGGGCCGGGTTTCGCATGCGGGCCGTTGTGTGTGGGCCAGGTTTCGCATGCGGGCCGTTGTGTGTGGGCCAGGTTTCGCATGCGGGTCGGGTCCAATCCGTGGGCTAATTTCGGTGCCCACAATCATCATTATTAATTATTAAAGAACGTGCTGTGTCACCTGAAAAATAGGCTCGGGCTGCTGCTATACGACCTCCGCTCCGTCTCCGACTTGGTCAACGCGGCCACGAACTGTCAATCATACCCAGCGGGCCTATGGTTATTAAGTGCTAATAAATATCTCTGGCTTAGGCCCTGATTGGTCGAGTCGACGAAAATAGGCGTCGTTGGACGCTGGTCTACCAGTACGCAAAATGATACACCAATGGTACAGTCTTGATTAGTCGGTATTATCGATGCGAGGAGTTGCACTAGGGTTCCATAGCATTAATCCAACCAAACGGTCGTATCTGCGTCGGTCGATAACGAAATCGACAAAGCCGATCACGGTCGGGCTTGATTTATCAAAAGACGGGTTTGCACGGGAGTTGTACAAGTGGCCAGCCTAGGCCGCTAAGTAGGTCTCATTGCCGCCAAAGGTCGATCTAGTGCGCAAATGACTACACAAAGCGGTTGGACCCGCATTCGCATTACCAAGTCTGAGACGAGCATGACCTGGAGAGATCGGTTTTGCTAACCTTGAGTGTGGGCTCAAGGGGCTAGATCGTCCTCTTAGGGGAGGTCGAGGGTGTGTGCCAGGTCAGGGCTTGTCATCGTCGGTTGCCCAATCGTCGGACTCCCATCGGTCGAACTCCGGGGTCGCCGGCTAATGGGGTGAGTGGTATATTGTTGTTCTTAGTAGCATGGCTACTCTACACGTGACAATGCAAGCGACACAAGGCTATACCAGGGTGAGCACAATGGGTATCTCACTCCAAAGGCCGAGTACGGTCGGAACCGCCTTAGCGAAGGAAGTGGTCGATAAAGGTCGCAAACCCAAGTTGGTCGACTTTGGGGGTTTACGAATCATACTACGGCTCAAAAGAAATACCACCGCAAAGAAAAGGAAGAGAAGGGATGGGGGTTATACCCTCTGCACCCACCGCAAAGAAACTTTAGTTTTAGTTTTTTTTTTCCTTCGGCCCGACTCGAAATCGAACCCTCGCCGTGGTGAGACACGTTGATACGCGTACATCAGCGAGTCCAACAGACTCGCCACTAATACTTATGATATTAAATTAATATTCATAAATGATTGTACATTTGCGGTGGATCATAGTACCCATTCTAGCACCGATTGTATTCTTCTGTCGTCGTCTCGCGACCCGGACCCAGGGCTCACTACCCGGTCCTACTCATGTTCAAACACACACCATCGACCATCATAAATTCAAAATCAATTCAATAAATTTAGCAATAATATAATAATAATAAAACTGGGCTGCCCCGAAATCAAACGTACCGGGTATTACACACTTGAATTGAAGTGACCTCGATAGGCCGAGTGTCACTGGTCTCTCTTCGAAAAGAAGATCGATCTACTGGGATGTCTGAGAGCAGGATTTTTCGGAAGTCTGTTTCAGAAATCAGATATTCGATCTTGTTACATTTGCTGGGCCTGCTATTTATAGAGTTTTTTGGAAGAGAAACTGGGGTAAAAGGCAGTTTCGGCAGCCTTTGTCCGGTGTTTTGGCAGGGGACCGATGGGTCCCGCTGCTTCCTCGTGGACCCCCAGGCAAGGCTGGTGGGTCCCGTTGTCGCCTCGTGGACCCCCAGGCAGGGCTGGTGGGTCCCATTGTCACCTCGTGGGCCCCCCAGGTAGGGCTGGTGGGTCCTATCGTGGGGTTTTGGCAAAACTTTGCACCCACAGTTACCCCCTCTAAGTTAGCTAGAGGCTGATTTAGATGACTTGGAACCCAAGTGCAAAATTCAAACTCCCTGCCAAGAGTTGGCGCGATAGAGTTCTTGTTTAAGGAATGCTGGATGATTGGTATTGGGAGCCAACTTGTCCGATCTGATGAATTCATCCGATCGGTCAACCTTGGCCGATCAGTCAAAGTTATCTGATCGGTCAAAGTTGTCCGATCGGTCAAAGTTGTCTAATCAATCAAAGTTGTCCGATTGGTCAATTTCAACCGGTGGAGCTTGAGGCGATCGAGCAAAAAGCAACGTTTCTTGCATGATCCTATGGAAAATCGCCCAATCGTCTGCCTGTCGATCTCGTTGAAGTCTTTTGGGCCATCGATCAAAATTGTTCGATCGGTCAAATTTGTCTGATCGGTTAATTTCAACCAGTGGAACTTGGGGCAATTGGGCAAAAAACAATATTTTTTGCCCGATCGTTTGGAAAATACCCTGATCGTCTGCCTATCGATCTGGGCGATATCTTTTGGGTCATCGGTCAAATTTGCCCGATCGGTCAATTTCAACCGGTGGAACTTGGGTGATCGGGCAAAAAATAATATTTTTTGCCCGATCCTTTGGAAAATCGCCCGATCATCTGCATGTCGATCTGGGTGAAGTCTTTTGGGCCATCGGTCAAAATTATCCGATCGGTCAAATTCAACCGATCGGTCAATTTCAACCGGTGGAACTTAGGGCAATCGGGCAAAAAATAACGTTTTTTGCCCGATCCTTTGGAGAACCGCCCGATCGTCTGCCTGTCGATCTGGGTGAAGTCTTTTGGGCCATCGGTCAGAATTATCCGATCGGTCAAATTCAATCGATCGGTTAATTTCAAAAGTTGAACTTGGGGTGATCGAGCAAAAAACAAAGTTTTTTGCCCGATCCTTTGGAAAATCGCCCGATCGTCTACCCGTCGATCTAGGTAAAGTCTTTTGGGCCATCGGTCAGAATTGTCCGATCGATCAAATTCAACCGATCGGTAAATTTCAACCGGTGGAACTTGGGGCGATGCCGATCCTTTGGAAAATCGCCTGATCGTCTACTCGTCAATCTGGGTGAAGTCTTTTGGGCTATTGGTCAAAATTGTCTGATCGGTCAAATTCAACCGATCGGTCAATTTCAACCGGTGGAACTTGGGGCGATCGGGTCAAAAATAATATTTTTTGCCCTATCCTTTGAAAAATCGCTCGATCGTCTACCTGTCGATCTGGGTGATGTCTTTTTGGGCCATCGGTCAAAATTGTCCGATCGGTCAAATTCAACCGATCGGTCAATTCCAACTGGTGGAACTTGGGGTGATCGGGCAAAAAACAACGTTTTTTGCCCAATCATTTGGAAAATAACTCGATCGTCTGCCTGTCGATCTGGGTAAAGCCATTTGGGCCATCGGTCAAAATTGTCCGGTCGATCAAATTCAACCGATTGGTCAATTTTAACCGGTGGAACTTGGGGCGATCGGGCAAAAAATAACATTTTTTGCCCGATCCTTTGGAAAATTACCCGATCGTCTGCCTGTCGATCTAGGTGATATCTTTTGGGCCGTCGGTCAAAATTATCCGATCGGTCAAATTTACCGATCGGTCAATTTCAACCGGTGAAACTTGGGGCGATCGGGCAAATAACAATGTTTTTTTTGCCTGATCCTTTGGAAAATCGCTCGATTGTCTGCTTGTCGATCAGGGTGAAGCCTTTTGGGCCATCAATCAAAATTGTCCAATCGGTCAAATTCAATCGATCAGTCAATTCCAACAGGTGGAACTTGGGGCAATCGGGCAAAAAATAACATTTTTTGCCCGATCCTTTGGAAAATCGCCCGATCGTCTGCATGTCGATCTGGGTAAAGCCTTTTGGGCCATCGATCAAAATTGTCCGATCGGTCAAATTAAACCGATTGTCTGCCTATCGATCAGGGTAAAGTCTTTTTGTGGTGTTTTATCTTTCCCGTCGCTTCATCTAGTCCGACGTTTCGACTGGTCCAATGTTTCGCCTGGTTCGATGTTTCATCTGGTCCGACGTTTCACTTGGTCCAAAATTTTATCTGGTCCGATGCTTCGCCTGTTAGCCAATATGGTGACACCACGTGTCGCATTGGTTTTCCTGCCAAAATTTTCAGGACTTATAAATCTCATCCCAGAGTTCATTTTTCACTCGCGCTGTCAAATTTTTTTGAGTTTCCTACTTTCGCTTCCGAGTTCTTGCTTTCTGCTCTCATTCTTCCGTTCCATTACGATGACATCTGCAAGCTGCACCAAGAATATCGTTCCTCCGAAGATGAGGCAGTCGAAGAAGGAGAAGGCCATCGCTGAGCCATCATCGCCTAAGATTGTTGGGAAAGGCAAGGGCAAGGGTAGCCTCGGTGTCCTTGGGAAGCGATATCTTGGTATGGGATTTGCCTCCGCGCCCTCCAAACTGGAGCATATCCCCAAAGCTGAATTTGTCCTAGGGCCACTGAAGCCGTTGTCCGAGGAATCTGTCTTCGAGTATGGCATCGGCAAGATCACTGACGTGAAGAGGGCAAAGTGGGAGAAACTGCTTGTGTCCTTCACTGAAGGGGTTCACCGCCCAGCCCTCGCCGGAGTGCAAGCTGCCTTTGGCATTGACAACCGATCTATCTACATAGAGGTGGCCAACAAGGAGAAAATTATGGGCACCATCGTGACGATCAGGCAGCTTAATTGCGGGTTGCGTCTGCCTCTTCTGCCGTTCACGGCACGACTACTGAATACGTCTGGGCTTTGCCCCGGACAGCTGACGGGAAATGCGTGGAGGATAATCTACGCTTTCTGTCGGGTAGAGTCCGACCACCAAGAGGAGCTTAGAGCCTGCTACTCCAGCATCCCCGAGGGTGAGCTAGCCCGGATCGAGTTGGGCTATTTCTTCTACCACTATAAGTGGGTTTCGAGGAAAGACAGCCCCTTCTTCGACTTGCATGGCGTTTCTGCCCTTCACCCCATCACTGACACAGTCCCCTCCGATAAGCTCTACACGAACTAGCCCATCTCCATTTCTGGTGCATGGACTCCCTTTTCTGTGCCTGAGACTCCTCGGAGCCAGGTGCACAAGGAGGTCGAGAGGTATGGGCCAGGAGGTGATCTGTATTGGCCTTCCGATAGTGTTTGGGTGATTGACAACTTGTTCCTGGAGCTGACATGCGGGACAAGGTCATGGAAGCAGTTTGCGAACTTCCTGGTCTGCCACGGCAATGCTAATCTGATGCATCGCCTATCGGTGAGGTATGAAGATAACAACACTTTGTATTCTGATTATAAGGAGGACCTCGATACCGGCAGGATTGTACGGTTTGTACGCGTAGAGAAGAAGATATATGGCCAAAGGAAGCATTCCGTGCCCGGCGAGGAGAAGTTGGCCATGACCAGGCGAGGCCAGGTCAAAAAGAGGAGGGTGGCGAAGGAAGAGAAGGTGGTGAAGGAAGAGGAGGAAAAGAAGAGGGAAGAAGAAGAAGAGGAGGAAGACGAAGATGGAGGCGAAGAAGGAGGGGAAGAGAGTAAGGAGGAGGAAGGTAGGAAAGAAGAAGAGGATGAGGATGAAGAGGAGGAAGGGAGTGAGGAAGAAGAAGAAGAAGGTGAAGATGAGGGGGCCAGAAGCCAGGTTGATGTGCCCCTCACCCCGCTTGGAGCTACCCAAATCCCTTCTATCGACGAGGTTAAGGTCCGTCGAATGGAGGATGATATCGACACGACAGAAGACGGTAAAAAGATGTCGCTCGTCTATCATTTTGAGACCCTGAAGTGCCCCATGCGCATTAGGGTGAAATATTCAGGGAGCGACGTGGTCTACGACCCGATGCCGATTGCGCAAGTGCCGCCAGAAGGCCTCCGTCAAGGTGAGACCTCTCAGGCTTCTGCAAGTGGAGGGGCTGATACTGAAAAGCCAAGGCTGGCGCCATGAGATGACGCAGCCAAGGTGGCAGCAGAGGTCGCCGCCCTGATGTCCTCCTTCCTTCAGGGGGCTGAAGGAGTACGTGGTGAGGGGGGAGATTTGTCTCCTCTCGAAGTCCCTCCTCCCGAACCAAAGGGAGATAAGGGGCGGGAGAAGCAGGTGGCTGAGCAGGCCCCGATCTCGATCCCTGCTGCGAAGACTCCCACCCCCAAGGAGAAAGGAATTAATAGAGGGAAGGGGCCTGCTCAACCCTATCATTGTGGCTCTATCGGCAGGGGTGAGTTCCAAGTCTTAGCTTCCTTCTGTCTGTATTGAATATTGAATATGTGTTAATCCTTGAATTTCTTGTTTGTAGGTGCTCCTGGCAGCCCGCAGCCGGTGCTGCGAGAGTTGGGTGAGGTTGACATCAACCACCCAACGGGGGTGTTGAGGAAGCTCTGTAATCTTCCCGACGCGACCCTCGAAGAAGCCTCCACCAGACTAGAAGTGATTGTGAGTAACTTTAATCCTTGCCTTTAGTTGTAGTACTTCCATCTGATATTCCTAAGTTTCCTGTTGTTAGGCAGATGTCTGCCGTGCTGAAACTGAATAGCCAGTTATTCAAGAAAGCCGGTGAGAGGGAGGCTTCAATCAAGATCATACTCTTGAATGCCCTCTTAGAGGAGGCCAACGATGAGAGGGAGAAGCTGGCTGCGGCATTATCCTCGAGTCAGTAGTCTGCTTGCAATGAGTAGTATCTGAAGAAGAACCTAGAGGCTTCGTATACGAGCCTGGATAAGTAGCTCCATGACCTGAAGAATAGGTTCTTCAAGGTGGAGACTATTACCTATCAGTGTCTCGAGGAAATAAAGCAGCTGAGGGCAGAGCTCGCTATAAAGGAGGCGGCCCATGTGTTGGAAACAGAATAGCTCAATGTTGACTTGGCCAGTTTCAAGTCAATAGCTGAAAAGTCCATGGAAGCCCTCAAGCTTGCTCATGGCGGAGGCGCTCAGTCCTCGAAGGCGTCGGTCGTTAGCAAGGCTCGTGGAGATAGGTCTAGGGCAACCAGTGTCGAGAAGCCTTGATGTATCTTCGCGTTGTACTTGCATTTTAGAATGAAATAAAGTACTTCTCTTTTTGAATGAACTCTCTCTCTCTCTCTGCTGAATGTTTTGAATTGAATGTTATTAACTCGTATCGAATGATTGAAGTGTATCTGTCAGCTTAAAGTAGTGATATCTCTTAATGTTAAACTATTCGTTCTACCTGTAAGGGGTTGTGTTACAACACGAACACCTAAATTATAAACCGATCTGCCAGTTAAAAATGTGTGCTGTCTCACAACATTTTAACTATTTGTTTCTGCCTGTAAGGGGTTGTGTCGCAACAAAAATACCCAAAGTATTAGTCGATTTGTCAGTTAAGTATTGTGTTATCTCACAACATCTAAACTATGTGTTTTTGCCTGTAAGGGGTTGTGTCGCAACACAAACACCCAAAATATTAGTTGATTTTCTCAGTTAAGTATTGTGCTATCTTACAACAACTAAACTATACGTGATTATATAAGTTTATAGAATTAAAATAGATAAGATTGAAACTAAAACAAACATTCATTCAGTACATGGTTTACATTAGGGATAGAATATTTTGAGATGCTTGACATTCCACACTCTTGGTGGTTTATCTCCTTTTGGCGAGATTAGACGATAGGATCCTTTGCCTCCAATTGACTTGATAATATAAGGTTCTTCCCAGTTGGCAGCTAGTTTTCTGCTACTGCGTTCTATTGTGTTAGAGAAGACCGCTCTGAGGACTAGATCTCCAATATGGAACTATCTTCTCTTAAATTTTCGATCGTAGGCCTATTTGATTTTTTGTCGATAGTTGGCGACACGAGCAGCTGCCTGGTTACGCAGTTCTTCCGAGAGGTCAAGGTCATTGATACGGAGCTCATTGTTTATTCCTTCTTCGATCGCTTTAGTCTTCAAAGTAGGAGATTGAGTCTCGGTTGGAATAATTCTTCTGACTCGTAAGTTAGGCGGAAGGGCGAAAATCCCGTCGATTGTTGAGGAGTGGTCCGATAGCCCCATAGGACCTCTGGTAGGACTTTCTCCCACAACCCCTTCTTGTCTCCCAACTTCTTTTTAAGTAGACTAAGGATTGCTCTGTTGGAAGCTTCGGTTTATCCGTTGCATTGTGGATACCTCGGAGTGGAGTAGAAAAGCTTGATTCTGTAGTTCAGGCGGAACTCTCAAAATTTATTTGAATCAAATTAAGCTCCGTAGTCAGCGATGAGTACTTGAGGTGTACCAAATCTGGAGAAGATATTGTGCCTAATGAATTTGATAACCTCATCGTCTGTTTCTCAGAAGAGAGGCACAGCTTCAACCTACTTGGTGAAGTAGTTTGTGGCTAACAACAAGTACTTCTTCTTGCTTGGAGATGGAGGGAACGGACCTAGAAAGTTTAACCCCCACTGATGGAAATGCCAGGGACTTGTCAAGGGATATAGTTCGTCTGCCGGGAGATGGATCGCTTGAGCGTGTCTTTGGTAGGGATCGCATCTTTGAACGAACTAACTTGCATCTTTCACCATAGTTGGCTAGTAATATCCTTGAATTTTGACTTTGGCTTCGAGGGATCTTCCACCAAAGTGATTGCCACAAGATCCAGAATGGATTTCGGCTAGAATCTCTTCTATTTGCCCAGGACCAACACATTTGAGAAGTGTTCCTCCATGTGATTTGAAGTAGAGATCTTCCTCTTGAAGGCTGTATAACGATAGCTTTCTTTGAATTTCTTAGCTTGGATCAGATCTTCTGGGATTTTGCCTTGTTTGAAGAAGTCAAAGAGTGACTGTCTCCAATCAGTTGGAGCATCTACCAAGGTAAGGGTGAGGGTTGGTTGTCTCCAACCCCTAGAGTCTTTAGTCATGGCAATGATTTGTTGTTCGATGGCAGTTTTGGGTGACTCTTGATAATCGATCTGAATTTGCATTTCTCTGAGGGGGTCTCTAAGTACTGATGCAGCATTAGCTAGAGCATCGACTTCTCGATTTTCGGCTCTTGGAATTTGCAAGAAATCAATGTCCAGGAATTATTGCTTGTGTTGCTATACCAGAGCTAGATACTGCTGCATTATCTCTCCTCGCGCTTCATAGACTTCGTTAATTTGCCTGATTATTAGTTGGGAGTCGCTATAAACTATGAGACAGTCCACCCCCAGGGTTTCGGCCATCTCCAGTCCAGAGACGAGTGCTTTGTACTCGGCTTCGTTGTTGGTAGCGTTGAATCTGAGAAGAGTGGCATTTTGGAGATGATCGAGTTCGGGGGATATCAAGACTATCCAAGTTTCTGAACTGCCGCTTGAGGCTCCATCAGTGTAGAGCTTCCATCTAGTTGACAAAGTTGTGGGAACCTCAAGGCTCAGATTGATGGTCTCAGGACCGGAATTGAGGAGAGGTTCTTCACCATCGTTGAGGTGCATCTCGACATCATTCTCTAGAGTGATGGGATCATCAATGGGGAAGTTGGCAAGAAAGTATGTAATTGCTTGCCCTTTGATAGAAACTCGAGGTTCAAACTGGATGCCGAGGGAGCTTATCCTGATCACCCACTTAGTCATTCTACCAACTCGTTCTGCCTTGTCGAGGATGTCTTTGAGTGGATGCTCGGAGACGACCGTAATCGAGTGAGAAATGAAGTAGGGTCGGTGTCTCCTTGATGCCGTAAGCAACGCCAACGTGACTTTTTTTATCTTCGAGTAGCGAGTTTCTGCCGGAGGAAGAGTATGACTGATATAGTAGACAGGGCGCTCAATGCCTTCTCTTCTGCTGACCAGAACTGCGCTAATGGCTTGATCGATGACAGCGAGATAGAGCTAGGGGTCTTTTTTTGGCAATGGAGCCGTTAGGATAGGAGCCCGAGCGAGATAGTATTTGACGCTCTGGAAAGCTTGCTCGCAAGTTGGATTCCACCCGGAGGTGTCTGCCTTTCGCAACTTATCGAAGAGTGGCTTGCACTTGTCGGAAGACTTAGAGATAAATCGATTGAGAGCAGCTAATCTTCCTGTGAGGCGTTGCACTTCTTTTCGATTGGAGGGCGAGGGCATTTCAAAAATTACTCGAATCTGATCGGGGTTTGCTTTAATACCTCTCCTAGTCACCAGGTGACCTAGGAATTTCCCTGATTGAACTCCGAAGGCACACTTGGCTGGATTGAGCTTCATGTAGAACTTTCGGAGGACTTGGAATGTTTCAGCCAGATCGGAGAGATGATTCTCACGACTGAGGGTCTTGGTAAGGAGATCATCGACGTAGACTTTGACATTTCGACCGATTTTCTCTTCGAATATATTTGTGACTAACCTCTGATAAGTAGATCCAGCATTCTTGAGATCGAAAGGCATAACATTGTAACAGTAGAGGCCTATATCTGTCACGAAGCAAGTCTTCTCTTGATCGTCGGGATGAAGAGGAATTTGATTGTACCCAGAGAATCCATCCATGAACGATAGAAGCTCGTGCTTGACAGTGGTGTCGACGAGTCTATCTATTCTTGGCATGGGGAATGGGTTTTTAGGGCATGCTTCGTTGAGATTGGTGAAATCGATCCAGACTCTAATCTTTCCCCTCTTCTTAGGAACTGCGATGATGCTGGAGATCCAAGTCGAGTACTCTACTTCAAGGATGAAGCCTGCCACGAGTAAGTTGGTGATCTCCTATTGAACAGCCGTCGGGAACTCTAGGCGAATCGTTCAAAGCTTTTGCTTGACAGGTTTTGCTCCTTCTTTGATGGCGAGTTGGTGGCATGCGTCATCCGGATTGATCCCGGGCATATCTTCGAAACACCAAGCAAAGACGTCGATGTTGGACTGACGGAAGGATACCATGTATCGTACTTCTGCGTCACTGAGACTGGTACCAATAAAAGTCTCTCAAAGGGGATCACTACTGCCAATATTTACTCGGGTGATCTCTTCGATCGAAGGGGAAGACTCCCACTCGATAGCCGGAGGTTCTACCAGTGGGGGCTTCTTTGGTTGCTAGCTCGAGGAAGGGCCAGCTTCTTCTCTTGTACACTTTGGCAGAGTGAGATCTACTCGACGATCTGTCTTTGCTACGATGACTTCACAAGATCGCCCAGCTTGTTGATCACCTCAGATACAGATAATGCACTCTCTTGTTTCGAATTTGAGAAGTTGATGGTAGGAGGAGGATATAGCATTGATCTGGTATAGGAAAGGTCGTCCAAGGATGATGTTGCAATTGGAAGTACCCTCGATAACAGCGAATCGCACAGAGACCCGAGTCTCTCTACTGAGGTCCAGGGTGAACCTAGATTCGCCCATGATCATGCTCTGTTCACCGTTGAAGCCAGTAATGACTGTGGGGACGATGTCCAGGCTGGAGTACTTATGTCCCAGATGCTTGAAGCAATCTGAGAACATAATATCGATCGAGCTGCTGGTATCGATAAGGATACGGTTAACGGTACTCCTGTCGATAATAAGCCGCAGGACTAGGGGATCTCGATGTGGAGTATGCATTCCTTGGAGATTGGTGTCGTTGAAAATGATTGATGGCCACGATAAGCCCTTGATCGGTTTCTCGATTCAGGTATCTTCTTTGTTAACTGTAGAGCGAACATTGAAGATGTGTCGAACTTACCGGTCGACTTCTTTCCCGGTCAGAATTTGATGATGCAACACTTCGTGAATACTGAAGATGTTAGCTCGAACAACGACTGGTGACGAGTTGATCGACATGCGATGGACCCAACAAGCTTCCTTTATTTTTGACGAGGAAGGTGGGCGTTGGTCGCGTCCGCTCTTGACAAACTCCCGGACGTGACCTTCACATAGCAAATCTTCCAACTAATACTTTAGTCGAAAGCATCGACTTATTGGATGATCGTGGCTGCGATGAAAGTCGCAGTAGACAGATTTGTCGGTAGTGAGTTTAGTATCGGGCTGCAGAGGATTCGATCGTCCAAGAAATTCTTCATGTTGGATCTGGTCGAGAATCTGCTTGATTGGGAGGGTCCAATCGGTGGATGATGTTTTCTTCGGCAGTGATCTACAACCGTCCTCTCTTTGTCGCTTTGCTGGCGAAGGTGCTGGTGCTTCTGCATTGTGGGCTTTGGGCGTATACTTGGGTGCTTCCCTTTCGGTAGGTCGTCGTCTGGTCTCGCATCCCTTCTGGGCGATCTGATTGTCTTCGACCTTAATCTCCCTCTGGATTTGATCAAACATTGAGCCTAGAGAAGGCAGAGGGTTGCGAATGAAGTCGTTGTAGATATGCAGATCGAATCGAAGGGCATTTTGGAATACCAGCATAATGGCCTCATCGTTTAGATATCGTCCAGAAAGGGCAGTATGCTCATTGTAGAATCTTCGCATAAAGTTGTGAAGGCTCTCATCGGCTCCCATCCTCAGACGATACAGAGAATCCAGCTTCTTCTTTGGTTTGAGGTTGAGTTGATAGTGTTGCATGAGGGTGGCATTCTATTTTGCCAGCTACAGTAGTTAGAAGTCGAGCGCTGATATCTGATAAGTCAGCGGAGGATCTTCCGTTGGTGTGGGAGTAGTCTGACCAATCGACTGTCAAAGTGGCAAGGGAATCGGTCTATCGATCGATCTCCTATTTCCCGAATGAGCTACTATCTCAGGATGAGTAAGAGGAAGTCTAAAGTTGAGTCACTGACTCATTGATCGAGTTTCCGGATAAGGCTGGTTTTGTCGAGTGTTACTTCCCTCTAGATGATCCTGATGCCTTGTCTTTGCCATTTAGTGAAAGCGAAAGAAGCAACCAGATTGCCAGAGTCTGATCCGTTGTCTGCTCAATCGAGGGGGCTGGGAAGTTTGGTTATCTAAATCAGTTGTCTGCTCAACCGATTTGATATTGTCGTAGAGCGAAATGAGCTTCTTGAAGAATCCCACAGACGGTGCCAAACTATGGGGGATGATCTCCATGCCGACTGAAAGACTCCGCCCAACCAGTCAGTCGAGTCGAATCGTAGGTCTGATCGAACGTAGGTCTAGTCTGCAGGTTCGGAGGTCGATATCTTCGAGTTGAACTTCTATACGGTCAATAGATTGCTAACACGAGATGTGATCTCGGAGTTCAGCTGAAACCTACGTCTCCGTGCTATAAGAAGCAACCTGAATTCACTAACACTTGAATTAAAGTGATCTCGACAGGCTGAGTGTCACTGGTCTCTATTCGAAAAGAAGATCGATCTGTTGGGATATCTGAGCGCTGGATTTTTCGAAAGTCTGATTCAGAAATCAGATATTCGATCTTGTTACGTTTGCTAGGCCTGCTATTTATAGAGTTTTTTGGAAGGAAAACTGGGGTAGAAGGCGGTTTCGGCAGCCTTTGTCCGGTGTTTTGGCGGGGGACCGATGGGTCCCGCTGCTACCTCGTGGACCCCCAGGCAGGGCTGGTGGGTCCCATTGTCACCTCGTGGACCCCCAGGCAGGGCTGGTAGGTCCTGTTGTCGCCTCGTGGACCCCCTAGGCAGGGCTGGTGGGTCCGATTGTCGTCTTGTGGACCCCCCAGACAGGGCTGGTGGGTCCCATCGTGGGGTGTTGGCAAAAATTTGCACCCACATTGGTTTTCTTGAACTTTATCTTTGAGTACCAAGGGTAGGGCCTTAGGCTTGTTCTCAATGCCTTGGAGGAGTATAGTTGACAGTTGAGATTGACCTAGATTGCTAGAAGCCTTTTTGTCCCATTTTTGCTTCGTGCTTTTGACTTGAATGAGCGAAATCGAAGTCTTTGGTTGCCTTAGGTTGCTAAGAGCCTTTTTCATCGGACTTGAACCTCAAGAGGGCGTAACCGATGTTGCTTCGAGCTTCCGACTTGAACTGACAGAATCAAAGGCTTAGTTTGCCCTTGGTTGCCAAGAGTCTTTTTATCGGACTTTAGCCTTGAAATGGCGTAGTCGATGTTTCTTCGAGCATCTGACTTGAACTAGCGAAATCAAAAGCTTAGTTTGACTTGGGTTGCTAGGAGTCTTTTTATCGGACTTTAGCCTTAAAAGGGCGTAGCCGATGTTGCTTCGAGCTTCTGACTTGAACTGACGGAATCGAAGGCTTAGTTTAACCTGGGTTGCCATGAGCCTTTTTAACGGACTTTAGCCTTGAAAGAGCGTAGTTGACGTTACTTCGAGCTTCCGACTTGAACTGGTGGAATCGAAGGCTTAGTTTGATCTTGGTTGACATGAGCCTTTTTACCGGACTTTAGCCTTGAAAGGGCGTAGCCGATATTGCTTTGAGCTTCTGACTTGAACTAGTGGAATCAAATACTTAGTTTGACCTGGGCTGCGAGGAGCCTTTTTATCGGACTTTAGCCTTGAAGGGGCATAACCAATGTTGCTTCGAGCTTCCGACTTGAACTGGCATAATTGAAAACTTAGTTAGACATGGGTTGCCAGGAGCCTTTTTATCAGACTTTAGCCTTGAAAGGGCATAGCCGATGTTACTTCGAGCTTCCGACTTGAATAGGCAGAATCAAAGACTTAGTTAGATATGGGTTGCCAGGAG